>RXPK01000096.1:147221-614640 GCA_004143645.1 Protaetia brevitarsis | reverse complement strand
CATCCAAAATTTGTTCATATTCTCCGAAAACACGTCCATTTTTTCAGCTGACTTCTTAGAGGAATTGCGCCTGAATGTATTGCTAATTTATAGTTTTCTCTCAGATGTGAGCGAGGATTTGAGAATGGAGACTGACATTAATTCTCAAAATAAAATGAAAGAAGGTAACGATGATTCACAAAAGAAGCAATATGGTGAGCAAGACGAATAAGGATACGTACTAGATCTAGCAGCCAAGCTTTGGAGGAGAAGAGGAAAAAATAAAGCAAGCACGTGGACCACAAAAAATTTCATGCGAGAGTTTATCACACATCAAAAAAGGTCCTGAGCAAAAAATCTTTACACGAAAGTTGCTTAAAATGCTCCTGAGCAACTCAAAAAATCTCCTAAGCTAAAAGCTCCACGTGAAAATTGTTCAAAAACTTCTGAGAGCAACTCAAAAAAATCTCCTGAGCTAAGAACGCCATACGAAAGTTACACAAAAAGCTCCTGAGCTACTCAAAAAATCTCTTGCGCTAAAAGCTCCACACAAAAGTTGCTCAAAAAGCTCCGGAGCAACTCAAGAAATCTCATGCGCTAAAGGCTACATACGAAAGTTGCTCATAAAGCTCTTGAGCAACTTAAAAAACCTTCTGAGCTAAAAGCTCGAAACAAACATTACTCAAAAAGCTCCTGAGCAACTCAAAAGAGCTCATCAACAACTTAAAATAGCCCCTGAGCTAAAATCATAAAAATATACTTACTAGAAATCATATTGCATGCATGTCCATAATTTTTAGCAATTCTAACGATTTCTAGGAAAAAAAGTGGATCAGTTAGAATTCAAGTTTCTGCGAATATACTAGCCATCGATCAGATAATCGTCAGGAAAAATCTATTAAAACGTCATGCATCGAAAAATGCATTTTTAGTTATATAAACTCATAATACATGTCCAATAGGCTACCACATGTTATTTTTGCTATCACTCGTGTTTTATTTGTTGATATTTATCTCATACAGTAATAACGAAATGATAAATTATTTAATGATAGCTGAGTTTACGATCATCCTTTTAAAATAACAGACCCCACTTCTTAATGCAATAAACTAAATAGAATTATGTTCGTACATTTAGGCAGTTTTGCTTACAATAACTTGTATCAATTATGTTAAAAACATGTAAATTGTTGCAAAAGGTTGCTTCGGTATCATCCGAGGTTTGAAGAAGAAATTTTTGTACTAATGTAATTTTTATCTCAATTCTTTATGTTGGTTTCAATGAATGCTTAAAATTGCGCAAACATCTAAATTAGGATTTTGGCTCTTGTTGTCGTCTTTGTATAAGATATTTACGTCACTGGCAGACGAACTTTAAGAGAGAACGTGCAGCACATGAACTGAATACTGGATGTAATTAATTAATAATAAATAAGATAAATGTTTGGTAGATCGCGGATAAGAAGATGTGAGTGTTGGAGACGAGTGAGTCTTTAATTAACGAACCCTCTACTACAAACAATTTGGGAACGGTCCTCCGAGACCCTAATCAACAAGCGAACAGCAACGTCTCATTCATCTATGTAGTACCGAAGATAAAATCAAAGGACGTCCACGCAAATTACTATTAGCGCTCGTTTCTTATACGGTCGCAAATAATAAACAAAGCGAATTATAGCAAATAAGATGAGAAAGCAACTGCGCAGTGTTAATGACTAATTGGTGACTACAATTATTGCTTTCATGTTACTAAACACAAAAACGATTCAAACAGAAGGCTATATCCTAATTAAGAGTGATTTCTAACATAACAAGGCGCTAAACAGCAATTAATTACTCTCATGGCAGAAGAATACCTTCAGCTGAACGACGTATGAAAAATTGACATTCTAGCAAAAAGTTGTTGACAAACAATTCTTGAAACTTACCTCAATCCAAAACTGTGTAAGAAGTTTGACGGTACAGTAGAGGAGTCAATGGCTATTTAGTTGCACATAATAAAAAATAGGTAGCTACTTGTACTTCACTTGTGTTCACCAAATTAATCGAATGATGATGTAACATGTAATATCAGTGTAACACATCTGAAATATCTTGATGTACCTAAATGAGGCGGAGTGATCAGATATTTACGTGGCCAAGTTATTTTCATTTGAATTTTCGTATAAACCTGTATTCAAAAATTTGAAATTCATATACTCCAATGTGATTGACAATGGGTCATTTTCCGGTGCGCGTAGATATTTCCGTTCGTTTATTGAATTGATTTTTGATTATATTAGGTGGTAGTATAATTGTGGTAAATCACAAACAGTCGCAAGTTAGTAATCTTGGCGTATTGATTTCTATTTCATTTGTCAATATGATTGCTGAAGTATTTTATAAGAATTGGGTAAGCTACTTTTATCAGTATGCATTCAATATCTGTGACTAATTCGGTCCTTTTAATAAAACTACTTTTTTATGGCCTTTACATTTCTTCGTATAATTTATGACTTCTTCAGAAGGTAATCTACAATATTATAACAGGATATAAAACAACAATATTGACAATGTATAAACTATTATATTTTATATACCTCGGAGCAACCCGGCGCGTCCACCAAATGTCGCGTTTGACGCGTAGCGGAGTAATAATTACACCTACCTTCTAATGTCGCGGGTTGCAGGGGTAGGCAATCAACCAAAGACCAATGCACTTGAGCTCTTTAATAACAGAGACTCCAAGAAGAATGCCATCAGAGAGCCTCCTCGCGGAGTGTCTTCTTTATAAAGAGTCCCTTAACTATAATTACAACAATTATATATCTTAGCGCTATCCCCACTCTTGAAGGCCGATTGGTGGCATCACTGTAACGTTTTCGAAGTTTCACAACAGCGATATATTTAATAAAAAGTATTTATTTCAACACTTAAGGTCTAATAAAATAAGAACACTAATACTAATTTATTAATAAATAACTAAATACTTATTAAAAGCAGGCATTAAAACTAACTCACTTAATTACTAATATTTATATTTACGATTTATACTTACTCACTGCTATCTGACTTATTTCCACGACTCGCTTGGCTCGTTTCAATTTTTCACTATGATCTCTCCGATATAGACTGACTGCTCCCTATTCGAGCATGTATTTTTACACTTGCCGTATGGATTCGAGAAGAAATCTACCTGTTTCTTAAAGGTTCCAGTCATTCACGCTAGAAATTTCCATTGCGAATTAACGAACTATATAGTAGCGCCCTCTGTGAGCAGTCTCGCGATTTTAGGGGTGGCGCCATCTGCTGGCACAACGGCAAACCGCAAATTCAAATTTGAATAGATAGGCGTGCTCACACTACAATACTTACAATTTGAATACAATAATGTACATTAAAGGATTTTAATTTGGTTTTGTTTAAAAATAAAGAAATAATATCAACAAAGCAAGTGAAACTAAATATTATGTAAAATATAATAAATGTGGTTAAGTTGATTTGTATCTGTTTTAAAATTAATCGCTTTTTGACTGTTGTTAATATAATTTGTAGAAATAACAATATTTCTTATAATTATTTTCAACCTCCAGAATTTTATGGCTTTGATAATCAAAATTATGTTCTAAGTGTTGGAAATGTAGATACTCAGCACATGAAGATTTGTCTATGCGAGTATCATTTTTGGGTTGAACTCTTCGCTTCTTTACGTTTGAGAATTAATTTATCATATATCAACTGTCATTGTTGTCAAATATATATAGACAAATACTCCTGGAATCCCACTTATTTCTGACATTATAAAAGGAATACAGAAATGACCAATACTGTGAAAGAAATAATTTAATAGAGGAGGATTAACTAGAATGTTTCTGTACCTGTGAAACAAAAGCCTATATAGGAAATCGATATTTTAATTTCCAAACCCACTTCTCGTAATATTAATTCAATTAATGAAGATGGCCTCTATTTTGTATTTATTTATACTGCATTTCCTGAGTTATTATTTTTTTCTGATAGCCCCACGCTGTGTATATTGTAATCCTACATTAATTGCCAGGCTACATTCGGAACATTCCTTCTCGTTCCCAAAGGAGTATAACTGCTGTTTTCCAGAAATGAAAGACGAAGTCAACTTTAATTGAATATTTTGCGATATCACTCCTTCCTCTTTCTGACTGAGTAAATTTTGTATAGGAATAAATAACTGGGAAATTTTTACTAATACTAACAAAGTTGGTGTTTTTTTTTGTTTTTATCTGGTAGATTGAGAATTTCTGGATTAGTGAAAGTGTGCAGATCTAAATAGCAAGAAACAATAATTTCATTTTGCTTATCAAATATGTATTATGATAACATGTACACATCGGTCATTCTCTTAAAAAAATAGCAAATTAATGTGCTGTTCGTTGAAAGGCATTCAGTTAACTAGCTCGCAGCAACATAAAAAAACGCTGCTGTACTCACCTAGTTCCTCGTGATAAAATATTTGTATAGTATATACTTACTAACATAATTTATCACTGACATACCAAAGACAAATGAGAGAACAACAGGTGATTGGAGAAATAAATGATAACGCATACTACGAACTCGTAGCAAGATTGCGATGGAGTTTTTGTGTTTGAGTCTACTTATTTTGTAAAGAAGTACTAAAAATTGATGAAAGATCAATAAACAAAATATTGGTAGCAATACGTTGTATCAAAAACCATTAATTTGATGGTTTGAGAAACGAAAAAACATTTTAAAATCATTTTAATGAAAACTGTGAAAATTTAAAATCACTTAAATTCTATTAAAAAAGAAATTTAAAATATGTATGCCACAACTTCTTAGTTTCGACATCTTATACCAATAATAAGTAATAATATATAGTGTTGTCTTCCTTATTACGGTAAATTATTCTTACAATAAATGTAATTATTATTTCGTGTACATACCTCTTTGTAAAACCAGTATTGGGTATTAATTAATTTGCATGGTAGCCGCGGTAATTAGGTATACCACATGTTCATCGTACGGTAACTCTAGATTTTAATTTAGTTTCGGTTAGTTTCGATACTTATTTAGAGTTGAAGACTCAATGTAGGCTCGCACTAGGATAAAGATGACTAGGGGTCCACGGAGATGAATTGTTTGTTGATAAAAAATCCCTTTAAAATTGTTTACTTTTTCGTCAATTCAAATTAATTAAATTGTCTTTCCCTAATCTCTTCGAAATTGAAGAGGAACTTCAATGTGAGTTACTGTATTTATTAAACGTCAAGATTTTTCAACATTAGAAGAAATTCTCTGAATTAACCTACATTTTCCTTCGAGGATTGTCTATTTTTGGCTGTTTTGAATATCACGATATACCTTGGATGCTTGGAAGGATCTTTCTACCCTGATACCGGCGTTGTATTCTTGCCGTGGATCTTTTCCACAACATATTTGATTTGTCACCCTGAGGGAATTTCCATTTTGAAATGCATTGGGGTGTATGCAAGCTGATGTTGGGGGTATTTCGTGCGATTGATGTTTTAATTTCTGTGTAAATAAGTATCTTGCATTTCGTAAACTTTGAGCTTACCTATTATTATTTTGTGCAACTAGACAGTATAAATTGAAATTTTAATATGTATAAGTTGGTAGGTATTGTGTGCGAAATTCTCCATTTCAAATAGCGGAAAAATTTTAATATTTTATTTAAAACTGAAATTTAATGATTCTGAAATACTGGATAAATATATTATTGTTGACCTTGAAATGTTGCAAATAACTGAAATTCACTTGAGTAAGGGACCTTATACTCGTTAATGTTGTGATTTATTATTAAAGAATAAATTATTAAACCATATTATTGATATTTACACTCTCTTTATTTATATAAAAGCAGGTAATACATTAAATGATGATTTCTTTAAGAGAAATAATTGGAGAAAACATTACCGGATGATTGTCATGTAGTGAGATATCGGTAAAAAACGCAAAAAACACGTTTACAGAAAATATAATTTGGGTTAACGTAACACTACCAGAAAATGATTCATTTTAACCCGCAGTCTCTCATCTTCGGACAATGTGTTTCTTCCAAAGGCATTACTTTGCTCTGGGATTTTCTCGGGGATTAACGTAAAGTCCCTGAAATTAAATTTAAATGAAAGAAAACGTTAGCAGGGTCTATTGTTTTACTTGCATTGAACTGAAGTCTTTCGTGCAGGAATCGTTTACATTTGATTTATTGCAAAGTAACTTTCTATTGCGCCCTAATGCATGTTTGACTTTCATTTAATTAAGAGCTGAGAAAAGCCAGCACGCAACACCAATCTTAAGTACAACGGCCTTTCACGTATGACCTCGGAAAAAGAACACAAACAAGAGACTATTTTAATTTTCGAAACTGCGTCCCGTAGCTGCTGTCACAATGGGGGATTAATGAACTGGAAATTTCGTACAGACCAGAGATATAAGAGAGAATTGATTTTTTATTTAAACCTTCCCTTTGTTCTGTCTCTGTTTTCTCCTTTATTTTTTCTTTATCCTTTTAAGTCCATTGGGAATCGTTTTGAAAAGATTCGTCTTTGTGGTTAATTGTGGCTTCCAAGGTAGATGGCTTATCACAATTATTTCTGATTTTAAGGCAGTTCTAGATGTACTACAGAGATAATCGCTTATTCTTCGATTTTCCAGTAGTTCGTGAAAAGAGCCTTTGTAAATCATTCACTGGTTTACCCTCGAAAATACAAAAAATATATTCAAGGAATGCGAAGTATTATTTGACTATTATTTATTTACTCAAAACGGGTAGAAGTGGAGCTAAATGTAATAAAAGAAATCGAATATTTCTAAATTAGACATTGACATATACAGCCATTTGCACAACATGAACTTTTTATTAGATTCTGAAGGGCACGGAGCTTAACATAGGATGATATTGCATTTTGTAAGCTTCCGCAAGACGCGATGCAATATAGGTACATACATAAATTTCACTCGCAGATTAAAGACCTTGCTTGTTTTATTATACCTCGGCGCCTCGCTAAAGTTCAAGGGAAAATATTAAATGTTAATTGCGTTTAAATATTAACTTCATGTGAATGGAACTTTGATTGTCTGTACTATTTTGAAAAGGCGATACTTATCGATTCAGCTAAATATATACGTTGTTATATTTATCATCAAAGATTAAAACTTTTGCAGGTTATAAATCTTAGTACCGTTATTTCACGTAGAACAATAATTTACTTACTCTTATGCGAAATAATCAGGGATTTAAACTTCTATAGCGAGCTTCGGTAATATTAACCACAACTATGTAACGCCTGCATTACTCTGTTGTGCGCGACTTAAAAACTCATAGGCATGCACGCACAAACTAATTACTTGGATCAAAATAGAATCGCTACTTCTAGTATAAGGTAACTTTCAAATTGAGTAAAGATGCTATAAGATTATTACATAAGATTGAATGCTTTAAGGTAATAATAATAATAAATAATAATAAACACCTACAATGATAAATCCAATGTTACAAATTGTTGGCTGACATATTTCGACCACCTTCAGAGCGCGTGTCATAATGGAACCAAAAAATATTAAAACTGGATGGAAGGAAACACATACTAAATTAATTAAAAAATAATAAATTATCAACTATAAAATTTAAAGTTTAAAAATATAAATGAAATAAGGAGATACAAAGTCGGAGAACTGTTTTGTGAGAAGAGAAAAGCAGACTCAGTTCCTGAATTTGGTATCTGCTTATTTATATCGTTTTAATTTAATTTCATATTTGATAATATTTAATTTTTTTAATTAATTTTTATATGTATTTTCTTCTATCGAGTTTTATATTTTGCCTCTACTATGACACGGTTCTGAATATGTCAGCCAATTTACATTATTTTTCATAGATAAGCAACATAACGAATCAAATTCTCAAATTCTCATAGATTAAATTTGATTCTCCGCTTTCCTTAAATTTTGTAAAAAAATATTAAATTTAATTAAAAATAAAATCATATTTTAAGTAATTTAACTTTATAAATCATCAATATTTAACAATGGTCTCTGTAACTTTCACACAAACTACATAAATCTTTAAATGTTTTTCCATGGTATTTTTTACGAACTAACTTATCCAATTGTTCCAAATTCCCTGCTTTTTCCATTACCCTTTTTGCTAAATAAAATCATGTTAAAAACTTAGTAATCTCAGATTTGTAAAGCAGAACTTATTTAATGCACCTTACACTTTAATATTTTTTCATTAAAATTTTGCCTAAAACCAAACACTTCTTTTAGAATTTTTCATTTTTTTTTAAAATTAATTCGATCAACCTTTAAAAATTTAGTAATTTTAATTCAATAGAGAATGAATAATAAATAAACAATCACTCAAAATTTCTTGTTAATATCTTTTTCTCTAATATGTTAAATTGTTAATTTCAAATCATTGTACAACAGCCTTGAGGAAGACAATAAAATTGTCGAAAGCATGGATTGATTAAATTAAACTGGATAACATAATAACAGAAATAAATGATGTAAAGCCACATAGCGCTTCATCGTCCATATACAAAAATTATGTATCAAAATATTTTCTAGCTTCATAACGCAAATTGTAGGTAATTCATCTGACTCCGAGAGTGGCCCCTCTAGGCGTCTGTATTTACTGTATTTAATGCATATAAGAAAATAAGTATAATTCAAATAGAATAGAAAATGCATATTTTATCACTCGGCACCGAAAGCATGCTCCACTTTTTTTTATAATAATAATAATGATAATTCTAGTAACATTCAATTAGTATAACTACTAGTTGATACTTGAGAGTCCAACTAAATTTATCTAACTACAACCCTGTAAGTCAATAAATAATTGTGGAGTATGAACTAGGAAAAAAATGGAAAGCAATTGGCAACTGCACTGCTTCTCACACTCCTGTGGTTGTAATTTGAGATAGTAACATTCAACATTCCAACCGCTGAGCGATAAAATCTCTCGAACCAAACTAATTTCCAGACAAAAAACGGTATATTTCGTTCGTCACTCTTGCCAAAAATGCTAGATACTAGCTTCTCATTTGCTAAAACTTTCAGAATTAGCTGTTGCTTGTTATTGCTCCATTGAACAATCTAGTCTCCAGGACTTTCGAACTCTCTCGAATCCAAGGATATAGAAATGGCAACGTTTGTGCACACAGAGGGAGCACTTAAGAATGCAATTCCTCTAGCTCTATGCAAAGCGGTTAAAGCGCAAAGACGTAGAACCGATCATAGCAGGCTGAATCGTCGCTATGCATACGAACTAGGCTTGTCATATCGACTCTAAGCGGGGAATGGGTCAAGTTCAGGTCGGCGCAGAAGGTATTCACAGGCCAGAGGAGGGAAACTTGGTCCCCAGTCCTATGATCCTACTGTAGAGGACCTGTTGGCTATTATTGAGGTGCTGGGGGCCCTATGCGTGTCTGGGCACTCACTCATTCTAGGAAATAGGAAGCAGAACAGCCTGTTCGAAAAAATGGTAATTTTTCAGGGACCAGAAATTTTTCAGGAACCAGACCTGCCAATGACATAGCATCAGAAGTTCTCAATGCTGCAAACAACTACCCCGTTTTGGTGCATGCGAATGAGTGTATTTCACCTAATCACTCCAGAAACAAGACTGCTTAAACTGATCGTAAAAGTGTGAAGATAGTTGTTTCCTGTCAGGGTCACAATCACTTCAAAAAGCACTCACACAGGATCGGGCTCTCCGATCAGATTGAATGGAGGCTATGTTCAGAAGACGAGGAGAACAGTTGAGCATATCATCTGCCACTATCCTCCACTACAAGAATCAGGTATGTAGTTTCGGAAAGGTTGGCCATTCTTTAGAAAACCTGAAAATAATCTCATTAAGCAAGATACTGAGCAAGCCTTAAGAGCCTGAAATTTTTGGATGAACTTTAAGATCCGTTCTAGAATAGACCCTAGTGTCGCAGTGGACAGGACGATTAATCGAACCAGGCGGATGCTACCTCTTACTAACCTAATCCATATAATCTAAGCTTCTCTTTCACTCTAAGTAGGTGATTTATAATTTCACCAGCTATAATTACGGAGAAGTGGAGGGTATTGAAAATTTTTGGTAGATAAACATTTGAATGGCTAGCAAAACTTTATTGTTAAAAACAATTTATGTTTCCAAAATCTCTGGCTATACCGCTGGGGTAATTATACATCAGAGCTAGTAAATCTGACATTTGAATTGCTCATTTATTTACGTTAATTTGTACTTCCGGCCGTAACATTTTCTAATATTACTTTAGTCTCTGTTGAACAAATAGAAAGAACCCTTACTGAAAACTCATTATTGTATCTACTAATTATTACTTCTGCACGCAACTTTATACGTTCATATTTGAAAGTGTCACTTCATAATTTATAACACGTTCGTTCTTGCTTCTTTTGCACCCTCACGTTTCCTGTTCTACATTGTCGCGATTGTCACGAGTGTGCAATATAGTTTCCACACGTTTTCCGCCCGCTAACCTTCTTGCGTCGCTTTACTTTATTTTCTTGCGACAAACAAGAAAGCTTGGTTCACCTGCCGTGTTATAAATACATAAAAATGCCACATCTAAAGTAAAATAGCAAGCGATTCGTCCTCTACCGCAGAGCTAGCCAGGAAAAGTGTTCTTTTAAGCAGTAGATTGCGACTGTCACGAAAGTAAGGCACTTACATACATATGTAACCTTTAAGAAGCACGGAAAAGTTTCACATAGATACAATTTGCGAGAAGCCACGTTTACTTCTTATGTAAGAATACGGTATGTGCCACCAATACCAGATAAACTTATCACACACGATATTTACACGTCATTTGTTTTACAAAGTTATTTATCATTCTTCTTTTCCATTTTCTTTACGTCTACTTCGCTAGGCTTTAACTGAACACGCACAAAATATTTTAAACTCCAACTAGTCAAAAAGTCATCCTAGATATTAGGTGTCAAATATAAACATAATATAGCGGCTGTTTATAATAGGTGATTTTCTCTGTAAGTTTTTGCGATGTATGTATTTGCAAATGGAAACAGAAATTTGGATGAATTGATGCATATAAGGTATGTAATACGCACCCCTTAAAGGTTCTTTTATACGTTGTAATGATTGTTAGACATTAAAAGTCTATCATTTATAATAATATATCCAATTTTAATATTTGTAGATGGAAAACGATAAATTTGGCAAATTCTTCGCTATTATGAGCTGTAAAACTTCTCATAGCTTCTAGTATTTAAACTAATTCAGATGATTTAATACTCATTTAAAACAGGTTTTGAAACATAATAAACGAGTCAATGAAAGTAAACGTGCATAGCTGGTTGCATACTCTAAGTGTCAAATATTGAGTAGCTATTTAAGATCATTATAAAAGCCATACTAGACAAAAATTCTATTTATATGATTGTAAGACTTATTAAATATATTTTGTTTGTTAGTTGAAGCTTGCGTGGCACCTTTATGAATATTATTTCTGGAAAGTTATCATTCTTTGGAATGTTATATTTAGCAATAGCTATGCATCGATAACAATCGAAGCCAGATAATTGTTAGCAGCGTTTAAATGAGACATTCTTTCTGTGGCTATGACAGAGGAAGCTTGTTACGTTTGCTATTCTTATAGATTTACGCCACACATTCAGAAATATCCCACAAAAATTATTATCTAAAAAAATGTTAATGTATCACTTATACAGTATTTAAATCCACATTTACTTGAATGACCTTTCCGATTTTCCTACGAAGATATGCCGAGAAGAATCCTGACTGTCACAGAAGCCTTTGGCCCACTTATTGAAGCGCCAAGTACGTCCAATTTGGTCCGTAGTTTATCTAGGATCCGATTAGATTATATTACAATTGAGATGGCGTATGGATCTGTTTCACCGCGACCTTTTCAGATCTATGGTGATCCTCTTTTTTCTGAGACTTTTTTCTCAGACGCTCTGTGGGGTTCTCCACGCCCATTACTAGAAACTTTGTTCTCGTCAGGCCTTCACATTGGCACACAACATGAACTGGTGTTTCTTCCTCCAGAATCTGCAAGTTGCGTCATCTGCCAGGCTTATGTTGCACATATGCCTATTTAGTTCACAGTGACCGTCAGCAAACCTGCTATCATTTTGACAGTCTTCCTATCTTTATTCAGTAGATCTCTAGTAAACCCAGGCCTGTGTTCTTTTAGGAACTCTTTTTTGCCTGTTTCGTTCTGGTGATTTTTGCCACCACTTTCTGGTTCAATGTATCTATTCATTGATGGATTTTTTAGTTTGCCATTTGGTAGTGCCGAAAGAATCGCAAGCTCCAACGAATGACCTTGACGAACCTGGCCAGCTCGTCCGCCGCCTCATTTCCTTTCACGCCCGAGCGGCTTGGAATCCAGGTCAAAGTTAATTTCTTTTGGGTGCCCACCTCATTCATTCATTCATTCATTAAAGTTATGGCGGGCACTTAATGTCCGGGCACTTGAGCTAGGTGCTCATTGTACCATCCCTATTAATTCTCTTATTTCCACTAGAGCAGCTTGGTGTTCTCTATAAAACCCAGTATCTTACCCAGTGGGCACTTGAGAAACTTCGAGAGCTCTAATAGATCTCTCCCGAAATATTTCTGCCTCAGTGCCTTCAATTCCTCACATGTGCAGATTACATGTAAACTCGTTTCCTCCTGTAGTTCGCATCTTCTACACCACGGTTCGCTTACCCGGCCTGTGTTGTATAAATGCTTTTTCAGGGGGACAGTGTCCAGTTACCAACCCAGTAATGGTTTTAACTTCTTCCTTACTGCACCTGAGTAGGTTATCAGAAAAACTAACATCCCCATCCCCTATCAGCGCTTTGGTATGGAGTTGGCCTTCAGTCGACCTCCATTTCTTTGCACTTTCTTTATCTAACCAGGTCCAGATTTCCCTTCTTGCGGAATCCTTAGTAATTCCACATACGGGCTCTGGATCCATGAAGTGTCTCTTAGAGCCCTCCTTTGCTAGTTTTTCGGCTATTACATTTAGGGCGCTTCCGCAACCCCAAATCAGCTTAGAGTCCACATTTACGAAACTAACGTTTTGAGTGTGGACTGACTGTCAGAGAAAATAGCGACACTTTTACCTGCCTCGATCCATCTTGCTATTTCTCGGACACAATAGTGGACTACAGCAACCTCAGCTTGGAACACCGTTGTGTCTTTGCTGAAGCTTACCAAAAGAGTTTTCTTAGACGTCTTTGCTTATATAGGATCACACCTGTAGTGAGACCTTGCCAGGTATTTCATCGGTGGTTTCCATCTAAAAATAAAAATTAATAATTAGTTTTGAATGGATTTTAAACAGTGAAACAATATTTTTTTATGGTGTTCACGGTCAGTTTCATTTTGAAGTTAAGTTTGTAAGAACTGTCAATAATTCTGTATTTTGTTAAGGACTTTGCTTTGTTCCCAGATTTATAATTGGCATAAGCTGCTTCTAGTATGATCTATTACAAAAGAATTCAAATTTATCGATAAATATTTGCACCGAAATTACAGATTCTTGTATACAGTTAGCTTGACCGTTAGACAATAGACGACTCTACTAGTATCAAATTAACGGAAACCTCCTAATGACATTTGATATTTGTATGAATTTATGAAAGCGAAAGGAAAGTTTAAACACGTATTTTATTTTATAAGGAACTCTTCCTTATAAAATAATAGCAGGAATGTTAGGTGTTTCTAATAAAGAAAAATGCGATTCGTGTCACTTTGATACATTAAATTAACATTTCATCTAACATTAGACAATCCGACAAGGAGTCTTTGGGATGCACCATTTAGGTAAGAAAATCTATCGACTCGTTAGCAAGCAGCCCAAACGGTGTTTGGACAGGTGATTTGGTGCATTCACAAGTATGCCCCCTAGCGGACAAAAGATCATCAGGAAATATATATAAGTTAGATATCAGAGAGGTCGCTGGGGTGAAATGAAACAGTCAAATTATTACAATTCTTTTTATTTAATTCTGAAAAGTAAAGGAATTGTAAAGATAAATAAAGGTGGCATCAATTAAATAAAATAAGATACAAAAAAATAATCATAAAACACTTTAATTCATATTATATTAAAAATTAAAAAAATTAAATTCCGGGCATCGCTATCGAATCATTTAAAATTGAATTCAGTTTATTAAAAAAGGAAAATTAGGAACCCACTCTCACATCCTAATTCATCAATGAATTTTAGTTACAGCATTACCAATTATAAATTATGATATAAAAGCACAAATACCTCGAAGCAAATGATACCTGAAACAGTCTTTGAGGTTAAATTCACAGTTACTACAGATCAAACTACATACATATTCGCCAGTATTTGCAACATGCAAAATAAATACACATAAATTAAGACGAGCTTACCCATACGAAACCGTTAGGAACTCATTCGAAACTTCTACCAATAAATTAGCATTGCATCACCATTTTACAATTCCCAATTCACAAAAGGGGTTGCTGTGAATTAGAAATTCTAAATGTAGAGATTTCTATTAGGTCCTGCGTAAAATAAATCGATTTTATTTCCCATTTTCTTCGACTTTACTATTCATTAACACCTCCTCCGTTTACACAACGATTCGAAAGATCTACATTTCTCGCTATTGCAGAAATACTCCTATACACAACGATAAAACACGATAATATAACCAAATCTCTACCAAAGTTTGGTTTTATAGTGCACGAAATATAACTGTCAGAGGTATAGAAATCTGTGGAAACGACACTAAATTGAATGCGAAAATTATACAATCGGTTCCCGAACGAAGTAATTTCATATAATTCACTGGTCTATTCAGTCCGGCTCAAAACTAAGTTTACTTCCACGAATCTGCAATTTTATTGACAAGGACTACTTATATGTTCTGCTTTCGAAATCATTTATGTAAAGAGAAATAGATATTTCCATTCTCGTTCTTGTTAGATAATGTAGACTGCGGAATTTTCTTTGAGAGAACGTGCAGTTTCGAACAACGACAGCTCGCATAAGGATATAGGAATAATAAGGTATGCAAGGCCACAAAGTTTTAATGGTGTTTCGGAATTTTCAGTACCTACTTCAATAAAAGTTGTGATAAAAAACTTATGCATTAAAACCGCAGCATACTATGTAACAAATTTCACTTAAGGAATAACAGACCCAGACGCAACCATTTTTCCTGTGATTTCGTGTAGACACATAAAAGGATTCGATTTAAACATTCGAGTTATTTGAGGCGGTCACTGACTCGATATTGGACGTGAATATTATCGTTGATAATGTCGTGAGTTGAAAACTTGAAGAGATTTATGACGTTACTGATAAAAGGGTATTTAAATTAGGGACCTTTCTTAAACAGAAGGTTTTACCAACTAAAAAAGACTGTCCATTAATTTTTTTCCGTCTCTCACTTGATGTGAGCAAAATGAAAATTTTGATGTTGAGAAGTGTTGATTTATGCTCCGGTATCCAGTTAATGGTGTAGCAATTTATCCATCTCTAATTTATTATAAGTTATAATTAAGTTGTTAGAATTAATTAACAGGGCTCACAGCGTGTACGTGATATAATATTTCTTACTGACTTCTTGTTAGGCAAATATTATGAACTGGACGGATAACTTCTTAGTCTTTAAGTGGGTAAAAAATAAAAAAAAAGTGCTACTGCACAAAGGTCGTAACCGGGAAAATATAATGGAAAAGTACTATGAGATAATTTCTTAATTTTTTATCTTACAAGTATTCCTATTACATCTTTTGGGAACTCAAAGAACCTATTCGTACAACACTTCTCAGCGGCTTGGTGTGTTCCAGCACCCTAAGCCAAGGGCCTTCAAAACTTGTAGTGCTTAGGTATTATTATTTAGTATTACTACCCTTTATACGATGTGAGGAACACAAAGCCTGTATATGTGTATTTTAGCTGTTATTGTTTCGGAAAAATGAAATTGGTTTTTCAAAAATCATTTGTTGGTTGGGCGACCATTCGGACAACACTTCTCAGAGGCTCGGTGTGTTCTGGTACCCTAAATCAAAGGCCTTCAAGGCTTGTAGGGCTGAGGTATTATTATTATTATTTAAAAAATTACTACCTTTTATACGATGTGAGGAATACAACGCCTGTATATGTATATTCTAGCTCAGATCACAGTTAATATGAAGCCCCACTTTTGTATAATGGTCCGTGGGCTAACTCTTAGCAGATAACCAGTATTAGTAGATCTTGTTTTTGGTGCGAAGTTAATGGTGTTACACTTTTATCGTGATCCAAACATATCTTACTTGCTAAGAACCAAGTGCTGAAACCAGCTAACATAATTTTGACTAAATTCAACGTATCCACGATATTGCGATTTACGCACAAATAAGAAACGTTATTAGCAAACAGCATACATACGTTTGGAAGGTCATGGATAAAAATTTAAAAAGAGGGAAAGGATCAATAATCGACCTTTGAGTACACCCATACGAACTTGCTATGGAGGGTATCGTGCGCCCGCCATTTCTATAATTAAATTATTAAGATACGACGAGGACCATTTTTGAATGACACCTCAAGCCAAGCATTTTTTAATACAAATATACGAATAGCATTTTTTGTTTAAGCAGAAGTATATGATTAACAAAATCAATGTTTAATTAATGTTAGCACTAAGGTAACATATATTTCTCAATTATTTCAAAATATCGTTATTATCATTATCATAAGGGAAGTAAAACGCAAATATTATTTTATATACAGGGTGATCTGTTAATTTCGGTACCCTCTAATATCTTGAGAACAGTTACATTGTTAGAATTTTTCTTTGACCAACATTTTAATAAATTAATACACCCTTATTACCTCAAATTAATTGTTTTAGAAGATACAAGTTGGTTTCTTAGACCAGCTCCACATCTGTTCAACACAGGGGCGGCTTCCTTTAAAGAAGGTCATGGTTCACCATTGCAAATCACAAATTAAACATTAAAAAGCTTTTATTTTCTTTCAAACGCGCTTTGTAGTTATTTATGCAGATAAGCGATTAACTGGGGTCACGTCTAGATTGGCACCGATTTCAGGTATTTGTAGGTCTCCACGCGGAGCTAGCGAAAGAGAAAGTGGTCGCAGTATTCGTAAAAATTACATTGAAATGGGGCCAGGCGTATCTTAACCTGCTGCCCGCTGGTTGATCGAGTCACGCGTCATCAGTATACGTTAGTGATTGACACTGTGGGGGAAGAGACTCCCACTATCACGGTAGGCAAGCGTGTGAGTCAGACGACCGTCGAAGATCCGCTATTGAAAGTAGAAACATATGTAGAGAACCGTCGCATACGGACTTCGGTTTATACACTTCCCCGTAATAAAAATTGGGTTTAAGAGTATTTAATATTTATTAATTATAGTAATAAAGTGTAGTATTATTCTAGGATGACATGGCAAATTAATAACTATAGTATTTCAAAGCAAAATGAACTACCATTCATACATTTCGTAGGGTAAAAATTATGAAAGTGAAATAATAAATATAATGAGGGAGTTATTCCTGAAAAAAATTCATCGGTTTTAAGTGATTGAATGAAAACAGAAATTGTGTTTCCTATTCTTTGTAAGAATGCCTCTTACTCGATATTGGCCCGAGAAATATTTCAAACACATAAAAAGAAATCAAATATATACTCGGAGTGGTTTATGCGAAAACAAATCTTTTTGAAAAAAGCAAATTTATTATTTTATTCTTCGAATCTATGACTTCTCGGGTTAATATTCTACTAATATATAATAGGCTTACCGCACTTTATAGGTTAAAAAAATCTAAGAAGTTATTCTCATTTTTCACTACACTTACCTGACTACAATCTTTGCGTTTTAAAGCTTATCAAAAAACTTTTGTTTTAAACCACATAAATTCATATTAATTGGTCACCTTACATTTATTATTTCGAATTCCAATCTATCTCCATTATCAGTAATTATATTTTATGTGTCTGCATTAAGCTACTACACCTTCTTTAAATCCCATTTTATTCTGCTTTCACTTCCATACTTTTTTTTGTGTGAGTCATATTCAAGTAATATTTCACTTTCGCTTGTTATGGCCAGAGGATACCTATATTCAAGCAGCCCCTGTAAATTATCAGATTTATTTTTTCCCGAAAATACATTTGTTCCCAGAAGCACTGTAGTAGTGTATTTGTCTTATTGATTTTGTTTGTTATCTCTGCCTCTATTCTCCTTTATTGGGACCCATGCTCGGTGTATATACAAGCTTGTTGCTGCTTTATACGTCCTATCAACATTCAGTCCTTCTTTTTTGCTCTCCCCAATTTTTTCTGGATTATCGTAGATTCAAAATTTACTGGCATTAAATTCCTCTATTATTTTATCATACTGCTACGTATTAATAGATCGACTAGAGAAAATATGCAAACTGAATTTCTTATCTTTTCGTATACTTACTTGCCTGTTCACCATACAAATGACTAATCACGCAATATAAAATTTGCATATCTAGTGAAAGTTAAAAGGTATAACAACACAGCTTTAATGAAATAGCAACCGGTTTTGTCAGGTGAATGATTTTTATTAAAATCGTGCTGTAAAAAAAAATCCCTCGTCCGTGTGCCAGCATAAAGAGGGATTAACATTTAATTGTGGCCATTTATATTTGCCCCTCGGTGTCGTACCTCGTTATAAATATACCGAAGCCCTTTCATATTACGGTGATCCTAGATAAACTTTTACTCATCCAACAATGTTCTGGGAGTGAGTTATGAAAATTCATGAAAGAAGAAGCTTCGTTGCGTGATATCGAATAAACGGGCCTGTATTAGTCTAGCGTACGCCTTATTTTTCTCAATGAAATCATCGCTGTTAAGTATGCTTTCTAGCTACCTAAAAAAAAAAGTACCGATTTTTGCCGACTCGCTTTTGCGATTACCGCATTCGCACACATCCCTCGTTCGAGCAATGTATTCAGTTATAGGCTTTTCTCACTTAACGACCGAATTCCTACCCTACCATCCGATTGTTCAGCGAATCGATCGCTAGGCGAAGACTTTTCTTCAACCGGATACATAGTTCGCGGTATGACCTATAACGCAATCTTTAAAACTCAGCAATTTTGGTGAAGGCAACTCCGAACCTGTATTTACCAGTTCTCAAGGAATGAAGCTATAAAAATGAAATCACTTCCGTTTTCTTAAATCAATTCGTTCTGACTGTTGCCGAAGATGCTTTTTTTTTACTTAAGGGTTATTTATTATCACTAGGTACTAAAAATAAGTTCCCATTTCTCTGCTCCTTATGGCTTTTCTGACGAGCGTATGCATGTAAAAGAAATAATTACACGAGCGGCTTCTACTCGAACTTAAGTGATTCCTTGTCGTTCCCATATCACCGACAATTCCGCAAATTGCGCTGAGTTGCAAAACAGCACCCGATAAGAAACATCAGCGTCAGGAGAACTGTGTCGGCTTGTGGTATGTAAAATGGATGAGGGCTGCTGCGCACCGAGACAAGATTTTTTTTTATATAAAGCATGGTAATGAGGTGGTTTGTTAAAGCTGCCAAGGATGAGTGTTTCGGTAAAATCAAAAACTCGTTTGTTACAACAGCTATTGCAACGAAGTCTGGGTCTTAGGATTTAATTTAAATTGCCGTACCATAAATCACAAAAGGCGTCATTAAAATGAATTGTTTTTTGATATTTAGAATTAGCAGTGAATAGCCTAAATGGGCCAAATCCGATGTACCTACACAATGGGCAAATACATTTTCTAGTGGAGATACGAAAAAAGAGGTAGCCAATCCAGTGCTGCTTTTTTTTTTTCAAGGTAAAAGCATTCGTGAAATTAAATTTTAATTCTTTCTCACAACAAAAAATCTCTCAATTTATATTATGTGTTATAACTTTCTTATATTTAAAATTTGGAAAAACGATTTAAATATTCTTGATAGTTTTCTATTTGAAATTTGAAAACCGAATTTTTAGTAATTGCTAACATAACGCCACAAATACAAAATAGTATTAAATTCGTTTATTTAATACTACTTTGGGATAGGGAGTACCTACCAAGTGCGTCCCCGGGTTGGTGGATAGGGGAAAGGCTTGTCAGGGTTCGCTCAAGTCGGGATGGTTAGTGGCGGCTATAAGTTCGTCCTCTCTGCTGAAAACTGGAGGAGGGTGAATGAATGGCTAAGGGTTTGCATAGGGTTCTACAACGATGCCAGTTGTTGCTTTCGATTACCGAAAGCCCAACTGTTAAACCAGGTCCCGAAAGGGATGGGGAGCCTTGGCTTAACTGCACGGACCGAGAGGAGACAACCTCAATAAAAACCTAAATCCTAAGGTGGCGGATTAGGCTGATGGGATGCGTGACTGGATAGAAGACCAGTCTACTAATCCAACCTTGGAGCATCTGGCGCACCCCATTGTATTTAGCCTTACCTCTGCTTGCGGAGCTCTGTGGAAGTGGACCTTCTCTTTCCTAGCTACTCGTGGGATCAACCATGGAGAAAAGACGTTTATTAGCGGGACGACACCGCTAATAAATAGGAATTGGAGCAGGACCTCTATAAGAAGTCTTCCAATTCCAAAATGAGATTACCTCACTAGGAAGGAACAAAGGGAGGAGCAAAACGAGCAGATTGTGGAACAGGATGAAACACTCATCCATCTCCTCTCAAATTGCGTAACACTGTGCAACTCAAGGGCGTTGCACCTGGAAGCATGTGAAATCGAAGAGGGAGACTTACCTAACCTGAGGCCTTCTGATATCCTACACTTTCTGAAAGAAATAGGATTGGAAGGCCAGCTGTAAAACAGCAAGAATAGGGGACACAATGGATCTTTTAAGTCGCAGTGTAACATCACCCTTTTTGTGTATATATCAACTTTTTTATCAACTTTCTCAATTTTAAAACTCAACATATCAAATTTGAAAACAATAATTTAAGCAAAAAAATTTCTCAAAGTATAAAAAATTTAAATGTACAATTTTAAACTATCTTATAACAGATATAACTTACAATATAAAAATAATTGTAAAAGCAATCTCTAAAGTACAAAACACACTACAAACCTTAATTAGCGATGAAGATTTTAACCTATTTCATAATTTTTTAGAACATCAAACAGAAAAATACTTTTTTCAGATTAAACACAAACAACAAAATAAAATTAAGAAACTTGAAGAAAAAATATATAAGAACAAAAATGTAATTAATCAAAATGAAGACAGCTGGATTGAAAACCTAACAGATAATATAATTCCGGACAATGTCAGGGGCTCGCTCAGCCTGGGTCCAAATTTTGGCATTCCTTATGATTCTAAAAATAAAAAAGACATCCCTATTAACAACATCATTGCAAATATAGAATCTGTAATAACCACTTTCCAAGAAAATGAAAAAACCAAAATTAGAAGCAAAATAACAAATACAATAAACAATTTTATGAATTCATCAAAAAACACTGCAGATTATAATCAAAAACTCATCCAAAAACAAATTAATTTAACTAAAAAATTCAAGACAATCCCAACATTTCAATAACCAAAGCAGATAAAAGCAATAAAACTGTCATTATTAACAAACAGGACTATGAAAGAAAGATGCTAGATATTCTAAATGATACCACAACATATTCAATCATTAATAAAGATCCTACCCTAAAATATCAAAAACAAGGAAATGAATTAATTAATCGTTGGCAAAAAAAGGCTATATATCTACAGAACAAGCCAAAAACTTAAAAATCCATAATGCACATACACGTAAAATATATGGTCTCCCCAAACTCCACAAAACCAACATCCCACTCAGGCCAATAGTATCCTGTATCCAAAGTCCCTTTTACAATATATCAAAATATCTAGCCATTTCAATCTCAAACATAATTAATAACAACGATTATTATTTGAAAAATTCATTTGATTTAAAAAAATTATTGATAGTACAGAAATAAAAAATAATGACAGATAAATATCGCTTGATGTTGTCTCATTGTACACCAATATCCCAATAGATTATGCTTTAAATATTATAAGAAAAAATTGGATAAAACTTCAACCACACACAGAATTACCTTTAGATGAATTTTTGAATGCACTTGAAATCACTTTGTCAACAACCTATTTCTCTTTTCAAAATAAATTTTACAAACAAATATATGGCTGCGCAATCGGTTTACCCATATCAAGCACAATAGCTCAATTAGTACTTGAAGATCTTGAAGGACAGGTAATTAACAATTTAGAATTTAAACATTTTATAAAAGGTATGTGGACGACTGTTTAGTGTGTATTCCTGAAGACAAAATCACAAAATTTCATCAATCTTTTAACGATTTTCATCCGAAATTACAATTCACCCTTGAAATAGAAAAAAAAACAAATGTTAAACTATTTAGATCTTACCTTGAGTCGAGAAAATAATAAAATTTTGACAAAATTTTATCACAAACCAACATTTTCTGGCCGTTATCTGAATTTTCACTCTGCCCAACCCTTTAGTTATAAAAAAAATGTCATGTCTGCCTTAATCAATAGAGCCATTACATTAACCAGTCCAAAATATAGAAAAGAAATTTTAAACACAGTAAAAATCAATTTACAAAAGAATAACTATCCCTTAACGCTAATTCAAAAAACCATTAAAAACAAAATACATCAACATTATAACACCAGATATGTCAATAACACAAAAACCACAAATCAAGTACCTTTAAATATCTTTAGCATCCCATACGTTCCTCAATTGTCCGAAAAACTTAATAAAATACTTTACCCACATAATATAAAACTTGCACATAAAAAACCACAATAATTTGAAATTTGGTTTCTCTAAATTAAAGGATTGTATTCCATTACAAAACCAAAGTCACGTAGTTTACAAAATCCCCTGTAACAATTGCAATGGTGTGTACATAGGACAAAAATTACAACAACTTCATAATAAAGGTCATAAATATCAGAATAATCTCACTGCTTTAAAAAAACATACAATTAACTTAGGTCATACATTCAATTTCAATAATACAAGTATTTTAAATAAAGAAAAAAATTATAAAGCGCGATAAAATATACATTTCTGATGAAGACAAGAAAAATAAACATTGTCGAAACGTAAAAAAATGAGTTGTTTAACTTTTTAAGTCATCATTATAAATTAGCCGCTACCCTCACGAAGAAAAAAAAGGAATAACCATACATAATTAACGGCTACGAAAAAAAAAAAAAACATCATCAAATATCAACTTTTTTTAAAACAAAATAATGCTAAAGCTCTATTCATCCGGAATTTGACAATCAAATTCTCCAGGTATGCCTCTTAGGTATTGTCACGTGGGGGGCGTGACGAGATAGCTTTGTGTATATATGCATATAATAATTACACCTAACTTCTCAACGTAACTATACGGGCAGCAAGAATCAATCGAGACAGTACTAACAATGAGTTCTTTATTTCTGGTTTCCTCGCTACACGGAAGTCTCCATGTCGAGACCAGACACTCAATATATACAATAATATCTATCCCCACTCAATCAGTCCGATTTGTATTCCCCCTCCCCTCCCCTCCAGAAAAACGCAGTGATTGCCTTTTATACGAGGAGCAAAATTAAAAACAGTCGAATGAAATTATTTATCTGCAAGCCACAAATCGGACTTCTTAGCTTACTTATCCTAGTTACTTAATTTCTTAATACCTAACCATACATGGGATAGTTTCTAAGTCAATTGTTAATTTCTGCTTACCTATACTCTAAATACAAAAGCCATAATGATATAGCTAACTATATTAATCTACGCACTAAAACACTATCAAAAGTTCGTCTCGACAGATTGGCCTTTATGTTCTCCCCAAGAACTACCTCCGTATTACTGAGTTTATTTTAAGGCGGTTTAGTAATTGTGTGGCGGCGCTGATCTCGATACTTCCTCTTCGTACTATATGTTGGCGGGTTCGACCATATCCGACATCGTGAGGTCCATTATGCCTGAAGATTTGGCTCTGGAATGGACTTGGATTGCCCGGCGCTTCCACCAAATGCTACGTGACAAGGTAGCTGTGTGTATATATGTATCTAATAATTACACCTACCTTTTAAACGTAACTATTCGGGCAGCAAGAATCAATCAAGACACTATTAACAATGAGCCCTTTATTTCTGGTCTCGTCGCCACACGGAAGTCCTCGCATCGAGACCTGACACTCAATATATACAATAATATCTATCCCCACTCAGTCAGTCCGATTTGTAGCAATATAGGTTGCAATGCATTTTGGTTTGCCTCTTGGATTAGAGTCCTGCATTTGCAAAATTCAGCAATGCATTTTTCCGTCAAAACTTCGTCGAAGACAAGTATAAATGTGAAGATTATACGGAACAAATTGCTATTGGTTTGATAAATGTGAGATGGAAATTTTAATTAAAGGTAAGGCAAGTTAAATTGTTGATACAAAACTGTAAGGGAAAATTGTTTTACACGGAGCGTAAAGTGATTTATTGGCACCATAAATTGAAATACTCTTATTTTTATTTATACACTTCATACTGATAAAACCTGTGAATAGTATCTCTGAAAAATGACTAAATGTACTGAATCATTCTCAATGGACATGTATTTCGTGTTTGTATGCGTTGTAATTTATTGTCAAAGAGAGATAGGAGTGACAATATGAAATAGCTATTAATATGCACACTTGTGTTTAACAAATATAATGGTTAATGGTAGAAGTTTGGTAATAGTAGAATAAGATGTAAAGCTATTTGCTCAGTAATGTAAAAAATTCTAAGAATATATGAAAAGCTATATATGTAAATTAAACAAGTAAAAATCAATAAAAACGTAAGAAACAACGCTGAATTACCTAAAACGGTCGACGGTATCTGTCGAATTGATATTTATATTTGTAGTACACTCACTCATTGCGTGACTTTACGTAAATCAAGGGGTTTGTACACATTCTACACTGACTTGTGATTAAAATTGGATAGAAGATTCACTCTTCACCTGAAAAAAGGCGAATAGACCAGTGTGAATTCGTGTTGCCCAACGAACAAACCTAAGGACTGACTGAAGAGAAATAAATACAATAAACGAAGAATCTGCAGAGTTTTCGGATATCCGAAATATCTCAATACCTATGCTAAAGTAAGAAATGACTCCGATATTACTAGATTTGGCTCTGGAATGGACTTGGATTGCCCGGCGCTTCCACCAAATGCTACGTGACAAGGTAGCTGTGTGTATATATGTATCTAATAATTACACCTACCTTTTAAACGTAACTATTCGGGCAGCAAGAATCAATCAAGACACTATTAACAATGAGCCCTTTATTTCTGGTCTCGTCGCCACACGGAAGTCCTCGCATCGAGACCTGACACTCAATATATACAATAATATCTATCCCCACTCAGTCAGTCCGATTTGTAGCAATATAGGTTGCAATGCATTTTGGTTTGCCTCTTGGATTAGAGTCCTGCATTTGCAAAATTCAGCAATGCATTTTTCCGTCAAAACTTCGTCGAAGACAAGTATAAATGTGAAGATTATACGGAACAAATTGCTATTGGTTTGATAAATGTGAGATGGAAATTTTAATTAAAGGTAAGGCAAGTTAAATTGTTGATACAAAACTGTAAGGGAAAATTGTTTTACACGGAGCGTAAAGTGATTTATTGGCACCATAAATTGAAATACTCTTATTTTTATTTATACACTTCATACTGATAAAACCTGTGAATAGTATCTCTGAAAAATGACTAAATGTACTGAATCATTCTCAATGGACATGTATTTCGTGTTTGTATGCGTTGTAATTTATTGTCAAAGAGAGATAGGAGTGACAATATGAAATAGCTATTAATATGCACACTTGTGTTTAACAAATATAATGGTTAATGGTAGAAGTTTGGTAATAGTAGAATAAGATGTAAAGCTATTTGCTCAGTAATGTAAAAAATTCTAAGAATATATGAAAAGCTATATATGTAAATTAAACAAGTAAAAATCAATAAAAACGTAAGAAACAACGCTGAATTACCTAAAACGGTCGACGGTATCTGTCGAATTGATATTTATATTTGTAGTACACTCACTCATTGCGTGACTTTACGTAAATCAAGGGGTTTGTACACATTCTACACTGACTTGTGATTAAAATTGGATAGAAGATTCACTCTTCACCTGAAAAAGGCGAATAGACCAGTGTAATTCGTGTTGCACCAACGAACAAACCTAAGGACTGACTGAAGAGAAATAAATACAATAAACGAAGAATCTGCAGAGTTTTCGGATATCCGAAATATCTCAATACCTATGCTAAAGTAAGAAATGACTCCGATATTACTTCATTTATTTATCGATTTCAAAAATCTTAGTATTTATTTATCTGTTTGTTGAGATTTGATAAATAAAGGCGTATTAATACATTTAGTCATTCTTGCCCTATACAATTTTAAGTTAAATTAAAATTCCTCCCTCAGTTTAACAATTACCGTTTCCTATTTATAATTATATTTCTAGAATTACGTTCAGTACCTTCAAACTGTATTCATTTATGCTTATGAATTCGTGGCTTGAACAAAAGTTATTTAAATATAACCGTTTAATGCTAACAAGCAATTTCAAAACGTATACATGAAATATATAATGTGTGGTATGAATTCTGCTATGTAATTATAATATTTAAGTTAGTATTACTCCAATGGGAAGGCATAATAAAATTTAATTAAATACGCACATAATACTCATCCGAAAACTCGATTCAACTTAATTTACAAGACAAGGGGCGCATTTGTGTGAAAAGTATGTCAATAAGGCCAAAACTGTATGAAATGTTATTTCATAATTTAAATTTAATTTCTATCATGTTGTAATGTGAGTGGTTATGACGTTTATATGCCTTAGGAAGAAAATTAATTTAACTTTCAATGTTTGTAGATTGGGAAGAAATTTGCTTAGAGGATAAAATTAGAAGCTTTGCAAATATGTTATTGATTTTCGATACTTGCGATATTGATTTATAATGTATTTAAATAGGTATTTATAAGTAACTACTTCACTTCCAAGCCTCTATTTTTAATATGTATTTACTTGTACCAATTGTGTGTTATTTGTGGCTTATATGTATTGAGCTCGTTTTTTTTTATATATATGACTTTTGAATTGCTTATAAATCAAATGTGAATTACCTGTTTTTAGTCTGTATTTTCTAATTGGCTACCGTATCATCTCCTTCATTAATAGGCGTGATGAATAAATTAAATCGAAATGTTCATCCGTGTATATTATCACTAATAATATGCACGGATAATGCTGATAGTAATTGACTGGACTGTGACAAATGCCACAACAAACTTGGAATTAAATGGGGTAACTTCAAATATCCTGAAGATCTCGGTTTTGCAAATTACATCGGCTTATTTGCAGATAAGACACCTCCATTCCTCACCGGTGCTGTAAAGAAATAATTAATGTAATTATTGAAAAAAAAAGTAATCCCTTCTGCGCCCTCTAAAGTCATCAAGATGATCTAAATACCCTAACTACGACAAAATTTGCACGCTCGAGAGCGCACAACTCCGATCCAAACTGACGCACGATACTCCCTTTACACAACTTATTTAGAAACACTCACAGAAACAGGTTGTAGCTGCTAACGTAAAGAAGCAGTTTTATACATTACTACATCTTACATACACTGTTTTACTGCTATATACATATACTGCTACGAATATACATGTATGTTTCACAACATTCGCGCCTGTCTACTATATCAGGAAACTGCTACAAAAAGTAGCAGCTTCTGTTGATATTGATAGCTGCTACAACTGCTAACGGTTGCTGGCTGTTACAAAATAGCAGTTTGCTTTGTAGCAGCCCATCACTAATGAAGATATACATAGATAAACAAGAAATTGAAGATGTCGACGAATTCTGTTATTTGGGACGCATACTATTTAAATCTCATTCAAGCATTAATAAAGTACGAAGTTTCACTGTACGAAGAAGACACGAAGTTGAAGAAAATATGAGATTCAAATGAACTGCCATCGAAAGCAAAAAAATTGAATATTTAACACAAACATAATAAATGCGATCCTGCCGACAAAAGGAAAAATAATAGGATAAGCTAGTCCAATCAAATATCTAATATCGAATTGTTGTGTAGAACTGAAAAGAAATTAATAATAGAAGCAATTTAAAGGAATTGGAAATGTGTTTGACACAACCTACAACGAAATGGGAGCCACACACTCAAGAAAGCGATGGAAAGCCAAACTAAAAACGGGAATCGAAAGTAGATCGACGAAAAACTGAGAAAGAATATCCAGAGACTTAGAAAGAAAAGAACTAAGACATCAGGCTAACATCGAAAGAACTGAAAGAGACATGTAGGTGCCCTATGTTTCGACGCGCAACCATAGAATTAACCAAAAATGACGTTCCTAAGAGGGAAGCGATAACATTTGGAACTAAAACAAGCAAAGGGCTGTCTATTAGGTTTTATTTTTGGCAAGTTAACAGTTCTCTAAGTTTATTTTTTTGTCGAAAATCTTTTCGATAACAGCTTTAAGAATAGATTTTTGCAACACTAATAGTTCCATACATTTTGTCATCAAAGCAGGCTGCTCTTTTTGCTGAACGCCAGATGCTTAAAAAATAAGTAGCGCCGGTGATATCGCGGCAAAAAAACAACATTAAGAGTAAATTAAAAATTAATAACTCGACTAGGTATAATTGCCTTACTTTTTAATGCTCTGCTTAGTTTTCATTTGTTACAGCGCTTAATAAACACGCTGTATAATGCGACATCCATACTATCAGGAGTAGAGTCTGCTACTGCTATAAATTTAAGCCTCTCAGTATCAGTCAGTCGTTGATACGTGTTGGGTCAAAGTCATCATATGGTAGCTGAACCGATTCGATAATTAAATTATTTGACATGTGCTTATGCATGGCTTAATTTTGTCTACAACCAAATTTAAAGGGTTCTAAATGAATGCAAGATAATTCTCCAAGGAATCATATTATGGTGAAGCTTTAGCTAAATCACTCTCATCATCGCGACCTGTGGGATCTATGGAAACCTTGAAAATAATCCTACCGAACTTAAAAAAAAAAGACCGTGTAGATCTAATCCCTTCCCAATTCTCTCTCAAAGTTGGATTTTAAGTTATGTGCTTATATCAACAATACACCTTCACTGAAGATAATCTTCGCTAATTACTTGAAATCAATGCTTTCACTCGCGGTGGCAATCGCATATCACAATCACGAATTGTTCTAGAACTAAATCGATGTTGATTCAATGTTTGCAATAATTGTTAAATAAGTGGGATACTTTCTACTCTTCTGAATGACATTTGTCTGTTATAGTCATGTGTAATCTTGACGACATCTTGCTCAAATTTCCATTGGATTACTTTTAAACGCCCGATGATGTCGTTTCTTTACTCCCCATAATATTTTTGTTAGTCTTTCAATGGGTCCAATTCAGGTTTTTCATCTTAAATTTACCTTTTTCACTTCCTTTGTGGCCTGGCTTTTGTTGTTTTTCTGGCAATTCAGACGAAATTCGGATTTCCAACGAGATGTACTCTTCCTTTCTCATCTCCGCCGTTGGAGTAGAGCATTGGCTGACACATTGTTATATTAAGAATTCTAAGGTAACAAATAACTTTTTATGCGCCTCCGCCCAGAAACCTCGTTTTGCAGTACTTCAAAGCGGAGGTAAAACTACCGTTTTCCTGCCTAGGCAGGGAAAAATGTCACTAAAGGTTGGCCACATTAGATTTCACATGACAGACGTGTAATAAATTGTCACTAAGCTACTGTTCAACCATGCTAAGATGAACTGGTGTCTTTAGTACAATTATTATTGATAAATAGATATTAAACTAGAAAAAAAATTACAGAAAAGGATTATTTTCGGAAATGTCAAAATACTAAGGTATGTAACATGTGTGCCAAGTTGTACTGTCAACTCCCTAGTGTCAAAATTTCTTTTCTATTTTCAATGCAATTAAGATTTATTGGCCCAAAAAACATTATGATCATACTCGCAAAACTATAGTTTCTGGCCTAGTGATACAAATAACTATTTTTTATAAACATTTTGCCGAAAGTAAAAATGGCGGGACTTTTCTCCGCAGCCGTTTTTACGTTTTCTAAATTTACTAGAATTAGTGATGGACAGAATCGAATACTTTAGAGAACTTTTAAGAATCGAGATATTCATTTGAAAACTTGAGTACTCGAATACCGACGGCAAACTTCGCGATTCTGCATTGTTCTCGAGAACTTTAATAAGTATTTAAATACTTCTTCTCGGATACCTAGTCTCGAAACGTATTCGGCTGCACATATAGTTCTGTCGGTGAATCCGGCGATGCATTATCGAGAACATATTTCGAAAACCCGCTTTTAAGTTCTAATAGGTGTATTATTTATTACTTTCATTTATAATTTTTCTTTTTTTAGCTTATTAAATAAATTAGATAGATATACTTTTTATAATTTTTAAACACTTTCTTCCGTCTTAACTTTTTTAATTCAAACTATTCTATCTAACTCTATCGAATTAGTTTTATAGTTTTTCTTTATAAATTATAGAACTTTGATTAAATAAATATGTAGGTTAGAGTGAACCATTTTATTTCTTATGTTTTATGGAGCATTATAGGAACTATGCTGTAAAATTTCACAATGTATGTAAATCTATTGAATTATTTGAACTAAAAGTGTTTCTCTAAAATATCCAACTGCGAAAAAACAAAATAAGCAATGTTTGTTTATACGATATTGTTTTCATGAATGCATAACCGGTATTGCGAATTTTATTTTAACAACTTATTATATGGTAACTATTTTGTTTGCATGCATTTTTTTCATATTTAATAATAAATATTTTTTACGAAAATTATCTGTTCTGTTGTTATATTCTGAGGAATATTTCAAGTACTACATACATTATATAGATACAGCAAATTTCTGTAAATTTTAAAATTTGCGACCTCTTAATTCCAATAGTGCTTGTAGTAGTGATAATCTGATATTACAAATCTATAAAAAATAAAAATAATAAGAAATAAAAACGATTCACTCTACTTGTTTAAGTAAATGACACACTCAAATAAAATTAGACACCTATTGGATCTCGAGAACCGAGAATTAACATACGAGAACAAATACTCGTATACGTTTATTCGAATTCAAGACTCGGCGCATCTGAGTACGAGAGCCGAGAACGAGTATTCGAAACTTTCATGAGTTCTGGAGTTGTCTCGAGAACAGTCCGGGATCGAGAAGTTTGCCATTTTGCATTCGAATACTCCCATCACTAACTAGAATTCATCTAGCTACTTTTCACTCGTGTCCTTGATAATAACACGGGATTATAGATCTGAATTCTAATCAACTGCGTAGGAAATCATGTATCGAAACGAATTAATAAGAAGAAACATATAAAACACTTCATTCAGATAACACTATATACCCTTTATTAAGTATGCTCATAAGTATCATAGCGTGCCTCTAAGAAGTTTCGTGCAGTTTGCGATATAAAAAAATGTTACAGTGTGGTGGATTGGTATTTTCCAGCTTATTATATGACAGCGAAAAATAGTATGTATCTTGTTAGGGAAAAAAGAGTGAAATATATTTTTTTATCTTTTAATTTAAACCTTTGGAAGCGTCAGCTATTCTAACAACAGGCATATTTAATTCAGTAAACAAAAGACGCAATTCTGCGAATTCGAAATCAAATTTTCGGCTGGTAGTCAATTAGAGTGCCAACAAACTGTACTGGGCAATAAATTTCTATGGAATTCAACATACCCTGGACCATGCAACGATGTAGGAAATTTACACCAACGCGTAATTCTGCGGTACATATGAAGAGGTGTCAGATTAGCATATATTTTATTCTGTTTGTGTTGGTACGGTTATTCGACAATGGCGACGGCTTTAACATGCATGAAACCAAACTCGAAAGCATGAATCTGGCGATAAGGGTGGGGTAGCGGCTTTAATGGAAATCACTAAATCCAAAGTGAGGGCGGCAGAGTTTCTGTTGCCTATTATCCTTGACCATAACAATTTGATAAACACTATTTGAAAGACATGTTTGCGTGACAGTGATGGGTTGTAGCTTTTATTTTGGAAACTCTAAATTCTTCGCATCATTTTCGTTATACATTTTTATTGTATGCAAGTAAACTCACGGTTTCGAACATCAAGGTTTAACAGTAAAACGATAGAGATAGTGTTGTTGGGATAATTGCCAATACTAACATAACAAAAATATAATGTCTGCGCCATAAAAGTTGAACAACATAATAGTTGAATAAATATTTAAATATTAGTTTATCATGTACCCACAATTAGTTATAATAAGCGGGATGTCAATGTTTTGCACGGAAGAGAAGTTGTCGCATATTGTATAGGTATAAGCCAAAATTAAACGTTTTGCTATTATAAACGGCTAGTCAATGATCACGGTGTGGGCATTTACCGTTTATTATATGGTACACAATGTTGTTTGGCTAAGTCACACTTTTTTTGTTATAGCTACCTATTGTTACACTATTACAAACAACTATGTTCTAGTTTCAAGTTTTCTGCTAGGTATTGATAAATCTTAAAGCTAGAGTCCAAGTCGCCGATTGGGCATGCGTAAGAAGCTGCTTTCAAACAATGAATAATACGGCACTCAGAGCAGCGGTATCTATATCCGAAGGCACCCTCCTTGTAATACTTTTTTCGCTATTATGACGTTGACAATGATAAATCTATAGCGAAAAGATATCGATCTGTTATGGACACCGCTGTTAATTACAAGAGCGTAAGGCAAATAGATGAAAAACACTTTCGTTATATTTTTTACTCGGACCTGTATTTCAAATTTTATATTAGATTTTGTTGAATTTTTTCCAATAATTTTACTGTTAAGTCGTTTTCACCAAATTTGTTAACGATTGCATGGCTATAGTTTTTATCGTTTAAATCGTTTAAAGATGTCAATTTGCTACCTTTTGTGCTACTTATTGCTCACAGGAATATATAAAACGTCATAAACAATGTTTATAGTTAGAGTGCAATGAAAAAATTATATTATCTTTGAATTTCCACATTAACTCGGATTTGCCCGATTCACGAAAAGCACTGCGCTTGTAAACTTACTCTACCAGAGAAACCGACCCCAAATAAAATAACGGTTCTATTCTGTTCCGCTACACAAAATATTTTATTGTAATGTAGTTAGGTATCGCTTTCGAAATTTCAAAATCAAACTTGAAAGAATTGGATATAACAAAGCACACAAATCATGGATATGCTTTGTTATGCAAAGTTTCACTAACTTCAGCATAGAATAGTTAAAAAAACTACAACTAGCTGTAGTAGTAAACTACAAACAACTAATTGTAGTTTGCGCGCTAGCAGGAATTGGTGGTCTTCGGAGAAGGTTCGCCTGCGATGAAACCAAACCTTTCTACTTATGTGGTTTTTCGAATTTATTCATTTTCTAGCCATTACAAGAGTAATAAATAAAAAAGTAAGCTCACCATTTTTGTTATTTTTATTTTATTTTCAAATATTATTGAAACAACATGATCATTGAGAGATAAATAGTTCTTCTTTTACAACCAACTAACTAAAATTATTTAAAGTTGCATATGCTTCATTATCTTATATCCTATTGTAGTTTTCTTATTTTGTAGTAAAATCCGCCTGAAGGTTTACTAAAACCGAAGCCAGTTGCAGAAAAATTATAGTAAATAATAAGTAATATAAAGAGGTAAATTATGTACTTCCTAATTAAATTTTCGTAAATTTATTTATTGCTTTCTTTTTAAACAATTAGAGTTCACTTCTGGTTTTGGCATGATGTGCCTTCCTTAGGTGCATAATTAGAATAAATAATGGAATAGCCAATTAAGAAAAAACTAAAATGATAGAACAGACCATCTACAAAAAAAATTTAAAGCTTTTCAGTGCAGTGCCGCGGGTATACCCTCTGCGGCGACTGTACTAAGAAACCTAAGAAAAAAAAATTATAAATGACCCGGTCCATCATTTTAGTTTTTCCTGACTATTGCATTAATTATTCTAATTGTACACTACGTGCCAAAAAATTGCAACACCTTGAAGCAGCTGGTTACAAAGGTGAAGTTTTGGAAAATTTCAAGTAGTAAATCACAACTACTAGTTTTCAGTAATAAATCATAACAATTGGAAAAAAATTCTAACAATCAGCAAACATTTATCAATAAAATGTCACATGCGGACTATTCAACTTTGCAAGGCATGCTCTGAATGAGATGATCAATGGCATCTTACGGGACTTCATCCCAAGCTTGCTGTAGATGACGACGAAATTCCTACGAAGTGTTTGCTGCTTGTGCTGTAGCGACCTATCACATCCCACACATGATCCGGTTTAAATCCGAAGAGCGAGTAGGCCAGGGAAGGATTTCTACTTCCTCTTCTTATTTGAAGTTCTGACAGATGTTTATCAGCGACTTTTTACATGCAGCCAGTTGTTTTGTTAAGATTTCAGCTTTGTGACTGACCTCGTTCGAGGTCTTGCATTTTATTTTTGCACTTAGTTTACATCTGAGAACGGCATATCATGCCGAAATCGGTAGTGAAGTAATTGCTTAAAAAGAATACACGAAATAAATTTAACATCAAAATTTAATTAGAAAATATGTAATTTACTTCTTTATACTATTGAATATACCTAATATTGTGGACGAAAGATTACTATGTAATTAATAAATAATTAAGAAGTGCTTCGTACCTTATGTACGTATTATTGCAGCCAATCGAAGTTAACCATAACTTCTTCTTATCTACTTACATTATAATTCCTGGTAGCCCAATTAATCAACTGAAATTAAACTTACGAAACTTGTCTTTATTGATTTCTTACACAATTTACAATTAGATTTGTTCTCTATTACCACATAATTAGCTAATTCACAAGAAGAGCAGAAGCAGTTCATTTTACAGCAAGGTTTCGGTCCGTATCCCTGATAATACTGTGTCCGTATTTTATAGTCAGTTGTCGGTCACTTCAGGTATTCCTCCAGTGTTCGTGTTATTTCATCCGAACCCAGTCTCGTACACGTTTTGGACCAAACGGTTCTACAATACCAAGGTTTTAGTGAGAGCTGGTTTCGAAGCTTCGCCTTAGGAGTAAAAAAGTTATAAATAACAGTACTTGCCGCGTACTAACCAATACAAACCTGGTTCGTGCGCGTGAGCTTCAGTATAACGCAAGAAAGAGCAAATACGTCATAATTGCTAGATTGGCGATTTTACGCGTTTTTGGTGCCTAATATTTTCAGTAAAAGTAATAATAGGCTTAGAAAGACCATCCATTAAATATTCTAAGTATTAGTAAATTTGAAATGTTTGTGTATTTTGGTATGAACAAATACATATCACTCTAAGCGGAGTCGTGATATATAGTAAACGTAAACACTAATTTTAACGCTTATATATCTTCGTTTTTGCTATTTTTAACAGCACATTTCTTGTTCCTTTTGCTAAGAGAGACATCATGAGACGGGCGCCAACTTGCACGCTTTCGAAGGTGGCTAATAGGCATGAGGAGGATCTATTCAATATGATTTGATTTTTCTTAATTAGATTTAATTCAATTTGATTAGTTTTTTTTTTTTTTTATTTTTGTATTCTAATACACATACAATTATTACTGTCTTTTTTATGTATTTTGTGTACCTATATTGCATATATTATCCGGTAAACTGGACGTTTCCTGTTGGATAATAAAATACCTATTAGTATTATATTATTATTTATGTATGTATATCATGAGTACTTTTGGCGCCAATAAATATCCTTTTCCAAATACCTCATAGTGGCGCGTTTTTAATTGCAAGTAGTGTATAATATCACGTTAATGAGTTCAGTGATATTTCGATGTGCCTGATAAATAAGTCACCCTTCTTATGCACACCCTAAAAGTATTGTTTATTGCTTCAATTTGTAAAATTCGTGATAAATTACCATTGCGGTGCTTGTTTTAAACATTAAGTTCATGCAGGGTAGACCAACATAATGTGAAGTATGAGGACAAAAAATAAAAGCTAAACTTTTTGCATAAAAAAATGTGAGTCATCTACTGTAAACTAGATCCTGAAAATTAGTTATCCACACCGCATACCACTACGTCATAAGTTTTAAGAATTGGATGCTTATGAGGTATGCTTGACATCTCGCATAAAAATAGCAAATTCATATGCATCATTTATTATATAGGCTGTCCCGAGTGTTTGAAGGGGAAAGATTACTTATAAACGAAAAGCTTGTTGAAAAAATTATTGCGTGTAACATATATTTTTTTTTACTGAATGGCTTAAAAATATTTTCCACTATACGATTGGCTTACTTTGGCTACAGTTCTAAGCTATTACTTCATATAGCAATACTTTGATTTTATTAATGCAGTATCTTACGGAACGAAAGATGCATTTTCTCTAGATTCTAAAGTCTAGAATATCGAATAATCTGTATCTCCTTATCTTCTGATTTCTGTTTGTGTAAGCTTGATTCCCTGGGATTTGGCACGTTCGCTTTAAGAGAATAGTAACAATAAAAAAATTAAGACACTGTAACGTCTGTGAAAGAAATGCTGAAGGTTATGATTTCCCTTCCCCTCTCCCCTCTCTGTTACCACAATCTGCCAGCTTAATCATTCATGTGTACATAAATTACTGGTTTCTTGGATTATGAATACTTTATTTATAAACTGCGTGCCAAAAAAATTGCAACACTTTGAAGGAGCTGAGTCACAAAGCTGGAATTTTGGCTAGTTTCAAGTAGTAAATCATAACTATTAGTTTTCAGTAATAAATCATAACGATTGGGAAAGATACCAACAATCAGCAAAAATTTATTAACAAAATGTCACATCATCAAGGTAGTTTATGCACCGTCTAACTCTGAGGGGCATGCTCTGAATTGGATAGTCAATGGCATCTTGTGGAATCCCATCCCACGCTTGCTGTAGATGACGACGAAGTTCTTGCAAGGTGTTTGCTGCTTGTAGTAAACACCTTATGTAGCAACCCATCATATTCCACACATGCTCGATTGGATTTAAATTTTACTGAAAATTTGCTGTAAGCTTTTGTAATAGGTTACAATTTTTAGGGCAAATACTTTATCGATAATAACTTATTGATAAAATAAATAGTAAATTGTTTACATAAAAACCGGTTGCTACACGGTTATTCTCGTGAAAGATTTACTTCATGCACAAGCCTTCATTCACGCAATGAGTGAAGTAGACTGCTTGAAGTCGCATTATGAAGCGGGCGATCTACCGTGAATGATGATGAAAGTTTTGTTCCCAACACTAATGTGCAATAAGCAATATCACTTATGAGCCGTTGAAAACCAGAGTGATATAAGTCAAAAAAAATGGAGATATGGAAGTGTAAAGTTAAAGTTTTTTCTAAAATTATTGAAAAAAAAGTCCGAATTATGTTTGCGAAAATATTTTAATATGCATATTAATTAAATATCTGTAACAGTAATTACTTCTTATTTTTATTTTTCTACCATTTTTTTTTGCAGTTTGAAGACATAAACCATTATGCATTTTAACGTATCATTGAAATGAGTATAGACATGGTGTCGGTGGTGTTTGGGAAAATACAAACATTTACAATTTTTATATCTCATCAGATTTTATTGGTATTAATAAAGACAAAATATTGACGTAATATTTGTAAAATTAAGCAAAACAAATAATATTTATTCATCTTGAACATATTCAAGAGGGCCATAATCCTCAACACTACTATCTCCAATAATATCTACAAAATATTTCTGATTAACGGGAGGAATAAACTGAAAAAGTTCTTCCATATTCTTCTTTTTAAGAGTGGGGATTCGTATACGATAACACAACGTGTTTCAAAGAGGTGCACCTTGTCGTTTTGTTTGCACATCAATTACGTCAAACGGGAAATCTTCATTAAGGGTCATTTTGTAAAATATCTTGTAAGGAGGATTTTTTTCAAAATGTAACCATTGGATTTGTAGCCAGGATACTGGAGCATTATCTTCATTTTTATATCGACGAGTTACAGACTGTTCCAATGGCTTGTCGAAAGAAAGTGGTTTTGCTTCATTTCACAAATCGTAAATTCTTTGATCTGCATTTTTTATTATGTATACCAATCGTTGGGAACGTATATTGATCGATTCTTAGCATATTGCTCTATTTGGCCGAAATCGCGGTCATTGGGAAGGTAAGAATGTCCGGGAACCATGAATTTATGATCAATTACTTCAATATTAGTATCCGCTAAAAGTTTAAGCCAAAACAAACATTGCTTAAAATTGCGATTTTGACCACCGCATGCATCACTGTAAGCAATAATGTGCTTTGCATTTCCTGCATGTTCTAGTATATGTTTACGTATGCATGATCCTATTTCCTGCGTCCCTCGCGATGCAGTTATTTCGTCCCATACGTACATAAATGCATTTTCTTTTTCATGTAGTTCATGTATCCCTAAATTGTAGACATACATGTTTCCTTTATAATACGCAACTGAACATGTCAAAGCTGGAAAGGCTAGTGCCTTCTGTAAATCGAAAGTAAATCCATAAACATCTTTATCCAAAATAGACCTGTCGCTTGTAAAGCTAGGTCTTGCTTTTTCAGCTTTGCGTAGATGCAAAATGTGTTCCGTATTCAAGCCGTGTTTCTTTTGTTCATCGGTTTCACAATCTATTTTTGCCTTGAACAAGTCGCACTTAACACAAGTGTCTTTGAAGTCACATGAAAGTGCAGATTAAAATCACGATGAAATATATTCCTATAAAGTGCTTCCGTTGCAAAAAGACATGTTTTCATCAACACACTTCTCCTTGTAAAGATTGTACATTAATCTTATGTTTAAATTAGAATATAGGTATTTTCTGTTAGGATTATGATTTCGTGTGTAGTGGGACTGATAAGAAGGGAAACTATTTATATGATCACGGATATGTTACACCTTTTCTTCGGATATCTTGTTTACAGGTTCATGCTTTCCTCGTAAATCTTCACCTGGAGATGAGGTACACGCACGTTTTAGTTGCTCTAGTTTATGCCACTGTAATACACAAGTCAGGTTAACATAGATAGCATAATAAAATTGCGTACCTTGATGCAAAAATGCAATAATTTTGCAGTAAATTTTAATCAAAGTTTTGCTTGACTCCCTATGTTCAACAACTTGTATCAAAGTTTCGAATTGCTTCAATTTTTTTTTCTGTGTGAAAAATTTCACTTTACGCGCGGTATCCCATGATACACTGAAAAGAAAGTTAATAGTTAGTTAGTTTCTTAATGCAACCGCCATAACCTTTCACATTCTAAATTTTGCCTTGAACATTTTGGAATAAAATCGATACTTTCAAAAGTATATTCTCTCTTATCTTGTATATATACCCGTGTATCTTGTTAATTGAACGCGAAATATTAAAGTTAAGAATCTGTAAAATAAATAAAATTTTAGATCTAAACGAAACCTTTTGAAGGAGTTCTAAAGTACTGAAATACGATTATTAAACACTGAAATATTTTAAAGTACCTTAAAATTTAAATTCAGTTTGAAGTTGATTATGAAAATGACCGTTAAAGTTCCCACAAGATTTATAAACTATCCCGCATAATTTTACATATGAACGCGTGTACATAGACATAATTTAATAGTCTCCATTTCAGTGGCTACCAACCCGATCTTGTTACATAGGAATTACATACGTAGGTGCTTGTGAATGTGGTCCCATGTCTTTCACCAAACGAACAAAGAAGGAAACTAAATCCTAATTTAGCATATGGAGATTAATTAGCCTCTAAATAATATGGCGCGACAACATTTCATAATCTAAACCGTCACCCGTAGGTTATGTGATGTAAACCCTAAATGAAAACTCTGCTAAAAACCATTATGTTACTGAAATTTGTCGGTTCGTCGGACACCAGATTTCTGTCTGGGAAGGAACGTTTATGTTGTACAATAATTTAATTTCAAGCGGCTTGTTCAAACACTGTGCAGTCGCGTATGAAGGTAAGCGGTTTGTTTTTTGTCTTATAGATTTTCCAATAGATTTGAAGCAAAGTATATGTTCAGTAAACTCTAAAACCAACGTTCTTTGTTTTTTTCCCTGAGATAAACATATAATTTTCATTTAACAATAGATAAATTGATAGCGAAATATTCTCTTTATTGCATTGCATAATCAAATGCAATATGTCAAATTTAAAAAAAAAACTGGAATTTTCTGTCATTCAAAACTACTTTTTTTTAATGAAACACATTTTATATTTATATTTAAAAAGTATACACATTTAAAAAAATAATTTGGAAGAATGCCGAGTTGACTTATGTAAGCATTATATAATTTTGAGCTAGTAGATTATAGGTTGTGTTCGGCTGTTTCCATCGTCTGTTGGATTGTTTAAATTCGATGTTTCGGCAGTGCTTCTACTACCGTGATCAGGATATCTGTAATAAAAATTCTAGTTTTCCAATGCCACAGTTGGTGATTGAAATATATATTTTTTAAAAAGAAAAACTTCTTTCTCACACTAGCCTTATTTTCCAATAAATAAATCTAGTGCGAGGAAAGATTTATTCTTCAATTAGTATATTAGTATATTAAATTCGTCACATCTCACAGTTTAATTTGTTTAATCCAACATGATGATGGAAATAGTTCAAACACTAATTTATACCGAGAACGCACTTTCGACCTAACGATTGCCGTACCTAACATGAATATAAGAGAAGGATCAAAATATGGTTTCAATCAGTTAAAGTCGAGAAATACGCATGTTATTCTACTGGGCAATATTGTGTCAGATATACAGTTCGATATACTATCTCCTAACCGTATGCTATGGCTGTCCAACAACAAGCATCCTCCTCTATTCTCTACCGTTGTCTAACTGCTACAAAATGCTATTCTTACATCGACTTTTTTGATTTGAATTAATTCAATGAAGCCCTCATTCCGTAGTACTGTGAGGTGAGGGGAACGAATCGCTAGACATGCGTAATTTACTTCAAGTGAAGTCGATGTTCGATTCATTTCGTTCGCACTCAATTAGGTGTCGCTAACTATTTAGATAGGGTCCTCAAATTTTATAACAGTTAGTAATTTTACAAAAGATGGAGTATTGTATGCTCGGGGAAAACTATTTATAGTAAAACAATTTTACAGTGGCAATTCAACAGCAGTTACACGCGATTAATTTGCAGTAAATTATCCAGAAAGATCAATTCTTAGCGCGACTACAATTCATAATAAGGTCTGACGTTTAGAAACAAGGTTTGCATTGATAAATAACAAGAATAAAAATGTCTTAGCGAAAAATGTTAGTGATGTCTAAATTTAAGTTTGTGCGTTAGTGGAATTTATCCGACATCTAGATAACTTGCTCGCGAATATAATATTAGTGCAACAACTTTTTCAACCTTTTACATATAGAACACAGAATTCTATGAATTAGTGATTAATAATTATCTCGAACATGAATACGTTTTTCAATAATATGCTATTGACCAACGAATAGGTACTTCATTTACTATTGTTAGGTTTTTTCGAATCTATGCTTGTTATTTTATTTTACTATGGACTTTTTTTTCGCTTTCTTTCTTTTTTTCTTTTTCTTTCGATATTATTTATGAGCTCTGTCACTGAAATTTGCATTATCTGATGCTTCGATAAAAGAATAAGTATGATGAGAAACGAAGTATGAATACATTTTAGTTATCAAATGAATAGTGTCTTATTATTTCCCTTTTCCCTAATACACATATATAATCATGAATTTAATATTACTTTTACAAACTGTTTACAATAGTTCGCTTAGACAACTGGTTATTAATTTGTTATTCATCTACCATCAATAGCTATATAAGAATGAGCTCTAGCCAGAAAAAGAATATCACGCTCATTTTACTTCGGCTGAGCTATGACAATTCGTCGAATAATAATAAATCTGTGCTGCGGCCTCGTGTGTAAGTACACTTGAAGAAAATATCCGAACGATGCGAGCGGAAGCGAGTAAGACAGAAGATATCGGGTCCCTTCTATTACAAGGAGCCGATATTTTCTCTCTTGCTTGCTCAGGCTCGAATCGTTCGGTTATTATTTTCTTCAAGTCTACGTCTGCAGCTGCAGTCCTTCCGATTTAAAGTAGCCCAGAATACAATCCACAAATTGCAACTCCTCACCCTGTATTCTATATCCTGTACGGAAAAATCAGCTTTGCAATCCTCCTACGAACATGGTACTGATGCAACTAGTTTTTAATCATACTATAGACGGTGTACATTAGCTACTTTACGTGTCAACCGAGAGTTATTTGAGTGCATGATAAAGTCGTAAGCAAACCGTAGCCGCTTTCACATTTGCGCGGAATATAAGGAAATAATTTGGTATTCAGTTTAATGTGACACATTATCGTTAAGAGAAGGATTTCCGCGCCTTTTGACACTTTCAACGTCGACATATTTCAAGTGGTATTTTGATGATTACGATGTGTACCTAAAGAAGTTTATGATACCATTTATTTGTTAATGGCTGGCTATAAAACTTCAAATAAAGTACGCCCTTTAAGTAACCTTCATTATTCCATTGTGAATGGATTCCGCAGTGCACTAGATCATTTTCATTCAATTTAATACCAGTTAAATTTAGAATTAATCCTATCGATTTTGTTCCGTACCTTATTTCGAGTTAATTTAAACCCTTCTAGTCTTAACTCGTTAAAACTGAACGGCAACGTCCAGTTCATGAGATGCAAATGAAAAATTGTCTCGAATTATCTGACCACTCAAATTAATGGATGCGATTTTTTAGCTTGTTCCGTTTCGGTTGGGGTCTGGACCCTTGTCGCTATCTCTGTGGAGAGATACTACGCCATATGTCATCCCCTACGTTCACTTCGATGGCAAACACTCAGCCACGCTTATAAACTTATCGCGGTGATATGGATTGGGAGTCTGATGTGCATGGCCCCTATCGCCATCCTTAGTCAGCTGAAACCTACCAATCAAGGTAAGATTGCTACTGAAGTAAAAGTGTAACAAAAAATTCCAGTACACAGATAGAGAAATAGCCTTAAGCTATGGGAGGGATTGAAATAAACAAAAAACTGTTTGAGTGATTTGTTATATATTATAAAGAGTAATGGATTCAAATTGAATGTAATACCTCCAGGTGGTTTCTAAACCTCGTGATAGCATAATCAAACGCAATTTGGCTCGAGTTATTTTTTATGTAATCCAACGTAATAAAATATTAACTTAGAAAAGTGGACATTCCCACGAATATTGTGTTATTTTTTTTTTGATATAGCTTAAAATTTTCTATTTTAATACATAGCAAAATGAATTATATCCTTCAGCTTTATGAAGTTCCATCACAGTAAAGCGGGGTAACCCTTAAAGTAATTTTTTGCGGCACCCTATCAGCTTTTCAATTCCAGACCTAAATGAAGTAGAAGCTATAACCCTTATTTAGCTCACGATATCCTGATTTTTCAGATGTCTGTAAAAGGAAAGAGCAGGCATCTCTGTAATTATTCAGACGCTAAGAAAGTGCTACCCTTCATTTGTTTCTATGTCTCAGTCCTACTTCACCATTCGAGGTTACTTCTCCTTTTGAGAATCATTGATTCTGTTATTTCTTATATTGTTTTTTTTCCTACAACAAATTAAGACGCACAAACAAAATTGGGATTTCTCGAAAGCAGCTTTGTGGGTTTATACAGTGTGAGCAGAAAGCAAGGAAGTAATCTGCATCTTCACTTATAGATTCTGAATGTAGTCATGTAAAATATAATGATTTATTTTATTATTTGTGCTCTATTTAATTGTGGTAGTGGCAAAATGGATGTTTTGACGTCTTTTATAAAAGATATTTAGGGCAACATTAAAAACCGATACATACTGCTGTGAACTGATGGTCCAAGCATAAAATTTAAGAGAAATTAAAAAATGACAAAATTAATTTAGCTAGCTCAGCAAAAATGAATTCAAAAGGGTGCCAGAGATACTTAAATCTCAAGGTTAATTTACTAAAAATTAATAGTGGGCGGTTGCAAAAATGACTTTCATTTAAAATTCCCAATAATAGAACTGGCAAAACCAAAAATAAAAGAACTAGTGATTTTAAAATGATATATACAATCATTAAGTTTATTTTTAAAAAAAAAAGAAAAAAAAACATTTGATACAATTAGCAGGATAATAAAAACCATAAATATATGATTCTGGCATAAAACAAACCTGCATATGACTCTACAATTAAGAAAGGACAATGCAAATCCTTTAGCAAACAAAATGGAAGATTCGTTCTAGAAGGAATTTCATAAAAAAAAATCATCCACGCGGTCATGAAATCTAAACTATAATTTACACGTGGAGAAATAGATACAATTTACATTGAAATTTAAAATTTAATAGCACAAAGCTTCACTTCACCTTCCCCGAGGTGATTAACAAAAATACAAAACAATTAATAAGAAAACGGATAATTTAACACACTTTCGCGGAATCCTCTAGAACGTTTTTACAATAATTACTGATCTAACATCCAAAATGTGTACACAATTAAACAATACAGCAATAATTAAATAGGAGTTCCTTGAAAGCTAATCAAACAAATAACCGAGCAACATTAAAATAAAAATGAATTTACCTCAACGGCAATAAAAAAAATAAAACAACATTACTTACGGGCAACTTTCAACGAACTGCTTCCCTTTTCAAGGCCTCCCGCATATATATGAAATTTACAAATCGTGCGTTCAACACAGAGCGCAACTCTAAGAAAAACCCTAACAAATAACTAAACAATACGGGAGTACGCAAAATGTACAAATAAATGATTTTAAATATACACAACTGGCCAAAAGAAATGAAACAAACAATTAAATAAATATTCTTAATAAAATTTAGAACAGCGGAAACTCTATCATTGTTTTGACAAGGCTGATAAGGAATAAATAAAAATACACATTTGAATTTCCGAAACCCGGGGTGCCAGTCTATAGCACATCTCCCAATTACTAACGGGAAAACGAAAGTGTCAACGAAAATTGAGTTTTTCCGCTTAGAAATTGTACGCACACGAAAAATTAATATTCTAAAGTCTCCCGCACCAAACGAACAATACCGTATCTCCGCACACAGGGGTGAAAACGTCACTTCCGGGTGATGAAAACTACCCGGGGTCGTGGTGGGAGTGTCCAACATACCATCCGGTTGATCCAGTTTCCAACAGCAATCGGCATAGCAGTCGGTATGGCAGACGATGTGGCAGTCGGTGTGGCAGTGGTGGGTCTGCATCATGAAGAACTTCTCCACTCCATGGATGTACCTCTCGCTTGTAATTCCAGAAGGATAACTCGAAAAATAGAAACATTCTTTTAAATTGTGCTCCAACATGGCTTCAGGAACGGGATTTTTAAATTTGACAGGGTTTGACTTGATCTGAAGAGAGTGTTCGGCATCAACGACAATAATGGGCAACTTATTTTGTAAGGATACATGCTGGTTGAAAATTTCCTCGACTTCAACTTCAAACTTCTCATTCGAATTGATTTCAACTTCATTCTTCTCATTATGATTGCTTTCAATTTGATTTTCGACATTTGGGGATTCGATGTGGGAATTGATAACTTCTTCTGGGAATTCTTCTTCAGAATAGTTGACTTCTTCTGCGGATTCTCTTTGAGAATTGTTGATTACTTCTGGGAATTCTCCTTGGGAATTGTTGATTACTTCTGGGAATTCTGCTTGGGAATTGTTGATTACTTCTGGGAATTCTTCTTGGGAATTGTTGACTTCTTCTTTCTCTACCTCTAACTCACCAAAAACCTCAACCTCTGTATCCTCTTCGGATCCAACATCTCCAACAACTTTTTCGTTACCTTGTATATCATCACCTCTAACTTTTCCGCAACCTTGTATTTCAAACTTAAAACTATCATCACAATATTTCATTTTTTCATCATCCTTTTCATCATCATTTTCCATTATCTCAACATCATCATTTTCATCATCAACATTTTCATCATCATCAACATTTTCCTCTTCTCTACCTACATCATCAACAACTTTCTCTTCCCTTTCTTTATTCAAAACAACAACATTTTCATCAACTTTATCTTCCCTTTCTTTATTCAAAACATCAACATTTTCATCAACTTTATCTTCCCTTTCTTTACTCAAAACATCAACATTTTCATCAACTTTGTCAACCTCGAGTTTATTACCAAATACTACTTCCTCTAATCTTTTTACACAATCATTTTGCTTCTGTAGCAATTCTTTATTCTGAGCAATCAATTCTTTTTTTGTATCATTCAATAACCCTTTTGTCATTGCCATCATATCATTCATACTCTTAATACTTTCCTTATTGTTAGTCCTGCTTCCTCCATCTCTCTGGATCTCCTTTTCGTCCATCCTTCCCTTTGTTCCTGCCACAACCGACTCCTTCCTGCCATGAGTTCCTTGGCTCCGCCAACTCTGGTCTCCAGGAACGTCCACTTCCTGATCCCTCGTGGTCCTGTCCATCTTCATACTCGCAGCGGTGTACATAAAAAGTTTGTAAAACGCAACCGGTCAGCCTTGTCAACGCAACGAGAAACTCTCACAAATTCCATACACGGGATCCTAACCTTACTAATTACAATTACAATCATATCGTGCTTCGCACATTGGAATTGCCATAAATATATACTCAAAAACTGCATGAGAATTTACAATTAAAAAAAAATGCAATAAAATCGTGCCTCGCACGTTGGTCGCCATAAATTATATGGTGACTGCAAGAGTTTACAAAATTAAAAAAAAACAAATCGTGCCTCGCACGTTGGGCGACATAAATTATGCTGTGAACTGATGGTCCAAGCATAAAATTTAAGAGAAATTAAAAAATGACAAAATTAATTTAGCTAGCTCAGCAAAAATGAATTCAAAAGGGTGCCAGAGATACTTAAATCTCAAGGTTAATTTACTAAAAATTAATAGTGGGCGGTTGCAAAAATGACTTTCATTTAAAATTCCCAATAATAGAACTGGCAAAACCAAAAATAAAAGAACTAGTGATTTTAAAATGATATATACAATCATTAAGTTTATTTTAAAAAAAAAAGAAAAAAAAACATTTGATACAATTAGCAGGATAATAAAAACCATAAATATATGATTCTGGCATAAAACAAACCTGCATATGACTCTACAATTAAGAAAGGACAATGCAAATCCTTTAGCAAACAAAATGGAAGATTCGTTCTAGAAGGAATTTCATAAAAAAAAATCATCCACGCGGTCATGAAATCTAAACTATAATTTACACGTGGAGAAATAGATACAATTTACATTGAAATTTAAAATTTAATAGCACAAAGCTTCACTTCACCTTCCCCGAGGTGATTAACAAAAATACAAAACAATTAATAAGAAAACGGATAATTTAACACACTTTCGCGGAATCCTCTAGAACGTTTTTACAATAATTACTGATCTAACATCCAAAATGTGTACACAATTAAACAATACAGCAATAATTAAATAGGAGTTCCTTGAAAGCTAATCAAACAAATAACCGAGCAACATTAAAATAAAAATGAATTTACCTCAACGGCAATAAAAAAAATAAAACAACATTACTTACGGGCAACTTTCAACGAACTGCTTCCCTTTTCAAGGCCTCCCGCATATATATGAAATTTACAAATCGTGCGTTCAACACAGAGCGCAACTCTAAGAAAAACCCTAACAAATAACTAAACAATACGGGAGTACGCAAAATGTACAAATAAATGATTTTAAATATACACAACTGGCCAAAAGAAATGAAACAAACAATTAAATAAATATTCTTAATAAAATTTAGAACAGCGGAAACTCTATCATTGTTTTGACAAGGCTGATAAGGAATAAATAAAAATACACATTTGAATTTCCGAAACCCGGGGTGCCAGTCTATAGCAATACGTATGAGCAAGAACTGAGAAATATATTCTATAAAAGGTAAACACCTATTGATTTTATGGAAAATTCCAAAAATAGGTTCTATTTTCAAATTTGCTTTTTCGATGTAGTGTCTAAATATGCTAATGCAAGTGACTACTATGTACTTCTCTCTTGATAACCAACCAAGGCATTGGTTAGGTAATAACGATCTTCTGAGCCGAAGCAAAAGCATTGAGGGAAGACGTATTATTTTTAACAATAAGACCGCTCTTCAAGCCATTCATAATCATAGTGTCACTTTAGTTTTGGTACTCAGTGGTATGAAGAAGCATTAGCTACCCTCTTCCGTCAATTATCCAAAATCCAAATTCTTTGCTGTTCCATCTACTTTTCTAATTGTCAGTATACACATCGTAGGAACTTATTATAAAAAAGGGCCTATAATAAAATAAGTATTGACGTCATCACGTTTAATTGAATTACCTCGTATTTGCAAATGCTACGTCGAAAAGATAAAAGATAGAAATTGCAAGAAGTTTTAGAAATTTTAATATTTTCTCGTTCTTGAATTTATCCATTTATTTTTTACTCATACAATGGAAGATATTTTAGGCCACTCCTCCTGTATCTTTTTTTCACACGATCTATTGCAACTATATTAATGGGTTAGAACTATTGTAATAGAACTCCACTTGAAAAATCGCTTGAAAATGTGCCATACTTTACGAGGTATCACAGATAATTGCATAAGTTCACCATTCAACATTGAAAGCATGCATGCCAGTTTTCGGACAGCAATCACTAAATTTTATTTAAAGTGTTCAAAACTAATCTTGGGCAAACGATCCTTTTAAATAAACAGAGAATGCCTCTTTCAAACACAGCAAAGTGCACTTATATGATGTAAAATACATTTTGCGAAAGAGGTATTAAGCCGAACGAACTGTGTTGGACATATGGCTTCCCATCGAGAAGTATTAAGAGTTGGCGTCTGGAAACATTGATTGTTTGTTTAACTATAAATACTTGCACGTATTTTTTCCCAATATACCATGAAAATGACAACAATTAAAATATCCAATCATAGTCAGTCAAGTACAAGTAAACCTCCTCATTTCCATTTTGAACGCTTATGATGGTTAAAATAATTCTCTAAACCAAAGAACTCGTTTGATGTAAATAGTATTCCCTGGATTGAAAGAAACATTTCTATTAGTGTGGATTCGAGGGAATAATACGGAAATGTTTTGTTGCCAATTCAATATCGCTTTTTGTGGACTAGATTCTTTTTATTATTGGTTAAATGGACTGAATGACCTATACTGCCAAACAAAGCACATGAATATCCCGTCACTCCGTGCTACAAGAGATTTATTAATTCCGAACAATTGTTTCGGGAACACGTGGGCATCCGATATCAATCGAGACACACTGAAATATATCAACGCGATAACCCTCAACCCAATGAAAGATCGGACTTTTACATATCGAGTAGTTGTTGTAATAAGATTTACACTGGACAAAAAAAGCGTACACATAGGAAGTTATCGCTGTAGGAGACACAGCAATCAGTGTTACGCAAGATATCGGACAGAAGATTTTTATAAAAAACCTTTAATTAGGAAAGAATGTACAATCACCTAAAGAATTAAGCGCTTACGACACCATATATATGAAAAAAAAGCATTCAAATATTTTTTTGAGACCAAAAGTTGCACCCTCCTATCATTTAATATTGATAAATTTACAGGGGTAGGATGGTTCACGTTCGTCGCTAATTCTTGGTATTTCGAACAGTCAAGTAGGCATATAAAAAGACCTGTAAATATGTTTCATTTTAGAAAGTTTCAATAATAGGTCAATTCTTACTTTTACTCATTTTTTTCTGTCTTTGGTCCATAATATTAGCTTACGTGTTGCCGAAGAAATTGTCCGAATTAATAAAATCTCGAGAACCGCGGAGTAATCGGATATTCGTGCGTCTATTACTACCCTATAGTTCCTGTGATACCTTTGTATATGCTGACAAATTTGTACTTTTTGAAATTTATTTTTCATGATCCACTGCAATAAAAATGTATAAATTTTTATAGTTGAGTAAATACCACAAAAATTTTAGCTATATCAAGCCCTAATAGTGATCATGGACACTAGGTTTAGCATTTAGTTATTAGTTTAGTATTTAGTTAGAATTCAACATATAGAACATTCTTTATCGTACCGTACCAAAGCTTCATCATTTTCTTTGATGGTTTGCAAAATATGTATGAAACAATTGCTGTCAAAATTTTCAAAAAAAATTAAATATCACAAAAAGTAGATTTTTAAAATAAGAAAAACAATATGATTACGTTTAAAATAAGGAATTTAATTCTGGGGTATTCTAAAATATTTTCAAATAATTTTTCAGTTGAAGTTTTGTTATAAACAATGCATCGCCTTTATCTAGCAGCAATAGACTCCCGGAAAGAGGTAACGAACGAGTGAACTGAAGTATCCTATGTATCCGTAAATAAAAACAAAAGCTGTCGCCAATTGAAGATAATTCAGGAAAAATTAAATTCAAATAATTTTTGAGTGGAGTTTATGGAATTAGATATTCAAATTCTTGCTTAAATTCAAATAATTACTCTATTTAATACTAAAAACACTAAGAACGTACAAATGCAACAGAAATAATTAACAAAGTCATTGAAAGATTGTCTTCCTTAAAGTTACCAGGGACCACAATTAGCTGAAGGTAGGATAAAAAGTGAGAATTTTATATCACTGATTTAGTTATTTTAATATTTGTTGAGCTCTTTTTTCAATATGCCTTATAAAAATGATTATTTGATAGTTTTTCCAGAGTACTGGAAACCTGGGTAATGATGGTTATCCAAAGTTGTCTCGAACCACTGAATATCACCTGATTGACGCTTAAATCAGATACTAAACTAAAATGGACTTATTTTAGTTTAATCTGCTATGTCTACTAAGTTCACGTAAAAAAAAATTGAAATTCCTTAGGATTTAAAGCTACTCTGTCAGTCCTTCAAGTTATCCTGATAATCTGAAACTTACTCCGGTTTACATTACAGATTAGCAGCAAAATATTAGACTACATTTCTACTTTTATAGAATTTTATTTTCATGTAAATTATTGTACCTATATACAGTATGAGAATGGCTATTGGCGTTAAAACATTTTCAATAAAGAAAGGAATAAGATCATGAGAGCTTCTTGTAAGCTTGTGGAACTAATATTCATACGAACGCAAATAAAAGATCGCATTTTCAAAAAGATATTGCGATATCGTTCCAAGCAATTGCTTTTATTATAGTATCTTTATCTTTTAGGTAATCATAAATGCAGAGAGGACTGGCCGTCGTTAGACTACGAGAGAGCTTACAATCTATTTTTAGATGTCGTCCTCTTAGTGATACCCCTGCTCGTCTTAGCTGTTACCTACTCTCTAATAACGAGGACTTTATGTAAAGGAATGTGCGCGGAAAAGTGTCTGAAAACTAGCAGCAGCAGTAAGTATTTATATGCAAACGTTCAGTCATTTCTGTTTTTTCTTAAATTCGTTTTCATATAGATTATTTTCTTATGTCGAGAATAAGTAGCTTATACAAACCAAATTACTAATAAAAAGATTAAAGACAACGCTGTTTGGAAATTACGTGAATTTTATTTAATACGTTATCGGAATTTAAATTAACAAAAAAACGAAAAGAATTAATAAGGAAATATTTTTGTTTCATTGAGTTTGATGGCATTTTAGGTTAGAATTAATAACTGTATTTATTTAGAAATACATCAAAAAACTTGCTATAAATAAAGAACATTTCAGAATGAATAAAATAATTGTTTAATCTTATAATCAAGTTTTGTTTAATTTAAGTATAATATTACCATCAAACAATATTATTATTTGGCATTAGATACAATATTTTATATTGCCTAAACACCTGTGGTGTCGAGTGTCACATTTTCATTCTAACCGAGTGACAGATTATATTTTCTTCACGACCCGAAAGTATCAATTAAAAACAATTAAATTAAATCTCTAACTTAAAGGTAATACATTGAGTAGAGAGTTCATCGTATTGGTATTAAAACATATCAGTGTTTATTTCGTTTTGTTTAGTTCAACCAAATTTTACTTTTCAACCAACAAAAATAATTTAATCTTAACATTCTTGTGCGTTTGCGTTTAAACAAAAGCGCCTTTTCGCCGTATGTCAATCAAAGTTGTTGTTAAATTAGTCATTTTTTTTTGGTTGAATTAATGCATATACCTTTCTGAATGTACCTGAAATATAAAGCTGGTATATATTCTGAAAAATCGATAAACGAATCTAGTATTCAACCAAAAAAAAATCATGTTTGGTGAACATCCATTTAGTTACAAACCATATGTTTAGTAGTGATTGCTACTAATTTAACCGCTTATTTGTATTTTTTTAATTATTATAATTTTATTTATTTGCAAATTGAAAGCAAGAGAGAACAACAATCGAAATAGAATTCAAGGATACATTAAACGATTTTAACGAAATTGTAAGAATAGCCTTGAGTGTAATTCTCGAAAGCTTTCGAGGATGTGGCGATAAAGTGTTTATCGTTAAAGTTCCAGAAACAAAAGTTAGGCACTCGCATCTTGCCTTAGGCAATACCCTCTAATGGGAAGTGCCCTTCTAATATACAAATTAACTTTGTCACAAGATGGATCTGCAAAGAACTAGCGATATAGTAGCAAAACTTTCGACTGTATAAATACAAAACGATAACGAGCGAATGTATGCAATCAACATTAAAAAAATAACCGTCAAATTGTATCCTATCCGTAAAAGCAATTACATTTCACAACGTTTGTCTGCAATTAACACCTTTATTTGTCATCTAATACCAAATGCTTGTCCCCAGCAATTATGTAGCTCTTGATGCGGATCGTATGAGGAATAATGTAATTTATCTAAGAGCAAGGTATGAGGTGAGAACGGCAAAATTTATTCCAGGTCTCTAATACGGTTCACGTCTTTAGTTTCCCCCATCCAAACACTCTGTAAATTGCTTCAAGGTTAGCCCACGCTAACGCCTTCTATTAATTCTTGGTCTAAAAGTGCTTACTTAGGATAAAATATCTCCAGTCGGCCTGATTAAAATCAGAGATTCGTTAATGAGTGAAATTAATGCGATTACGAACACAATTCGAATACCATTCTGTGTTGCATCAACGAAACGCTTTCAGAGAATACGATTCAATTAAACAAGTTTGAAAAACGAGTTTGTATTAATGTCTATACTTTTCAAAGTGTCAACTTTTATATTCCTTTGTTTCTAATAAAGCGTAAAATGGTTACACAAAACTCCTTCCATATCCATTTCCACTATTAATATTCTCTGCGCAAGTACATAATGCAATAACAAGTTACTGTATTCAATGTATGAATTCCCTATATCCCATCGTTATCACATAAATTGCTATGATCCCTCATGTTAACCAGATGATATACATGTTATATATTACCATTTGAGTGGTAGAGGGGCTTATTGAATCTCACTGAATTATGTTAACGACGGGAACATCTCGACTCCATTTCATCGTTCTCTCATCCATCACAACTTCTACTACTGCCTTAGCAACTATTGTAAATGGCGTTTTCATGTCTTGGTTAAGAGAAATTAATTGAGGTAATTTTATTAGCACAAGGAATTGCATACATATTTCTAAAGAATTATACATATCTTTTGCACAAAACTCGCAATCAACCAAGCTAATATTTTAATGCAAACTTTGAAGTTCCTGTGATAGTACTTCTTCTCATCATAACTTTTCGCTGTAAGGGAATTTACGATTGCTTAAATTGCAGTTTGGATGGAATCAGATATTACAGAAGCGTCATCTTGAAGTTACAGTGACCCAGATTTTGGGTCACAATAGATTAGAAGGCCACTCACATAAAAATTTATTTCAGTAGCTTTGCTTGGTGATAATGGGTTATTCGCACACTCAGACGCTATTTGGGGTAAATAACGGATTGATAAGTACGTACTTATTGTGCGGAAGCTAGCGATAAGTAGCAGCATCGTATGCTTGTAGTAGTACCTACTTTAAAACATTGTTTCTTAATCTCGCTTCCCGATCAGTCTCTACAATATTGAATTTAAATCGCTAGTAGCTCGCAAGTTAGTTTAAATCTCAGCGCCAACCGGTGGTAAAATAAAATAAAATTATTAACTGTCGTAATTGACAATTATGTCCACCTGTGGGCTACTTTATATTTTCTAATTGGAATTTTATCGAAATTTGAAACATATGGTGTAAACGATCCTTCTATATCAATATTATTCTATGCAGTTTTGTCCCAAGGTATGGTTTTTTCTAATACAGTATCTTAGTAATAGAATTTCTTTCTTGCTTGAGATAGATTTATAACGCTATTATACTAAACTACTATTGGTTAAACTTTAGTCATTATTTTCTTTAGATTTGGAAACTTAAGTCATTAGCGACCGTCTCCTCAATTGGTGATCAAAGGTGTTCTGGCCAACTATTAACGTTACATGCATAGCGTAATCACAATCAAAAAACGTACTCGAAAAATAAAATTTGTGCGTCAATGGGTTAAAGCAATTGTAAGCCAAATACCAGGTTGAAAGAAATATTCTTTCTATATGTACTAAAAGCAGGCCTCAACTTATAGGCGATATGTCAAACTTATGCAACAACAACGGTGATAGTAAAATGTTTATTAACGGAAGCTGGATTTATTAAAATGCACCTACGTCTATCTATTCCTATTTTGTGAGTAAAACGTCTGCAATTCTCTGAAACCGATGCTTATAGCTACTTAACAGTCAGGCTTGTGAAATAATTGTGCATGGTCCATTGTACCAATACGATCTGGAGAAATCAATAATCAATCAGCTTTTGTTCAATTAGGTGGTCAAATATAACATCACTAGGCCTATAATGGTGACAACCGTATGCAGTTACAGATATCAACTAATCAAAAAGGTCAAATTTGAAAATAACGAAATTCGTTAGTGGCTGCTTTGATATTCGTCGTCTTACTAATCGATGGGAATCACTTGAGTTCAGCTCCACACGGGATTCGAATGGTTTTCAGCCTCTTTTGCTATAGTAAACCTGATTAGAAGCCCTTTCAGTTTGCAATGATCAAATAGGACTCCTGTTAGTATTCAGATATTGCTTTTATTTATATTGATGCATTGAACAGTTTCCCGGAAAAGTTTTAGCTTGCGTCATTCATTGTCAATATAGAATAGGCTCATTCGTTCTGGCACTCCGCGTCGTAACGCGAAAATCTAGCCGTGTGACGCCGCGTAAAGTTTTTCAAAGTTGTGGTCGTAAAAGGCTGGATTGACTCCAGGTATAGACTAAAACTAGCGCTTCACTGGTAGGAAATTCCTTATATCCTCAGGTCTTCAGATCTGAGTAGGCTTGATTTTTTTTTCAGAATTTGTAAAAAAAAAAATTGTTTTGAGAATGCAGTCAAAATAGATCAATGAAAATTTAGGCAATTATTTCATTACTTCTTCAGAGACTGAACTTGGGAAAATAAGACAAAATTAAAAAATACACAGATTGGCATATTGAGAGATGTAAAACATTAATAATTAGCGTAAAATTTTAACAAATCTTCAAATTAGGTTAAGATAACCTTAACCTCACTCGAACATATGGTCCCTTCGGAAGATTTGATGAGGAATATTTTTCTGCTAAATATTTATATAACCCGGGATATATTCAGCAATATAGTGCGGTACGAAATTGAAAATGCCCCAATAGTTTAACAAACATGAACCCAAAGGGATGGTCTAAATATCGATCCCTCCAAACGATCACAAAGACCATTCAGGAGAAGAAGGACGTTGGATGGTCTCGGACAGTTAAAACTTTAAAGTGAAGAAAGAAAACTGTCAGAAGAAGTATAGTATCTTGATGTTGTTCCTAACTCTAAGCTTACTTGAAATTGAAAATTCTAGAGAATTAGGTACTCATCATGATCAGAAGATTCCATGGAAATACATGGTGGATAAGACCTAGTATGATGTATTGGATACCATCACGATGGTGAGATCCATCATCATATATGCATCGCTGGTACGGTGGACAAAAATGCAGTAGCAAACTGACACAACTGAGCTTTAGCATGTTACAGAGGCTTGTATGTTTAGAAACAACAGAAGCTATGAGAATTAGGGCTGTCCCGTAGACCTCACTCCCTCTCTATTTGATGATAATGGAGGAGGTAAGAAAGCGTCATTTCAGACTGCAAGAACTACCATATGGCAAATCTGCAGGATTCCGATATTATAATATTGTACATAATGTGGAAGGCAGCCTTTTGGGAATAAGATCAAACCACATATTTTTGATGTAACATGTGTTTAACCGAAATTTCGAGGTGAAATCGCGGATCGGATAACCTGGAGTCAATCCAACTACAGAGATGGGTTCGAGAAATTGATCTGGTTTACAGAAGGATCAAAAACTGGAGTGAACCTGCCGGAATCTACTCTGAGGTGATAACACTCCACTAGAAAAATATTTCACGGTCTTTCAGGCAGCAATATTACACTGCGTAACAGAAATAAATCAGAGCGCTCGCGAAAATAAGCGGGTCTATGTTGCAACAGACAACTAGTGAATCCAAATATACCATCAACACCAGTTTAGAAATATATTGGAGAATTGGGTAGCCTGCAATAAAATTATATTTCTGTGGATGCGATATTCGTCAATAGAAACAAAAAAAAAAAACAAAAAAAAAAGTCAATGGATTAGCAAGAAAGAGATTGGCTTTATATAGAGGCCTAGAACCAGTTATAGTAGTGGCTAAAAACACTGCACGAGAACACGTAAGGAGTTGGGTTAAAGAAAAATACAAACAACACTGAAACAATACGTCCAAGCAAATTCATGAACAGACGTTTATTAAAGGACTAAAGAGAATGCTGAAGAGCAAGTACCGCTTACACTTCTACACTGTACACTACTGAAAGAACATTGAGAGGAAATATAGATATAGGATAATAAAGACCGCTTTACTAACAAAAGAAAGGTGAGAAAACTTCGCCTACTACAACTGTTTGGTACTGCTTTCGGTTTCTCGGATGAAGTTAAGTATCGGGGTATTACATTTGACAGAAAACTGAGCTGGAGCAAACATGTCAAAACAAAAGCCGAGAAAGCATGTAAGGCCTTCTGGCAGTGTCGTCGCATGCTGGGTAGAACTTGAGGGCTCTCCTCGAAAATTACCTTATGACTGTACACTGCCATAAGTCATGGTAACTTATGGTGCCCTCGTCTTGCTGTCCAGGGTGAGACTGAGTGGTAAGCCAGAAGTAACCGGATGCATGTGCAGCGCATCGCATTCCTTAGCATTACAGGAGCAATGCACACAACGCCGCCGACGGCGGCAATAGAAGCCCTCTTATGTGTCCCTTCCATGGATCTGTTCGTGGAGGAGACGGCGCTTAGAGCGACTATAAGGTTGCAATCTTGGGGTGTTCTAAACGGGAAGGAAGGTGACCGTGGTCACGTGAGCATCATCCACGATGGCGCCACTTCTTGGTGCCGCGAAGGACTATCTTCCTCCCGCGTTTGCTTTCGGCAGACACTACGGTGTTCATGTCGGCCCCTGCGTCAAATCATTACCTTCGATTGCCGTCTATACAGACGGATCAAAGACAAAAACAGGGACAAGTGCGGGAGTTTTTTCTTCAGACCTTAAGCTCAACTTAGAGTTGGCACTGGGTAGGTTAGCTACGGCTTTCCAAGCCGAGGTTTTGGCGATCCTGCATGGTGCCGAAGAAATTTTAGCAAGGAGCGTTAAGAGACGATGTATTTATTCCTGTTCACATCCCTCAGCAGTTATAAGATCGCTTCAGGCCCGATACTTCAGTGTCACAATGCCTTGGAAGCGATGGCTATTGATAATGACTTGATACTCAGTTGGGTCAAAGGTCATGTTCTTCCAATTTCTTCGGCTACACTCAACACCTTAATAAATCAATGGACCACTACTCTACACGACGATAGATGGGCAACCATAACTGCCTGCTGTCACGCACGCAAAGCCATCCCCAGTGTTTACGCCAGTTTAAATTTTATATTTTTATTTGAACATTTTTTGTTTTTCCTTTTTTTCTTGTTTTCCTTTTAACGTATGTCAGTTGTAGATATTCACTCGCCGCATACAGTTCGCTGCGTATAGTCAAACCGCAAGTAGTAGATAGTAAATCGCAGTATATTAGTTGATAGCCGCATATAATTGTTTCTCCCTTCCTTCCTACCCCCTTACCCATTGAAACCCCTTTTAATTGTGTGTGTTGTGTCACGGTTCGAGACGCGGATGAGTTTAGGTGAGTTTAAGTTGAGTATATATTATTATTTGAACCTATACGCTACACCCAGACTGTTGTTCAGGACAGCAAGATACTATCTGCAATTCTTTCGCAGTAAACTACGTCAAGTTGTAGGGCTATTGACTGGCCACTGGAAGCTTAATAAACGCATGCACCGCATAGGACTGACTAGCAGCCCACTCTATCTTGCATGTTACCTAGAGGACAAGACGCCGGAGCACGTCTTATGTGACTGTCCGGCGCTTGCCCAACTTAGAGGTTCCATCCTGGGAGAGTTTTGGCCCAATACGGCCAGCTTTGGCGCTACCTCGCCTGCTGTACTGCTCGAGTTCGTTCTTAGGTTGGTCCGAGTAAGCTGCGGGTGAGTGACTCCGCCTAGGGAAGGTAGCACAATGGGCCCGGTTAGAGTGGCATAAGTGCGCGTAGGTAGCCACCCTTCCTAACCAACAATCCGGAATCCAGAATCAGGCCGCTTACCATATTTCGTGTGAATGTGAGGCTCTAGATGCAAAAAGATAGGTAATTTTGGCATTCAAAAAACTGAACCCAAAGGATTACTTCGATTAACTAGCCAGAGATCTGTAAAAATTGGTACAGGGTGCCAGAATATTGGAATGGCAGTTATATCTAAATTTAATTGGTAAAATGAGTGGGAGATTAAACAGAACAGGCCAAGGGTGTGCAATATTTCCTCGGCTCCATATTAGGCAGCTCTTGCAACGAAAAAAAAAAATTCTAGTGTCCTTTGCCGTTTGGAGTCATCCGATATAACATCTAGTTTGTATTGCATAAATCTGAAATTTTGCATGTATTCAAAAAAATGGAAAAAATGTATATAACAGTGTAAGTATTTTGCGTAGTAAAGACAATCTAATAAACAAAATCTGGTATATACTATAATTGAATGGCCAAATATGTCATTAATCTTCTTATACACATATTATTATTCAGTTATGAGGATTGAATTCCATTATTAGTCGTAATGTTACATAAATGCGTTTTAAAGAATTCAATATCATTCGTATCTATTAAATTATGATATGATAATTATTAATAACCCAAATATTTCCATGTAAAAGCAATGTGTTGTATGGCACAATCTATTCAATTTATTATGTTTGCTGCCGCATTTACGCACTAAACACTCATTCATATCAACGCCCGTATTTAACAGAATATTCCGGTTTTAATTTTGAGCATAAATTTGAATTTGGTTCTATATTACGGACAATATTAACTAATTATTATATTCGGCTGAAATTTTACTGGTATTAAAGTCAGATTTATTACCTGTAATATCTGCGTTTTTTTTTTACCTTCTTCTAGAAAGGATTTTAACGTGAGAATGTAGTGATGCAGACGTATTTTTCAGCATGTAATATTTTTGGGGTAGAGCTTTATATATTACTTTTTTCTTCTTTTTTATTAAAGTGAATGGTGCCGTCGAAGTATACGTAAATCTGCAAGTATCAACCAATAAAAAATGGAGCAGACGCGGCTCAGCGAAGGAATCGACAACTTTCCGGGAGCTGCGACATAATTGGTCTCAAGATTCGGCGAGCCCCGTAGGTAGCGGTACACAAAAGCCGACTTCGTGTCTACGGCGAACGAACGCCGAGCGCAGTCTACTCAACAAGAAGCGCGTGATCAAGATGTTATTCGCCGTCGTCCTCGAGTTCTTCATCTGCTGGACGCCACTCTACATCATAAACACGATAGTGCTATTCGAGCAATCGATAATATACAACAACCTTGGGTACACGGCGATCAGCTTTTTCCAGTTGTTGGCGTACACCAGCAGCTGCTGCAACCCGATTACGTACTGTTTTATGAATTACGGGTTCCGGAAATCGTTCATGAACCTCTTCAGGTGCCTGAGGCGGTTCAACGACGATCGCCGATTCCCGCTGAACGAGAGCGAGTTCAATATGGAGACGAAATGGTCGAATAAGTGCGCGGAGCTGCCGTGACGTTGATTGAACGGCAGGAAGAAGCGCGGTTTTACTTTAAAATGTGTGTCAAGTGGCTTTTAATCGCTGCCAGTAAAACGGAACACGAACACGACGAAGTGAATTGCAAATTCATGATGACTTATGAAAGCGTTTGAAAATGCAATTTTAATAGGTTAAAACTAGGATAACTGTAGATTTAAAATAGATTTATGGCTCAATATACACACACAATCCAATATACCATAGTATTGTAAATAAATGAAAGAAATCATTTTTGATATATCCATCCGCTTCAATTATTGCAAATTATATTTTGCAAAACTCAAAACATTTTGGACACATAAATATCTGATCACTCCTGCTACATCAGATTTGATTAATTCGAGACCCACGTGTTTCCGAAGCAAACACGTGGGTTCCCATTTTCAACCGAAGACCGAATGAATTCGTAAAAATTAGAAAGTCTATTAACCTAACATGCATTGCTGTCTCCCTCTAAAAAGGAAACATATTTTACAAGTGCTTTTTCTACGCCTAGTTGACCGGTCGAAATACCGAGAATTCAATCAATCAAAAACATGACCTAAAGATATAGAGTTTGACTTGTACGGCTATTTCCAGTGATACGTCATATTGATGTTGCTTCAAAGGTTTTTTCTTTCAAAGATTAGGAACTCTGACCAACATAGCATTTATTACAATGTTTACCAATCGCTTCTATAAACCTCATTCTACCACTCCAACAACTGTTGATTATCTTTTAAGTTATTGAAAATCTTCAGCCTTTCCAATGTTGTCATTATAAAAGACCATCCACAACATCTTGGAAACAAAGGACTCTCATAAGCTGTACTGACAAAATAGTTATATGTTCTAATCTATGACGGTAAGCACCAACCCGGCCATCACACAGTGGGCCCGCTTGCATTCGCAGCGCGAAATAATTGTAATTTACCAAGTTGCAAGAATGATTTGTAAATTGCATAATTTCTATACTATGTATGTTGAACTATAACTATGTACTGGGAATATCAAACCTCTGTAACTTATTTTCTAGTATAAGTCAATTTACTTGAATTAGGCGTTTGAGTTGTGTACTAAAATAGATTGCAGATATGTATTTGTATTTTACCAAATTTATTAAATACGGTAGACTTTTTCAAAAGTAAACACGTAATTTTATCCGTCATTTATTGAAATACCTTGACGTTGTACTACAGCTCAAAAACTGTTTGTTCGAGGTGACTTATAAAAAATTGCAGACGTTTGCAGGTGTTGATATTTTATTTTAAAATTGTGTGTACCTAAAATAAAGTGCGTCCGAGTGCGACCGTAAGCGTTATAATTTTTTTTAGATGACATGTCCATCGCAGTTAAACATAGCGTTTTGTTTTCGGAATAGCATAAACACAAAAATTTAAAAAGATCTACGCTAGTACATAAGTTTAAACAGTGTACGAAAGAAACTGTAAATGAACAAGAAGCTGATAACTTATTAACTAATGTTATAAAAAAAGATAGAATTTCGTTGGAAACCAAGTTCTCGCGACGTAAAAGGATTTGTAACAAGAAATAAAGAGATGGTTAGATCAGAAAGTAGAACTTGCTGGTGCTACTGTTGGTAATACAGTCCAAAAAAGGTCCATTTACTAAAAAACAATTTGGTTATTTGGTAGGCCACAAGAAGCATTTGATGAACGTAGTTTACGCGAAAAAGGGTGTGATGCGATATCAACATCAGAATTAAGTTTTTGCAACTGAATCTCATTTGGGAAATAATAATCGTTCGGCTGCATAAGTGTTGAATCATGTTACCTCCACCACGAAATACACCGAAGGAGAAGCGTTATCGTTAATTATTAACGCTAAACTAACCCGACATCAGTACCAACTAATACAAAAACAGTACAAAAATATTTATTTCAAATCTCTTGATCTTTATAAATCTTTCTATTTTCAGTGTTGTCTTATTTAATATAAATAAAAATCAGAGGTTATATGTTGTCCCTTAGTAAATGTCAATAAACATTATTATTAATATTATTACCTGTGCAATAGTACTATCGCAACTGCGAAGACTATAACTATGTAAATGTGGACTCAATTTAGACCTAAACGGCAATTATTTCGCGCTACGAACGCAATCGGGACCACTGTGCATCAGTAGGAGATACCGGAGAACTAGCCTTATCATCTAAATGTAAAATTATGTCAGTGATGTCTAGGATAATTATTAAAAATTAGTCTTTGTTTAAGCTGAGCAAAAAAAAAAGCTGTGAAAAAACACAATCGAGAGAATAAGGATTCTAAGTGTTTGATTTAGAATGATATTTATTTTTTGATATAAAAGGTGAGTTGAATTATAACTCAAAATACAATTGGATCAGATGGGTTTAGAGTAAAGATCAATGTTTACTAATTACCACCATTATTGATAACTAATTCAACTAGAAGAGTAATTTATAATTTTTTTACATATCAAGAGTAAAATTATATATCAGTAATCAATACTTACCTAATAGTCATTTGATTAATTTTATTCCGTAACCTTTTAGTTGGTTTATCCTTTTGGGAATTTACCTCTGTCTTTTTGTCATTCTTGTTTATTTTTGCCTGTGACACACATACAAAGTTGTCGTTTTACAAAAAACAGTCTCTTTACGGGTATAATGTTGACCGATTATATTCATTCGTGTTTGTTCTATCTTCGTTTACACACTTTTAACTGTGTTTTAATTATTTACATCTTTTTACACTGTGTGATATGATTCCAAGTTCGGTTATTTGTCTTTTTAAATATTGTTGATATTATTATTTAATTAATCGACAGGTAATTAACCCTTGTTTTTTCACGTTATTTTGTAGCTTGATAATGATTAAAGTTTATGGTCGAAACGTTTTCGCAAAATTTAAGGAAAACCATATAAAAAGATACCCATTAACCGCCGTTTTACTCTAAAATGCCGTTTCATTCTTTATTTATTTTTTTTTAAAAGAGGGCTCTTTCTTGGTGGAATATTTCAAGTCCTGCATTTTTTTTTCGATAGGGAGAAATGCGTAAAGTAATTTTTTGAAAATATCCTATCAATTAAATAAATAAAAAAATACTCATTTATTTCTGAGGAAAAGGAGCATACCTTACCAGATAATTTAGCCATTTACCCTTCAAAATATTTTTTTCTTAAAAGACAATATACATACGAAATTATTCAGAATGCACTTCTGAAAAAAAAATTATACCAATTTCAGGATTATTGAATCAGTACTTTCCGAGTTAGAAAACCGGAATTATCGGAAACATGTCGAAAGTGTTCACACCCACTTAAAGAAAGCTTTCCGAAACATTCTTAATTTAACGTCTTGCAATAAAAAACAGCAACAGTCGTTCAAACAAATTCTAAAAAAAGCAAGCATAAATATGACCTTATTCCAAAAGTCGATTGCAAAAAGATAACTTAACCGTTTACCCTGTCAAACAAACTATATCAAACTTAATATATGTACCAAATTATTTAGAATACGTTCTGAATAAAACGGTAGCGATTTCAAGGTGATTGGATCGGTACCTTCCAAGTTATCAAGGCAGAAAAAGCAGCTGTGGAAAAGGCATCAATGAAAGCGCCCAGAAACTTATTTATCGTGTACGTATTCATATTGCTTTATTATTTGCAAATTCAAGAACCTATTCCATGTTCTCTATCACCTGCAGTGGGTATATTTGATTTGAAATACTTTGTTATATTTATGTGGAAATAAAATTGAATTATATAAGTGATTGGTCATTTACAACGCCTTTATAAATATTGAAATAAATTTAATAAACTTAAAATTCCTAGTACCCAAATAAGGACATTCTGTTGAAAACATGCACATCCTCTTAGGTTGAAAATACTATGGAAAACAAATATACGTCATTAATGTTATGATAGAGTGAATACATCTGTAAAAGAGCGTTAACAATATACAAACTTTTACAGTACATTACAAAAGAACTTCCAATAAATATAAGAAAATAGCTTGATTATCTGTATTTCTTAATTTTCTGTGACCACTAACTAACCCCGCTCCACAATAAAACTTAAACGGTATCTAATCGTTATTGTATTAACCGCACACTGATCAGCCATAAATTTTATTTGATTGTTAATCCATTGTTCACATTTGCTCAGTGCTTGCTCAGTGCAGGAGTCGTCATCTTATAAGCTTTTGGCCATATGCAAACGTTAAAACAAATAGTGGTATGTCATATTCTAGATTTAATATTAACAAACACATTATATGCACTCTGCAAACACGTAAATTAAAATATAGTAGAAAACTGTTTGAAATCGTTTGCATAACACGACCCAAACTGAATCCAAAGTCTTGTTCAAATTTTGCTGAGTCATATTAATTGCTTAGATATGTTACATATTTATTATTTCTTTATTAATTGTAATAGTAAATTAGACAAATTACTGTTGCAGGAATCTAGATGTTTTTGATATTTGAGAATCATGCCAGTGTTGCTGTAAGATATATGCAAATGAATGGACTGAAATAATTGGAAAATTTGCTCATACATTTTGAGTCCGCTTTCTCTTGAATTGTTAAGCCTTGAAAGCAACGAAACCCTTATAATTGTTGATATATTATGTACTCGTGTTTTTCTCTTTAACTGTGGGTGTTTCGAAAATATTAAATAATGTTTATAGATTTATATTTTAGAAATTTGTAAAAACGCTCTCTTACTGTGCTATCAATTTTACCTTAATGGCAGCGGTTACTTGACGCAATTTACTTTTTTTTTTGGGGTATGGTATCTTTCCTAAAGTCTTGAAAATATTCAGAACAAAAATATCGAATGATATCTCAAATTATCGCTCGCTAACTTTCAATTCAAATTTCTCTTAATGCTTGATGATTGCATCGAAATGATAAAATCATAATTTCACAATTTTAGACAGAATTACTCCACAGTAACGGGCGTTTATCGATTTCTAAATAAAATGATTGATTGTTTGGATACTGGCCAGAGTTCTGCTATTGATGCCGTGACTTAATAAGCGGATTCGACTGTATTGATCATCGCATCTTTGCAAAGTAGGGAAGCTTCAACGCTATTTCTGCGTACAGGGTGTTGCCGATAAGTTTTGTCTCCCTGGCCTGATAGTAGTCATTGTTAGTATGTGAGAGTATCTATGGTCTATGTTTCAAATCTTTCAACAGTTTCATCGTTCCAATCCAAAGATCTAAGTTTTGATCCGGTAATGTTTCGGCGTTTGCTAACGACACTGCAAGATTCATTTTTTCGTTGTTTGGGTACACGGATAACACTAGTGCTGTACTTTCTGAAAGTGATTCGGAGTAAATCCGTGATTGCGCTATCATATTCTTGATGAGGCATTTTATTTGAATGCTAGTGTAATTTCAATTTCTCTGAGGATTTTTCAGCTCACTTAAATCAAACTACAGTCGCGAGCAAATGTTATAGGCACCCCAAATTTTGGGCGAACATCACAGTAAAAAATGAGAAAATAAAAACTTGTAGGTAATACATTAGAAATATGTAGTATTTTAAGGGATCTTATTAATTTGTTGCATATTAGAGTATTTTTAGTACAGCTATAATACTTTTTAGATGGGAGAGGGAAAGTGACATCTCGAAGACTCGAAAATAAAAATAATACATTTACAAAAGGTATCTATAAAGACTATTGTAACCATAAAGACGGATTATATAAACGTTGAAATATCTGTCACAAAAAAAAATGCAAGAAACATGAAACCCATTAATTTTGTCAAAGGTGCCTATAACATTTGCGCGCGACTGTATTTTGTTTAAGAAAATGTTTCAACAATTTCAACAATTTGTCTTTTTTGTATTCTATTGCATTCTATTATTTTTTCGTTGACGTTAGCAACTTGTTTTGTTATTAGTAAGTGATGTTATTTTATATTAAACATTTTTATACACAATTATAGAAACATAAAAATAGAACATAAAATATAATAAAAAAAACAATGAATTGAAAAACAAAATAAATTGTGGAAACAATTGTGGAATTTATTTTTTTCCAGCCGAAAAATACCCAGGCTAATTAAAATTAAAATTGACTGCAAAAATAAAAACTCAATAATCAATGCTTCAATTTTCGGTAAACGTTGATTTATTGAAAGATTGAAGCTCGATTTTCGGAGAAAGAGTGGGAAATATATATGCACAATATCTAAATTCAATTTATTTATATATCAATGAAGCTCCAGAATTTCACTTATTTGAATACATTGATTCGGTAAAAACAAATAAATCTGATTGCATCAATCAATATTTCAACCGTTCTTAGGTAGTGTATTTAAATTAATTTTAGCCGCTGTTGCGTACTTTTATATTTATTTTCGTAGAGGAAGCAAATCTATCCATCTTATCTATTAATTGCATTCCTTCTACTATTATTTAAAAGACCTTCTTTTATTTATTGATTTGTATATTTGCAATACAAAATTTGTTAAACAAAAATTGGATGGGGAATAATCAATATTGTGGGAGTGACTTTTAACTTAATAACAAATGGGTATATCAATCGGCATTCATTAAATGATATTGCAACAAATTAAATTAAATGTTATTTAACATTATTATAACAATATTATTTGAAAGGCACCCTGTACATTAAATAAAGTCATGTGTATGTATGTATATAAGTAAACTGTAATAAAATATTGTTTTGTAAAATAAGGATGACTTTAAATGGATATCTATGTATGTTGTATATAATATGTGTGATATAACAATGTAGTGCAAGTTATTCCCAAAACAATCAGAATGAAATTGTGTACAATAAAGATACTCTCGTTAGCGTTATTATTTATAGTATGCATAATATCATGCACCGCTTAATGCTGTCACAAAGAGGGAGGTATGGTAAGGCGATTGGCTTAAAGCGATGAGTCAACCACCTTATTACACGTCACTCTCTGTTATCGCAGAAAGCTACGGTTCCCTGTATGTATCGACAATGAACTAATTTGTACATAAAATCTATAAGCAAATATATAAGACTGTTTTAAAATAAAGCTTTCAACGTTCCAATCTTAATATCTTGCGTTCAGCTAGAATATCATAAGGTGTAATAGCCGTAAGTATGTATAATGAATTATTTCGATGTAGATATTATAATGAACAAACGTGACAAATAAAGACATACACATCTAAATATCTTTTAGCAATATTTTTCACAACGACGTTTATAAATTACTCACACCAATAATTACTATTCTTTATCCCCCGAGCTACAGAATAAAACTGCACTTACAAAAACGAGAACAATTTATTTGCAACCTCACTTCCTCATAACATGCCAAACAATGTTTTTTTTTTTTGTACCATATAAAATTATACTACAAAGGTGATACAATTATAATACACATAAGTTTAACACAGCCATTATAAAATGTTTTATATGTACATACTCATAATATGTCGATAAATCATATACGTAGATTTAATGTATCAAATACATCTAACAACAATACAATTAACAACATCCTTGCAAAAAACATGTTTAAATTTCCTAACTGAACCTTGAGCCTCGTTGATAGTCTTACAAGGAAATACATATTGCTAGGTATGGAGTTAGTATTGGTGAAATTGTCGTAGCAAAATATAGAAGACTAGATTATATTATACATGTGCATGAAATAGTGAATTGACCAAGAACATTCAAGGGTAAGTAGGTAACTGTAAGTACACCTTTCTATGCCACAAAATTTTGCTAGCTCTACAAAATTGGATTAGAAAAATGTTCTCAAACATCTATTACATATAAACTGGGTCTGTAGACGGACGGTCTAATTTCTTTTTAATCTACAGCTTTTTATCAAATGAAAACTTGTGCTTGAAAGTATCTTGTCATAAAAAAATTAAATGCAGAAGAAAGCTGAGAATTTTTGATAACTTCTTTATGAGGTATTCGTTTTAAATATTGTTAAAACATACTAATATTTCCTTACCGGTATAAATTATAGTCACCACCAGGGCCAACTTCCTGTGCTGGTACGCATTTCAAAGGTTAAGCTAGTTACGGCGGAATGCACAGTACACAAAAATCGAATATCTAATTTGGTTTTGTGATTTTTTTTATTTGGTTCCGTTGCATTGTCCATGTGCCTTGATTTTATAAATCATCTTAAAACGTATGTGAAAGTTCAGGGAAATGTTAATATAGTAAGTATAATATTATACAGTGTGTGTCACGACAACAACTTCTATTAAAAATGGATGGACGAGTAAATGCGAGGTTTTTATACATTGTTTATGGTAAGTCTGTGGGTGTAGGGCAGTTTAGCTAAAATACTCGACTTCTGGTAATGTTCCCTTATACCAGAAATAGTTGTTAACTTTGTAATTGCAAATGGAAAAGTAGTATTTTTATTTCAAATTTGGATGTTATTTTGAATTTTCTACCAAACTTATCTAACATACCATGTACCCAATTGATATGCTTTACAAGATATTCGCTTTTTTAAGCAATTTTGTGTCATGTAGTAGTTTACGAACTTTTAAGTTGCTTGCAGCTGGTACAATGGATTTTTTTTAATTTTAGTTTGTGAATAGTATCTGCCAAATGGGGTATCAACTACCGATATAAGTTCCTGGGGGTTGGAAGTACGTACGGTGTCTCTCCGAGGTAATGGATAGGGGAAAGGCCATCTTGTAAGGATTCGCTCAAGACGAGATGGTTAGTGGGCAGCTATAAGTTCGTCCTCTCTGCTTAAAACCGGAGTAGGGAGAATGAAGACCGTTGCCGTGAACCACTCCCCCCTCGCCCAAGCTGTCGTGTCGTAGCTTGCACAGGGTTCTACAACGATGCCAGTTGTTGCTTTCAGCTACCGAAAGCTCAACTGTTAAACCAGGTCCCGAAAAAGATGGCGGGTCTTGGCTTAATTGCACGAACCCAGAGAAGACAACCTCAACGTAAACCTAATCCTAAGGTGCGGACTAGGCTGATGGGATGCGTGGCGAAGACCGCTCTACTAGTCCAACCTTGGGGCACCTGGCCTACCCCATTGTATTTAGCCTTACCTCTGCATGCGGGGCTCTGTTGAGGTGGACCTTTTCTTCCCTAGCTACTCGTGGGATCAAGCATGGAGGAAGGACGTTTATTAGCGGGACGACACCGCTAATAAACAAGAATTGGAGCAGGACCTCCATAAGAAGCCTACCACTTCCAAAGTGAGAGAACCTCACAAGGAAGGAACAAAGGGAGGAGCAAAACGACTGGAGCAGATTGGGGAGCAGGATGGCATCCATCCCCTCTAAAATTGCGTAGCACTGTGCAACTCAAAGGCCGTGGCACCTGGGAGATGTGAAATCGAAGAGGGAAACTCACCTAACCTGGGACCTTCTGATATCCTTTTCTGAATGGAATATGATGGAAGGCACCTGTAACACAGCAAGAACAGGGGACACAATAGACCTTTTAGGTCGCAGTGTAATGTCACTCTTGCAATTTATACATACATACATACCGATCACAAGTTTGATCTCACTATAGAAAAGTTTAGAAAGAAGTTTGCGAAAGGATTATTAAAGCGAACGTAGATTTTACTCATTAATTTAAACATGTTTGATTAAAAAGTAGCAAATTCTAATTAAATATAAATGGTTATAATTTTTCATCAAAATAAGCTCCCTTAGCATTGATAATTGCCCGACAGATGCGTGGCATTCTTTCGATTAATCGCTTCAAATACGGTTTTTCTATAGTATTCCACACACCCTGTAGGGCATTCCAGAATGCTGCTTTGTCAGTTGGCGATATTTTCGGATCCTGCGATTCAAGTGATCTCACAAGAGCTCGCGGGCTTGCAATCAGGATTCTGTGGCGGCCACTCCATTGGGGATAGGACTCTTTCAGATTTCTGTTGAAAATAATTTTTAACTATTTTGGTAGTGTATTTAGAGTCGTTATCTTGCTCCAATTATTTCACATCCAGTTGGTACCGCATCGTTTTCTACGATTCTCAAATATATGTCTCCAAAGAAACCCCATATCATGATGTTTCGTCCCTCATGTTTCATTGTTTTGAAATACACTCGTCTAATATTCTTTCTCCAGGGCGGCGACGAACAAACGTGAAGCGTTTACTTTTAAATAATTCGAATTTTGATTCATCCCATAACACATTTTTCCAATCATTTACTCTCCAGTTTGTGTGAGATTTTGCCCAGTTTAGTCTTTTAAGTTCAAGTCTTTTTAAGAATCATATAGAACATAACCGTGGTGTCCTTACTGCTACGCGACCCTCAGACCAGCTTTTATTAATCACCGCTTTACTCTCGATACATTTACTGGTTGACAGCGCTGTAAATTGAGTTTTGTCGTAATTTGCGGCGCGGTAAGGCTGCGATTTCTTAAGGAAATCACTCGGATGTATTGCTCATCTCGTTCCGTCATTGACCTGAGCCTTCCTCTTCGCTTTCTGCTCTCAAGCCTACCGATCTTTTCCTCTCTTATAATTGTTCTGCGCACACAACACTCAAAAATATTCAATTGTCGAGCAATTTCTCTCTTTGAAACATTTGTTTCGTGTAAAACACATATTCTGGCGCGCGTTTCAATATCCAATTCTTTTCTTTTTGGCATAACTAACACTCAAATAAATTTACAATATGAATTAAGGTGTTCGCAACGCAATCACACATTTCTCAGTATATACTGAATCTACCATTTATTATAGGACAGTACCCCTATTAAATACGAATTCGCAACACATTCATCTGGAACTTGGTACCATTAAGGATTACTTTATTGCCATCATAAAATTTAAAACAGAAATACATTATTTTTATGTTTAAATGGAATTTGGAAATAAGCCTTATTGTAATTGTTGTATACTATCAACATCAGATTATAAATATCATTTAAAAAAAAAGTAATAAAAATCTGCTTAAATATTTTTTTTAGATTCTACTAAGTTTAACGCAATATATTAGATGCGATCAAACTTATGACCGGTAGGTATTTCAAACAATGAAATTGAGAAATATTAAACTGACTGCAGGAAGAGAGGGGGCTAAAAGTAACTCAAAAAATACGTATAAATGTCAAAAAACCATATTCAGCTTAAACGAATACTTTAGGAGTACTGAAGAAAAACAATTCCAGCATAATCATTACAAGTACATGTGTCGATTGTAGGTGGCTATGATTGACAAATGCCAATAACTGTAATATGTAATAAGAACAGGCAGTTAACAAGTTATTCAAGAAACAAATACATTTGTTTTTTACAAATATTACTCAAAAATGTAGTAGCCTTGCTGTAAGCATGCCATTATCGTCCGTAGCAAATGCTCGTATGTTGCGCGGTGAATTGATTCTGTGTCTAATTCATTTAAAGTTCTTCTTATTCTGTCAAACTTATCTTGTTTTGTAGTAGCTGCTTTATTTAACCATCCTCCTAAAGTATTCGTTTTAGCTAAAAACGGTTTTTAATACTTAGGTGTATTTTTTGATGGACAATCGATTAGCGTACAGATAGTGAGGGGCTGCTATTTAAAAAAAAAAGAACAGTTATCTCAGAAATCTCTCGTTTACGCCCCCTTTCTTGCAGTCAATTCAATGCTTCTTAATTTCATTGATGGAAATAGATACCCCATTTGACAGATACTATTCACAAATGAAAAAGAAAAAAGAATCCATTGTACCAACTGCAAGCAACTTAAAAGTTCATGAACAACTACATAACACAAAATTGTTTAAAAAGGCGAATATTTTGTAAAGCATAAACATTAGCTGCATGATATGTTAGATAACTTACCATAAAATTCAGGATAGAATCCAAATTTGAAACAAAAATACTATCTTTTCATTTGCAATATATTATTGGGCAACTTCTTCGGGTATAAGGGAACATTACCGGAAGTCGAATATATTTTAGCTAAATTAAGCTACGCCCACACACTTACTACAAACATTTTAAAGTCTCGCTTTTATTTACTCCTTCATAAACTTTTAATAGAATCTCATCGTGACACACATAGTATATTAATAATAATATAATGTGGTTAATAATATTTCAATAAAATGATCATGTAATTAATTAAACCATTGAAAAAGATTAAAAAATGATCGAACTTTATGTTAAATCGGCTAAAAATTATCACAAAACCAAATTGTACAATTAAATACAAAGGGCTACAAAAATAACGAATCAAGTATTTTTAAACACCTAACACATGATGCCAATGCATATGATTATTATTCATTTTATTTTGACCACAACTTATTTCTCTTATTACAAATACAAAAAAAATAAAATTTGGAACAGAGGTTGTAGTGTTTTACTCGTTTTAACTATCAAAGTTGTGGGTAGAGGGTGCTCTTAACAAAATATATATCTTCGTTTTTCAATGGGACACCGTTCATATTCTTGCTTAACGCCTCATTTCCTAGTTCAGAATCTATAACATCATATTTATTATGTGTGTAATATATTTAACTATTTTAAATTTAAAGCTGTGATAGCCGAGCGCCTTAAGAGGTTCCAATTATTACAAATTTTTTTCAACTTTCAAGTTATTTGTTATCCTCACGCTTCTTTTCAATCGATTTTTAATTATTGTTCTTCTTGAGTATTTTATTTGTTATTCTCCTATTACAAGAAGTGTTTACGAAATGTATAATAGAATTAAATATAAATCTGAGACAAGCAAGCAGTGGCCAAAGTAAAGTGAAAAATTATGCGCATATACATAACTTCCAATTAAAAATATCGCGAGCGTTAATAGATTACATTAAACTGATTGTTTCAAGATGTATGAAAGTATATAGAAATTCATAAATTAAAATTTAGCTATTTTAAATAGTAAAAAAAAATCGTAATGCTGCAAAGGTTGTATTTTAGTAATAAGAAAATTGTAATTGATTCATAAGACCTTACAGGGAAATAGAAATGAAAGTTGCACAAAATTAAATATTCACAATTGCGTGGGTGACAATATTTTAGAAACAAATTCATTTAAAACAATTAGCTTTATGAAATTTTTCCGATGGTTGGTTCTTAATGTACTTCTATTACGCAGCCAACTTTGGAACACACAGTATAAATAACGATTCGTAAAAACGAACATAATAAAAGAAAACTGTTTTTACTTGCAGCATACGGAATGAATTACAAATTCACCACAGAAATGTGTATGACTTCAGTCACATGTTAATCTGTATTGGAAGATACATATTTCGTTACACTTGTCTTACAATCTATCAACGATCTTTCTTTAATAAATATCAAATTAAAATTTAATAAAATGTTTTAAAATTGTTAGTATGGAAAAGCTATTTAAAACTGCATTAAATATAAACGTGAAAATAGCCAGTTCATATAAAAAAAAGTAACTTTACCGTTCTAAAAGTATCGATTTTTCTTCGTTGTTAGTGAGGTAAAATATTTATTTATAACCTAGAAAAATGTATACCGCATATATTAACCTACACCGTTGTATTTCTTTAAGGTACACGTAATTACTGAAAAAATAGTTGCACATATGTGGAATACTATTTCCTTGACATTTTCATGTATTACAATATTTATATTTACAAAATCGATACACAAATATTTACTGAACATTCTACATTTACAATTTTAACACTTTACAGCCATTTACATGCATCGAAAAGTTCAAATACCATTACAATTCGTTACTAGAGCTGCGATCTCCACTGGCGTAGCAGATAAGTTTGGTAAGGGATTTGGCAATAATTTTAAAAAGGATAATTAAAAAAAGACATAACGAGTACTTACATACATGTTATAGTTTACACACTTACTTATTAAATTAGTGACCGCTTATTTTCGCCAACGTTTGATATAAGCAATTACCGCTTTACTGCGCAAAAATATTGCCATCAAATTGTACAGTGCACCTGTACCATTTCAATTACTTACAATTACAGATTGAGCGAAAAGTAAATTATCATCCCCACTTATTGCTGCATTCGACGACACTGCACTCCCAGTGAAAAGTAGCAGCTTTATTCTGTACAAAATGCACTTTCTATCTCTAACGGTTTGTCTGCAGAAATAATTTCATATATGAGTAAATATTTATATACATTCATTACCTTCTTGAAAATGTACATTTATATTTAAAAGAGTAGGGTTTATTTTTCTAATTTTGCTATACTTCCAATAGCTACGCACCGTCTAATATAGCAAACAATAATAATTTACGAAGATTTACCAATCATCGCTGTAATATTCCAGAAGAAGCGATCAATCAAATTCCTCCAAAGCAGGTGGGAGCAAGTTATCTAACGCCGTGATAATGCTAATGGATTTTCTCTCAATTTAGGTTTCAGGTTGGTTTACTTAAGAAGATAAAGTACTTTTTGGAATTGTTATAAACATGATTTGTAATCGTATTAAAAATATGTTTGCGGAAAAATAGAGATAATAAGCTTTCCCAATTGTACAAATGAAACATAATCCCTGACTTCTTTACAAAAATAATACGAAGTACCATTCAAAGAATGTCTACAAAACTTTGAAACTTTCGTTGTGTTAACCTATTAACTCCAACTTGTGTATGACTGTTTTGTAAATTAATTCAAAAATAATTATGTGTTAAAGCGTGCGTTAAATTTTTTAAGAAGCAAATAAAAAGAAGTTGCAGAGCAAATAATGAACATTTTTACGGCGTATATTCACATGTTTAAAAATTTAATGTACAGGCTATCTCATTACGTGACTGCCAGAGTTTAAGGATGTGTTGGTGAAACAATTTCAAGATACAAATGTCAAATGAACATATGCCCAAAACTCTTTCGTAACTAAGGTACAAGCACTTGAAGCTTTAGATAACTATAGACAAAAAAATTTTTAACAAAAATTAATCAACGGGCAGGTACCTAATACTTGCATTAGTGTCTATAGGGTTATCTAAAACTTCAAGTGCTTGTACGTTACGAAGTTTTGGGCATATGTTCATTTGACATTTTTGTCTTTTAATTGCTTCAGCAACATATTCTTAAACTCTGGCAGTCACGTCGTGGAACACCTGCATATTTGCGCTATAACCAACTGCTGCTATTATACCGGAATCAGGATTTTTTTCCATTAATTAAGAAACATCATGTTTTTGGACATTTAGCATTATTTGATGTATACCAAAAACTAACACTTCACTAAGTCTATACACCTGAATCTATTATGGGAAAAATAGCCTACATAATTCGACGAAAGTGTTCAACGCACTCCTTCCGAGTGGACGTATTGGCAAGCAACAACATAATCTGCATGCCGATAATATAATTCCGTTTTCCAGTAATTTTTTAAGCAATCGGCATATCTACGTAAATATTTCGGCCTGGAGTAAATGTGTCAAACAGGATATATAACTGGTATACAGCGTACCAATTATTTATATCACTTCCTTTTATTGTAACTTTGGTGTTGATTACTTTTGTATATTGGTTAAGCGTTAACAAATCTACAGTGATATCACGTATGTCCGATGACTTCGCGCTACACGACATTTTATTAATTTGGGACAATTGTTTCGGAAAAACGTGGCTTCCCATTTTCAAAAGATTGTTTCGGTTTTCAGTTAAAATCTCGTATGGCACAGAGTGATCGGATATTTTATATGTCCGTTAAAAAGGACGTCAAACCTAGTGTAGGGGAAAACCTTGTATCTTGGGCTGGCATGTACCTTGGGTGGATATGAATCAGTGCAAATACAAAAGAAAATTACAGAAAAATCCTTGTTCAGATTAAAAACAATAAGATTTAGTGGATTATTTGCATCTTACATATATTTTATTTTTTGAATTAAACGGAGCTGCTATAGCCAGAAATGCTTACTAGTTCGCCAAAAAGAATATAGCAAAATTTCGCTGAATTTTTAGCATTCTTCTTAGGAATGTTATCCGAAAGCTTTTCAAATATTTTAAGACGGTTTAAAATCTGTGAAATTTATTGTTTATTTACCGTATGTTGTATCATGTCTTACGCTCTGTTTCTGATAGAAATCCTTCGAATGCTGTTTGCGAAGACTCACAACCGCCAGCACCGATTGTGTTCGCAGACTTTTAACACAAACACCTACTTACGACGACTAAAAAAGTCTTCGACATCTTAGCATAGTCCAGTAGAGGCGCGCCTTTGCCAAGACTTGATTTTAGTTAAACAACACGAAAACAAAAGTTAAAGGCTTTGGAAAACGAAGATTCTCAGCTATTTACACCCCGAAGGAAACAGAAATAGAAGAAAAGAAAAAAGCCGAATATGAGTAGATAGGATATGGATGGAATGTAAGGAAGGAAATTACAAAAAAAAAATATATTTAAAATGAGAAAATGTCAGAAAGCATGTGGACGAAGATTTGAATGAAGAAATGTAAAACGACAGAGCTGATAAAGAAGATTTGACTGAGTTAGTAGAAGAAATAGGTAGCTCAAGAAAAAGATCTAAATGAACTAAGTTCTAGAATTTAGATTTGTTTTCATCTGAAATCAATGCTGATAAGTAGACCTTAGTAAGCTTCACAATATCTATTTTTCCATTATTTTTAAAAGCAGTTCTGGTGTTTTGTTTATTTTATCTAAATAACCATGTTCTTTTACCAGTCTTACAACTTGTAACGCTGTAAACAATTGTGAATAAACTAACTTGGCATTTAAGCTTATTTATTTATTATTTAACTGACAAATGTTTTTCATTGTCATAAAACTTCCTTGTAAGTGCTGATGTGCATGACTAAGGTATATACTATTTTTCCCAAAATACAAGAATATCCGTGTATTTTAAACAAATATTCTGCAATCACATTCGAATGTTTGAAAAAAAAATAGTAGATTAGTTAATTCGTAACGAAACTTAATCCGCTGTAGTACCCCTTAAAATTACTAAAATTCTTGGAGAAAGAAACAAATTACATACTTATTTCAATAATTGTTTTCTTATCATTCGACAAATTGATTTTTTAGTGTCATGAAATAAAGATTACTGGTGGAATAAATATGCAAAGGATTGTAAAATGGAGTTAGGGAAAATCTGGAATAGGAAACACTATGACTAGGCAAACTTATTCTTTAAAAAACGCTAAATAGAATTTCAAATTTCAAATGAGAATTATGAATTGCTTTCCTTTACTTCGAAGCGTATGCGAAATGTAGTTATTGTGTGTTAACGTGAATTTTTGAAGCATACGTGTGGTTCTATAAGTATGGATATTACCGTTTCAAGTTAGAGGACAAGCGCAATTATTTGACAGCTTGCTCATACAGCAGTACAACGTTCATTTATCTTTTAGTATGAAATTATTTGTGCATTATTCATTCACATCAATGCTTGCTTTCTCATAAATGAATTATAGATTATATTGTTGACGTTAATTTCCATTTTTTCTTTCTTATTTCATATTTGTGTGGTGTTGAAGGAAAATATCGTGCCGTTTTGCAATAATAACATGTAGTAATTTATGAATAGAGGCTGGCGTTGGACAAGTGCGTTGTAGCGACGGGGGAGTGAGCGAGACGAGACCACGTGATCCGGTACCGGAACGATTCGTCATCCGGAGCGGCGGCCACTACTTGCACTAATCGAGAGACACTCGCCGAAGAAGACACTCCTGCTCCGTCTGAGCCGCTGCTAAACACGATCCTCGGCTTCCAGCACCATTACTTCTGAAAAACAGATTTCGTGTTACTTACGGAAACCGTGAAGTACTTATCTATTATTCATGGGTTATTTAAAAATGCTTTAGGAAGGATTATAAAGAAGGATCGTAAAACTTGGCATCCTTATTAATCGTTTATCATTGTCACCCCCAGTTGGGAATGAAAGTAAAAGAAAAAAGAATTTGTTTCAACACGAAAAACCGGTAGTCTGCAAATAAAAAAGTTTTAAACTTGAAATGAGATCCTTTCCTACTCCTTTTTGTATAAATATCGCCTTACATAATTATAATATATTCATTTCAGATCTTCAATTAAAATGTCCTTGTAATATATTTGAAAAAGGAGCTGTTCTGTTGCTTTCTGATATAATTCCATTGCATTGTGTTTATTTTTTCTTTTGGTTGTGGTGATCAACATTAAGACCTACACAAAAGAAAAGACGAAGTTAGACTATTTGCGACTTTCTAACAGTTATTAAAAGCTAAAATTTGAATTAGATGGTATTATTTTAGTTGGAAGAGTAAGTAGAATAATAGTAAACGTACTTCCTAATTTGTTTTAATTTATAATTAATGTATATTATTTGTGTTGCTACCGGTTTCGTTCAGACATGACCTTCTTCAGACAACTATTGAAATTATAGTCAATATAAAACAGGAAAAATGAGAAATTGATGGGTGAAAACTTCAATGCTTTGCGTGGCTTCGCGCTGGAGACACAGTTGAGGTCTCAATTAACCACTTATGTCTCGCTAAGAACAATAATGAAGTTTTCATTCATCAATGTATTGTTTTTTCCTGTTTTATGTTGACTATAATTTCAATAGTTGCCTGAAGAGACTCATGTCTGATCGAAACCGGTAGCAATCCAAATTCTAAAATTTAAATACATTAAAACAAATTAGGAAGTACGTTTATTATTATTTTACTAATAACTCTTCCAACTAATTTCTCACCTAATTATGGAATACATTACATCACAGTTATTATTTTGTTTAATTTGAAAACAGATTATATTGTGAAGAAAAAATAAATCCCATTTTGAAGTTTACTTTTTCCAGGCTATAATAGTTTTGAAACTAATTGTCGTACAGTATGCATGATTTTCTGTCAGAAAGTAGCTATATGACGGTCAATCTTGTACACAGGTAATTCCGAAAAAAACGATTAAATCACATTTTTTGCTAAAATTAAGAGAAACTTCATTTGGATATAGCGCTGAATTTGAAACAACATTTATTAATATAATAATCTTGTAAACCCAAAAACTGAAATACTTTACTCTTAGCGTAGTTTCATATTTTGACCTTCCCTCGTATAAATTGAAAAATTAAATTTTCGGTAGATTTGATGAGTGTTATTTTAGTTTCAAGACATGTAGCGGTAATTTGTAAGAAAACACATCTACTAAATTCGAAAACAAAAAAAATTCCATATGCTTTCTGCCGTTCACTGTACATATGAAACAAATATAATTGAGTCAGCAGGGCATAAAGCATATATACTTAGGCATACATGGGTATATAGCTAGGACTAAAACGTATTATGCCGCCTAAAATCGCTGAAACTCCTCAACCAAGTATACGCACCGCTCCACTAAGCCCCGATCTTATTTTTAAAACTATTTTGAGAATTACCGGTTTTAATGTGTGGAGGTAAAATATTAAATAATTTGAAACCCATACTGGCTGGCCTTTTCTGAGTTAAGGCAAACCTGTTATTAGTAAGTCGTAGAAGATGTTTATTTTTTGTTTCATGAACAAGTATGACACTAGAATAACCATCTTTTAATAATGGAAAATCAAGTAAAATATCACGGTTGCTGTTAAGAAAATTATCGTGTGACTACACTCGTATCTTATATATTCAGATGCTACAGCATCGAACAGAAAATAAAAATTGGCACGTTTCCAGAATTCGGTTAAGTTTATCTCAAATGTTTACCATTTATGGGCAAGAGTAAGGGGCAGAAAATATTCGATAGTAATGAAAATACATAATTCATTAAATAGACATCTCGAAGACGAAAAGTTTTAATCTAAGTAATTGCAGAGGTTGCATATATTTAAATTCTACGTAAAGGTTACATTGACCTTAAGGTGAAAGCATTCCGCAAAAATATCAAATATTGAAGTTATTATCTCCAGATATTGGTGGTTTTCTTATGATACGTATGAAAATGAACCTTCTAGTGGCTTTTTAGAACTAAACCGACAAATTTCTTGGCGAGAATATTAAAATTTCTAGCCAAATTACGACTTTCATTAATGGTTTCTGAAGCGTTATTTTGCACACGTATTTGTGGTTTTTGCCTTCCAGTACCACAATACATCAATCTGTAAAAGATTGATAGAATGGTATGAAATTTTAGAATCGCCCAGGGTTTCCCATATTCTGCAAACTATGTTCGCATTTTTATTAAAATCAAAATGGTAAGTAAAGAACAAGGTTAGTACAAACAGAGTAAACATTATAATGGTTTGATAAATCAAAGTACATACTACCAAGTTTACAAATGAATTCCTTAATAGCTTTAATCGCCTACTGTTAAGGTCCGTTTTGGCCAAGTTCCCTATGCCAGTGGTAGATCAAGTAGGTCGGGATCAAATTCTGCCTACGTTACTTACATACATATAGTAATCGATAATTTACCAAGGTCACAGTAGTGATTGGAGAGAGATTTGTTTCCAGCTGATCTAGATTAAGTGGTGTGTGTAAATTGAAAATAATATGTGCAGTGTAAAGAAAAGTAAAAAGCTGTTCAAGTAACAATATATCACGAAAACTCGTAGTTGATGAGCAAAATAATTCATTCTCGCTTAGCAAATGTTATTATTGTAATGTTTTAAGTCTGATTTATGAAACCTATTTAATAAAGCAGCATTTAGCTTAGTACTTTGCAAATACATTCATTTTCTGACCATATTTTTCACAGATCTTTTGTCAAATTTTAGCGAAAATATATATATGTTTTTATGTTTTACTTTGGTTGGGTAAAAGAGAAGAGAACTGCATATCTCAGTTGAAAAACGCTAATTTCTTTTTATTTTTGATTTTAAGTAGAAATCAATTGTGGTAGAGTGCACTGAATCGACGATTTATTTCTTCAGCTATCGTTTTAATATTTGATGAACAATTTTTCAATTATTCCCTTTTATTAGCTTGTAAGTTTAAGATCTTAAAAAATATAGTAGCCATAAAATATTTAAATATACAAATGAATAGAAAGTACTATGCTTTTTCAATTATGCATTAAACATAACTTCATCCATTTTTAATATGTTATATTTCGAACCATCTTTTTGCATTCATACCTTCTGGTACCTTCTAATATTTAGGTACACCATTTCTTGTAACAAAGGACATTCTTTTTGTCGTCTTTACTGCAAATGATTCGTCATTCCGTGTAATGGATTTTCAGACTTATTGAATCAATAATAATATACTGCGGCAATATATATTATTTGTAATATAAAATATTAAAAGCAATACCATTTCAAGCTTTAGGCATATTTGGTGCTTTCTTTTTTTCTCAATGTTTAGAATTTCAATGCATTATCCTCACGACTGTTGCATGTGTTGCATTTGTATTAGAGAGTAATTACTTGCGATATATTAAATACATACTGCAAAATTTCTTGAAACGACATTTTCACGAAAATCTATCAGCAGTTTTCAAAGACTTTAATTTCAGGTACAATATTGACTGAAATACGCAGAAAAGTTAAAAGAAGGAAATCTATTGTACTCTATGACAGGAAACACTTTACCCTACCGTTTTCTCTTTTACGGTCAACGATGTAGGAACTGCTTTACGCATGAATAGCAAATGACACGCAATTTGAAATGTCATGGCAGCCGTCAGCATCTTACAAATGCTTTCTATTATGAAAGAAAATTTTCCCTTCTATACGTTTAGATTTAGTTGTCTTGTCGAAATCGATGCAAAGTGTTTTGTAATTCTGTGCCCGTTTAGAATGGCGTGTTAACCCCGAACTCCACCCGTTTGGAACAGAAATTTACATGGCGACATGTGTAGGTGTACATTCTATAAGATTAATGATGAAGTGAAATCCGCTGACCATTTGTTTATGGATATGTATGCATAGCATTAAAGGTAAAAAAATAGAACGTACGTGTTAAACTAACTTTAACTTTAAACTTTAACAACTTTTCTTGAGCTAATGCACTGAATGTTTAACCAATTTCAAGGTGTGTTTTAAGTTAATTCGTAATTTGATGTTGATGGGTGAAAACTAGACGGCATATTAGAATTAGATCGTGAGGCAAACATTAGTTGAATTCATTCTGACGTGTGATTCTCCAAGTATGATTTTGTATTTGTATTTAATAAAAATAAATATTGAAATATTTTCGTTAAGGTTGCCACCTGCACTTCGACCACACATTTTTTTTTAATTCAACGATATATTCCACTTTCTTTTCTCATAATTGAATTCTCTATTCAATTTTATAGTGCCTTTGTTACTTAATTTTCAGCTATAATTTTATAATTTTTCAAGTTTAGCACTTGCTTGTCCGAAAATCTCTGCTGTTTATAATAATCAAATACTTTGAAAGAAAGCACTGGACAAACTTGTGATATTTAAATTTACTTAAGTTATCACAAAGCGTTTTTTTAAGCTATTATATAGAATGAGTATGAGAAGAACTAAATAACATTACTATTTAAACATAGTTTCTTCCTGCAACAATTAAAATATCGCGAAAGGCTTCTTAAAATATTTAGGTAGATAGTAGATAGTATTGTTAGAATATTCTTTATATAACCATATTAAGCCTCATATATAGATAACATATCTTGAAACTATTTTTTTGTTAAAATCTAACATCTTTAAGCAAGGGATTTCGATTTGTCCTATTAATTTTTACGTTTGTAGAATTCGTCTTTGAAAATTTGCTTCATCATCTCAAAAAAAAAATCAATTCTTTTCAACTTGAAACATGAAATACTTACTCACAGAGTCATCCTTTAGGGCAATCTTTAAGCCTTGAGCCCTGAACTTTCACATATTTAAAACAATGCATTTTACATTCATTTAGGATCTTTAGAGTTAATGACTTCCATATTTTTAATCTTTGTTTTAAATGAGCTATAAGATAAACCATTAGATTCGATACTTTGATCATTTAGATGTTTAGGTAAAACTCTAAAATTGAAAATCTATTGCTGTTTATAGGCCGTAAGTTTAAATAAATTTCGTTAAACCTTCTGCACTTTCAGGCAATGTTATTATAATACTAGCCATAAATAATAAATAAATTTATAACAAATTCTGCAATGTTTAGAGATCAGTAATCAACAAATTGGCAAAAAAACATTGAATATGTAGTATTATTAATTAATGGTAATGGCCAATATCAAATAAAACACGAACGAGAAAGGAACTATTCAACAAAATTGCAGAGATCTAGGTATAGAAACGCTATACATTTTTGAAGAGCATACATATGAGGCTTTAGAAAGAATGTTTAATTTATAGGTGTCCTATTTAAAGAAACAAACCATTCAGTGACATTTTCCATGTCTACACTGAGGAGATAATAGTTGATACATCAACAATCAACAAATTGAAATCAATCTTTTCTAAATCTAGCCCCCACATTTCCAACCAAATGGTCTAATTTAAATATTATTATAAAAGATTATCATGTTGAGATTGTGAGCTTCTATTATTATAATAGTTTTCTATTCATGTTAACAAATACTTGAACATATGTATGTATTACAGAAATTCTCGTAAAGATGGCGTATCTCCTTTTTCACTTCAGTAATAATGGATACCCGCAACAAACGGTACGACACACAAGGTTATATTACGCGAACATCTAATGAGAGCTGTGAAAACAGCACCTGGTGGCGTGCAATAGGAATAATATTGATAAGTAGAGTGGTCGGACGTGTCTGTTTACACGAGCCACACTCACCTCGTGCTATGCAATCTTATAGGCAGTAAAATCACTCCCTTCGATTCGTGTGTCTAGTATCTAGCATCAATGTTAGTCGAGTCTTGATGCGAAATAGTACAATTCTCCATTAACGTTTTACGTATTGTAAATAATACAATGTCTAACGTAGAAAACCCCAGAAAATGACCATTGCTACACATTGGTGGTGGTGCATCTGATCCGTTGTCTACCTATAAAGATTATTTTAATTATGCGTGTGTTACATCCGTAGAAGTTGAACGGTCTTTTGAACATATAAGCATGTTTCATCATCGCGACCGAACCGGTTTAGTGAGAAAAATCTTGAAACACTGAATGCTGCAAACTTTTCAGCAATCCTTTACCATTTCTGCTACTTAAATAAGGTAAGGGGTTTATATATAATATTTATAGTTAATAAATAAATAATATTGCTCTTTCCTGACACTGAGCTGTATAATTGTGTTAAACGACAATGTCGCATATGAGACTTAGCACTGACCTGGCGCGCAGAGTTGACCAATATATTGCCATAAAATTCCACAAATATGTTATCATAGAATTAGAATATAATTGGCTAACTAAAAAATTGGTAATTTAGTGCAACAATAACAGTTTTGCGTTTGATTCAACATAATGTTGTAATTTAACAAAACAAAAGTAGTTATCTGAAATAATATTAAATGACACTTGCCTATTTTAACCTAAATTTTTTGCTTAACTTAGCTATAAAGTGGCAACAAAAGTGTTTTTATTCAAGTAACAAAATCTGCGGCTTTGCCTGTATTTAACCTGTTGTTACGCTGAACAAAATTTGGTTTATTTAAGCCCTGCCGTCCTTTGAGTGTACCTTTTATAGAGAACTTAAACTTTAAACTCTTTATGTAATTGAATTAAATTTAAATGTCATCGCAATGACTCCAGTGCCTACTTAAGCTATGCTTAAAAATTGCACTTGTCATTATAAACAAAAAATCTTTTTTGTTTATAATAACGGCGTTTTTTGTAAGGGTCGAACCACTTTCGAAAAAAAACCTGTTAATATTAGCTCATATGTACGGAATGGGACGTTTCAGCGCCGCCGTTTCATCGCCGCCGTTTCAGCGCCGCCGATTCAGCGCTAGGACATTTCAGCGCCGGCCGATTCAGCGCCGGGACATTTCAGCGCCGCATTATTGAATGGTTAAACTATAGATAACTTAATGATTCATAACTTAATGATCTTAACCAAATCGTTCATTCTTATGAAGAACTTTTGTACCACGTGTATTTGGTTGCATGGGAGGTTTCGATGTGGCCGTTTCGATGCCGGGCCGTTTTAACGCCAGATGCAATACCAATTGAATTTGATTTGAACGTATGATACACAGATTTTTAAATGTTTGAATTTTTTTTTTAACATTGGAAGGGGTAAGATGGGAGAGGGAATGATTTTTTTAAATGTTTTTTTTTCTTCTTTCTTTCGAAATATCATTTTTTTTAACATTAGATGGGGTGATAGAGGAGGGTGATGATTTTTTAAATGATATTTTTTTCTTTTTTTCGACACATTGAAAGACATGATGGATTGGAAATGTTCCAAATCACATTTTTTTAACATTGGAAGGGAGAAAGGGGGAGCGGAGGATATTTCTTTTAATAATATTTTTTTCTTGTTTTTTTTAAACATCGGGAGAGGAGGCTTTAAAAATGTTTCAAATTATTTTTTTGGAAGGGATGCAAAGGGGGGAGGGGCGATTAGTTTTTTAAATGACATTTTTTCTCTTTTTTTAGAAACATCGGGAGATGATGCATTAGAAGTGTTTCGAATCATATTTTATCTAACATCGGAAGGAGGGGATTGGGAGGGGAGGGTGGAATTGTTCTTTTTAATGATATTTTTTCTTTTTTTCGGAACATCTGGATAGAGGATGCATAAGAAATGTTTTAAATCATATTTTTTCTAACATTGGAAGGAGGGGAGAGGAGGAAATTAATTTTTTTAAAGATATTTTTTTTCGAAACATCAGGAGAGAGGATGCATTAAAAATGTTTCAAAACATTTTTTTTTAACATTGGAAGGGGCGAAAGGAGAGGGGAATGTTTTTTTTAAATGATATTTTTTTTTTTTTTTTCGAAACAGAAAGAGAAGACGGATCGGAAATGTTTCGAATCATATATATTTTTTTAACATTGGAAGGGGGATAGGGAGGGGGTAGAATGCTTTTTGATGATATTTTTTTTCCCTTTTAAATCAATTTTTTTAATATTAGAAAGGTGGCGGGGGAAGGGTAAGTATTAATTTTTTAAATGTTTTTCTTTTTTTTTTTGAAACATCGGGAGAGGACGCGTTAAAAATGTTTCAAATCATAAACATTGTCATTAAAAAGCTAATGCCCCTTCCCCTCGACCTCTTCCAATATTAAAAAAAATATTTGAAACATTTATAATGCATTCTTTCTCCGCTGTTTCAAAAACAAAGAAAAAAAAAAATATCTATAACTAATCCTTCCAATGTTTAAAAAATATGATTTGAAACATTGCTGATTCATCCTCCCGATGTTTCGCGAAAAAGAAAATTATCATTTAAACCAGTCACTCCCCTCCCCCTCTCACCCCTACCAACACTAAAAAAAATATGATGACATTTTTAAGGTGTCCTCTCCCCGGATGTTCAAAAAAAATCTCTGCATCATACGTTTAACCCTTTTTCACTTATTACTATTATTTCGATGCGATTTAGAGATAATATTCTTCCTAAAACCATACCACCACTTCTTTTCAAAAGTACTGCATGGTGTTAGCAACAAGCTCTTATTAATTTGTGTGGGTACATATTCACTGTCATATAAAAAACAACAACTTACGAATTTCAAAGAAAATCTTTTTCTAGACAAAAAAGCGCCACCATGTAAATCCATCCTGTCTTTCAACGTGTCGAAAAAAAGAAAAAAATATCATTTCAAAAATTATTACCCTCCCCTGTCATCCCATCCAATGTCAAAAAAAAATGATATTTCGAAAAAAAGGAAAAAAATCATTAAAAAAGATCATTCCCTCTCCCATCTTACCCCTTCCAATGTTAAAAAAAATCACACATTTTAAAAATCTGTGTATCATACGTTCAAATAAAGTTCAACTGGTATTTCATCTGGCGTCAAAACGTTCCCGGCGTCGAAACGAGTGCGTCAGAACGTCCTAGATCCTAGACCGAGGAAAACACGCAGATGAAATAAACTTTTCTCTTATGAGTAAGATTATTTGTCTGTTTTTCCTTTAATGTATCAATTTTTTCTATTCAAGTTCGAAGCTTCACGGCTCCACTTGCATAAGATCTAATTATTTACTTAAGCTAGACGTATGTTTATAGGGCAGAAAGAGGGGTGGGTATCCAATCACAATAAATTCGGAAAATGTTAGATATGTAGTTTGCAACCAATACACATCATCAAGTTATCCATAGTTTAACCATTCACTAACGCGGCGCTGAAATGTCCCGGCGCTGAAACGTCCCGGCGCTGAAATGTCCTGGCGCTGAAACGTACTAGACCCTATATGTATCTTAAACGCATTTTAAGGTAGGGAAGTAAATAGAGAATGTATTTATTTTTATTGTTACATATATACCGTTGCATACACATACACACAAACACAAAACACATATCCAACACATTTACCCATTCACAAATGCACATTGTTACACATGCGCAACAGAGACAGAACCGAGTTGACACGTAAAACACGGTAGACGACACACAAATTCTTTACAAAATTCAACCGAACAAACATTAAACTTTCAAGTAAATACAGTCCACTAAATTACAAGTGCAGTTTCGTTTAAACCCAACAACATTTATGTTAATAGTTTTTTTAGAATTTATCACAGTAGCACACCTTAAAACATTAGTCTCTTCGATTTTTATTTGTGACTTCATGAAGCTCACGCATCGTGCAAAAAAGAACATTACAATATATTGAATTAGCTTATGACCATTCAGAATTAAGACCTCCGCTATAATCCCTTTTGAACCCCGTTTCCTAAACAATAAGGATCATTTTAAAGAAAGAACCAATTTGCACCATTTCATAGCCCATTTTTTTAACAAAATATTACATTAACAAATTAATAAATTAATGCATTTCTGTAATAATTATTACAGTTAAAAACATAAATAAATTAATTTATTATTTTCATACTGTAAAAAACTTGCAGTCTTTAAAATATTACATTATTGCTGGTTATCTTTAGTATTAAATATCACTTCCTATTGTATTATTTAAAATTTAGTAGTGAAACCAATAATGAAAAAAAAAAAACCGGGGATTTCCTCTAAATTAAATAGTTATTACTCAGTTTAAATAGAAGTGGTAACACTGCATAGATGAACATATTTTAGAAACGTATTCTATTTCGAATAATAATCTTATACAAAATTTCAATTAATTCTGACGACTATGTATTTCATCCGCCCTCCACCTTGGAACACTCGGTATATACGTATTTCAGAAGTCTGTATTACAAATCGTTAAAATTTAAAGGTAATATATATGGCTACGTTTGAAGTTTCTATTCTCTTATTAAAATTTAAACTCTACCAGTAATTCATGTGCGAGTATGTAATTTAAAGACATTGAATTAAGTAATTTTACCTTACGCTATTGCCGCACTACAAAATACTAAGAAATATATGAGCATAAGATCATATATTTCTCTCTTCTCTTCTTCCTCGGTCTGAACGTAGAGAAATGAAAATTCCCTCAGATGCCGTTAAAAATTTAAACGCGCGTCTGAGTTCCTAAGTTTTAAGATTAATAACGCCTCACTTACCAGATCTACCAAATGTGCTCGCCCTGCCGACATAAACTGTCGAGTCGTTGCCGGAAACGTCGGAATTATTCTGTAAGATCTTGTTCGTGCCGCTGCGCGGTGTTTTGCTACCAGGTGTGCTGATTTCATTATCCAGACAGCAGCAGCAAAATCTGAAAGCGATGTCACATTAGAAACGATCCCTGCTGATGTTCGAATACGTGAATGGAATCGCTGGCAGGTCGTTAACTTTTCGAATATGCTGAGCTTTAATTTTATCGGCATTTTCTTTTTACAGGTTGTGACAAAGAAATCTGCGTCAGGCTCGTATATTTGAATTATCTTTTATTATTATAATATATTGATATTATATATATAATATCTATATATATATATATTTACATCCCGCTAACTATTTTGCTTTCTTTCATAACGCGGTCGTAGTGCGTCCCCAGGAAGGAGCGTAGTTAGAAGCAATTTAGTGACGTATATTGAACCGCGGGAAAAAATGGATAACGCCGATCACTTTTTTATCGCTGTAGCTTTAAAATGAAATTATACGATTTTTTATTCTACGCACTTTTTTGCTTCCTTACATTTGCCTATCTATTTTGCGTCCACTGCGTATATTTTCAGCAAATTGCTTAACTATTTATGCGTCCGATGTATATTTTTTTGTATAAACTGTAAAGTATAATGCGTCGCACGATTGCCACATGTTGGTCGAAATAAACGTATATAGGAAGCAATATAGCATATTTAATATAGGATCAATATAAAATTATATTTTTGTGTTCTTTCGTGGTGGACGCAAATTAGTCGAAATAAAGTGTATATCGCCAGTCGAGAACAATGTATGAACTTTGGTCTAATTTGATAGCTAACTGAATTGAAAATCAGGTTAGCACCGTTTTTTAAAGCTAAAGAATTATTTTATATGTGTAAGCTGAATAGAAACATAATATGAGTGTTAAAAAAATAGTCTATTTTATTACTTCTAATTATTATGGTTTTAAGCACATTTTATGCTTATCTGGAAAAATATTGGTAACGAAGTAAATACCTTGGACTGATTTTCTGTACCAAAAGTATTGAAACAAATATACGTACTTTCCTGGAAGTAATTTCGCATTGGAAGAACTGCCAAGAAAATATCGTCAATTACAAACTTCTTACAAGCATCATTTCAGAACTCATGTAGAGGGGCTTTGAAAACCAACAAAAGGGTGGTGCGTAAAGGAATACAAAGTTCAACCTGTGAAAAATTACACTAGTTCACTTCACAAAAAGAAGAAAGCTGGGTGATCTAAAGCCACCAACTCTTCATAACGAAAAGATCACATTCAGTGAAGAATCAAATCCTTAGGACTGGTTCTTGACTCGAGGCTAACTTGGAATTCAACATCTTGACCATATGACAAATAAATGTAATGGCAAAAGGCATTAATGACAACCTTTAGAAAAACAATTCGAAACAATATGGGGATGACATCTCGTAAGTCTTTTGTTAACCCATGGCTCCCTGATTTGGTGGACAAAGACGATTATTAAACTCGCAAAGGAGACAAAAGATTAGTCTGTGTGTTGCATCACTGGAGTAGCATGCTGCGAAAAACGATGTAAAATCTGCTCCTTTTGTTTACATTAAAGGGGCGGCAAGAATGGAAACTATAGATACTCCTAGGATGTCAGATTAACTAAACATAACCGTTATCTTTAAAATAGCAGTGATAACAATGAGCTCAAAATCTCCTTCGACAAACCCTTCAAATTATCTTGGAAAGGTGATGGTTGGACAGAAAACCCAAACGGTATGCAAAGCTGATCAATATCCTATCCGACAATCGAACCGCTCTAAAAGGAGTATTCTATCAGGTAACCCAAAAACAAACTTGGAATTGCTTGGTAAATGTTGAGCTCTACTGACTAAACTCAATAAAGCTACTTTGGTGTGAGTGCCAGGGCATAAGGGCATACCATGCAACGAACTGCGAACGCTAACAGGACTCTTCAATAAATTCATTGGATCTGACCAGCTCTCGAGATAACTTAACAATCCAAATGAGACAACAGGTTCACTGAAACAGCCTAATGGACAGACAACAACAATCGGATGATGAGGCAACCATCTAGGCATTTAGCAACAGATGTGCTGGCTAACAACCGATAGAGCTTGGAACGGTACCGAATCTATGAACATGATACGGCTGCCTAAGATAGTACCCACATAGAATAAGCGTCTTTAAAGATGGACCTGTATGTAGACTCATGCCAACAAGGAGGAGAAGGTAGCCCACCACGTTGTTTGAGAATGCGTTTCATTGGAATGGCAGAGACTGCCATTGCGGGAAGCAATCAACTTAAAAGCTGATCTGTCAAAAAGTACCACACAGGCGCTAAGCTAATTAAGGAATTACACCTTTTATGTAAAGAATACATTAACTACGGAATAATACAACAGGTGGTGTTATTGGATAAGATAGGAGAAATGATTTATATTACAGTGCTCAAATCAATCAGTTAATCTATTTGATCTACATATAGTAATAGTGCTGATTTATCTGAAATTTTACGCTTGTTTTATTTAAATCTTTACATTATTCTTTGTATACTACTAGTGCTGCGAATCCGAAATCCGTTTTATGTGAAACCGGTTTTGGACGCGGCATTAATCGCTTTAAAATCAGAAAGTGTAACCGGAAAACAGAGTAAAACTGGTTTCGAAACAATACCGGTTTTCAAAACCAAAATCGGTTTTTAAAATGGGAAGACAGATAATTTATAACGTAATTACTTCAAAAATGCACACATTTTTTTTTGACCTCAGGTTGTAAAATCGTTTTTTTTTACTGAAAATCGATTAACCGGTTTTCGATATCTGGTGATTTCTGCAATACTAATATCTATCGTTCTAAAATTCATCAATTCTGTTTTAAGCAACAATTTGTCATCATATTCATCCGCTATCTATTATACACACAAGGAATGCCCAGGTCTATAGTAAATATAGCATATCAGCAGTGATAAGTAAATCGCACAACGTTAACTTTGAATAAACTTAAGGAGTCACTCTTTGTGGGGATGCTATTGCCATGTCAATGTTTCAAAATTCAGCCTTGATAGAAATATCAGATTATAATACGAGATAGAAGGATCGAAAAGGAACTCAGTGAGAGCGACTCGAAATAGTATACGACGCCTCTGGACAGGCTACGGCATAGGAGCTGGAATATATGTAAGAAGCGTAGAAAGACTCTTACGGTGAGCTTTCACCAGATACAAAGGTAGAGTTAGGCGGAGGTTGTTGCCAATTCATCATTGTGTCAGAGAAATAGAACCAGCCCGCACTTAAGACGTTAGTTACGTAAGTGCGAGTCAAAGTTGGATTGGGACTGTGCAAAGCGCCCTAAATGAGGTGGGTACCGGATCAACATCGGCTTAGGTTCCCAACACTCGAACGTGAGGAAAACGAGAGAGCGGATGATCTTTCCAGGCAGAAGCTTGTCAAGGTCATATCGTCAGAATTGGTCCTTCTGTTTGCATTATCAAATCGCAAATTTATTTATTTTTTATTTATGACCAACATTTAGAGGTAGCCACGCTTTTGGCTAATTTCCAAGGCTTTGGAGAGATACTAGTTTATGTTCATTCCGAAACTGGAAAAGGAACATACTACATCTGAAATCATTCAGACAATTAATCTCACATCTTTTATACTGAAAGACTATGGAAAAAAATTATACATCTAACATTACAGAAGGAGCACTTGTTAGATATTCTCTGCATCTTCTGCAATGGCACACCAAGGACTCGAAAGGAATATGGACGCGGGGTGTTACGCTGATGACATTGTCATGATAGCTAGAGGGAAGTTCCCAGGCGTGGTGGCGGGCATCATGCGTAATGCACTGCGAATGGTGGTGGAAATAGTGTCTTTCACAAAGGACTCTCAGTTAATCCACAAAACAAAGTTTGGTTGCCTTTTACCAACATGAGGAACTCAATGACCTAGGCGGCGTTAGATTGTTTGAGCGCGGGTTACAATTACCAAGGAAGTAAAGTATCTCGGTGTTACCTCGATGCGAAGCTAAGCTGGAAAACCATTTAATCAAAACAACGGCCAGGGCTATGCAACTATTTTGGCACTGCAGGAAGTTGCTGGCAAAACCTGGGATTAAAGCGAGGGTGATGGCATTGGCTATTACTGCCGTGATAAGACCACGCGATAACATACGAGGCAGTATCTGGTGGAGGAGGACAGATGTCCTCCGCAGTGAAACTGCTAACCGCTGTCCAGAGGCAGGCATTGCTGGAATCACTGGTGCAATTAACAGCACAGAGACCCCCTTTGGAGATCATTGTGGCCCTGCCCCGCTGCAGCTTTATGTGAGAGCGGAGGCAATGAATGCGATCTTTAGACTGAAGCCAACAACTTTGTTGCCATACCCAACTTCAGGGTGGGAGGGACACTTGCTGGACGCGCACCGCTGATGAATGCCAACAAACGCACCCCCAATTATCTTCACTGGAAGGTGAAATCTCCCATACCGAACAGAGACCAGGCGCAGCCAGGGCACAGGAGCCGTATTATTTGGGCCAGTCCTAATCAAAGGATATCCATAAGCCTGGGGAATACCATACGACGGTCTTCCAGGCAGAGGTATTCGCCCTTGCCAGCCTGTGCAGAAAGTGATTGCAAAAGGGGCTACATGAGGAAAGAAAATTAATATAATGACTGGAGCCAGGACAGCCAGGCTGTCTTAGGCAGTCTCGAACCCCGTAACTAGGTCAAACTAGTTAGAGTTGCAAACAATCCTTCAATGCACTGGCACGAGACTACACGTGTTTCTGATGGGGTGCCGGATATGACTATATAAAGGGCAATGTAAAAGCCGACGAACTAGCCAAGGAGGGCTCTAAGAGACTCTTCATGGGTCCAGAGCCCGGTATGTAAATTACTAAGGATTCCGCAAGAAGGAGATCTGAACTGGTTGATAAAGAAAATACAAAGAAATGGAGTCGACCGAGGTCAACTTTATACCGAAGCGCTATAGGGGATGGGGATGTTAGTTTTTTGATAACCTACTCAGGCGCAATAAGGAAGAAGTTAAAACATTACTGGGTTGGTAACTGAACACTGTCCCCTGAAAAGCATCTATACAACACAGACGGGGTAAGCAAACCGTGGTGTAGAAGATGGGAACGAGATTACAAGTAATCTGCACATGTGAGGAACTGAAGGTACTCAGGCAGAAATATGTCGGGAGAGATGTATTGGAGCCCTCGAAGATTCTCAAGATCCACTGGGCAAATACTGGCTTTATAAGAGAACACCAAGCTGCTCGAGTGGAATAAGAAAATAATAGGAAGGTACAATGAGCACCTAGTTCAAGTGCCCGACATTAAGTGCCCACCCTAACTTTAATGAATGAATGAATGAATGAATATGACCAACATGAACACCTACAGGGATCACATATATGTACATAAACAGCATATTAAAAATTAACAATTGAGATATATAAACAATAACAAATGTCCTCTCATCTAAAGCTACAGACTAAAAGCTATGAACTAGACGCATGATGAGTTCAGAGAATAGTGAAAAAGTGAGCAGGAGAAGACAGGCAAAAGTATTTCTAAAGGAACAAAGTGTGAATTTACTAGAGACATACTGAGTAAAGACAGGAAGACTGTCAAAATTGTAGTAGGTCTACTGACTGGTCATTGCAAACTAAACGGGCATATGTACAACATTGGCCTGGCAGATGATGCTATTTGCATATTTGTCAGGAGGAGGGAAAACACCAGTAGACCTAATTGAGACGGCAAAATTAGAGGCGTCTCCTAGAAAAAAAGGTGACCGCACAGATCCGAAAGGTTGCACTGAAGCTTGTCCGTCGCCACTTAACCCTAACCCAATTTAACCTATGTGTCGGTTGAGGTCGATCAAGAAACACTTTATTATTGTTAATTGATATAACGACAAATGTAAATAGCAAGGTAAAAAAGTGTGTGCTTTAATGAAGAAGCATTCTCAGAGTTTAGTAATCCCTAGAAATCAGATACCCAAGCTAAATGCAAGTTTTTAACTAAAAATTCTATTTTAAATGTTGATTACTCTACTTATTGGATAAGCAAGACCATGACATGTTTTTTTTGGTGGAGGCGCCAGGTATACTTCAAGCTTTGTAGTTCTTCCGTACTGTTACTTCTGATATACCATACATAATCAATTGAGAAAATTGTAAACAAAGTATGGCCGATTTCACTTTCCCTTTTGGCAAAGTGTTCTGAGATTGAAGTTGTGTTTTTGATTCTAATTGATCTGTTATGTGGTTTGTACTAACCGGAACTTTAGTGCAAAAGTTAAATCTGTCATATGATATCCATTTTCTGGAATTTGTTTACTGTAACTTAAAGAGAGTCGTTGTGACTAATTGGATTTTGTAATTTTTAAAGTTCTAACAAAAAAAAAAACAATAATGGCAGATATCCTGGCATTCTATTGAACTAAATAAAGTAATGGGAGAAACCTAACTGAAAAATTATGTAGAGGTATTAAAAAAGTAATACTGGAAGAGAAACGGTAATATACGTTAAATAATATTAATTTCTGGTAAATATTACATTTGTAATGAAAACATGTATAAAAGAAAAAGTCACGGGCACCTCTTACTAACCGACACTTTTCAAATGCTTCACAATGTATTTCATTAGTCAAAGGAAAGAAACACTTCTAACATTTTTTTTTAAATTGTGTCATACATATGCCTACTGATTTACAATCACTAACCTCATCGGTTCTTCTATATGTGTGCGACGTTGCCAAGTAGAGGACGCAATAAATGCGCGGTATGTAATAAAAATATACGGCATGTGTATATATTTTGGCCCTATCGGCATTTCTGTGAACTAAATTATACATGAATTTACATATGACGCACTATTTTGCTTCCACCTATTTTCCATCATAGATACTAAACGGTTGGAATAAAATATGAGAAAAAAAACTGGCAATGGTGGTGGCATGACCAACGGCATGTTAGGACAATTTTTTTTTTCTTGAGCGGTTTACTCGATAATAAGCCGAAACTATTTTGCGTCCGGTATACGGACGCAAAAAGTGCGTGGAAAATATATATATATATATATATATATATATATATATATATATATATATATTGCTTGCAAGCGGTAGAATCGTTTTACATAAGTGGTTTATTTAAAATATTAGTAATATAACAGTAATATAATTCCATTAAAGAGGACTAGATAACACTTCGAAATTAATACCCGTAATAAACAATTGCTAAATGTGTGATATGTAGTGTGTGAGGCCGTTGTGGTAAGCAACTAATATTTCCAACAGAATGATTAATTGCTGGCCGACCCTACAATTCATGAGGTCACTTTGGTAACGTACCTATTAAGGTGAAGTTAATGCAAAGCTATATTTTAGTTCTGATCGACTTAACAGGATAATGTTGCAAACCCACCAGACCCCCCACTCCTGCCATTATTCTAACAACTGGTTATCACTAGGGATTGTTAAAATTAATCTTATTGCTACAGGTTCGAAGTAAGCAAGGCCATTTCGTAAATTTTAGCGAAAATGATAAAACTTGAATGAAATAAAATTAGAACAAAATAAATGTGCAGTAACCAAAACAGTAAAAGATAAAGAAGGGAAATAAAATGATGAGAATAACAAAACTAATACGTATAGAAAAAGGACGCGGATTAAAAGTTATTAAGTGATTAAGCATGATGTGCTGAGGAAAATTAGCTTGCCTTCTACGAAAAGTTGCACAAGATTATATGAAACAGTTTTCTACAGTCTTGGTTTGTAACAGATCTTAATTAACCGCGTTTTCTTCTAGGATTTCATTAACGCCTTCGTTTGTTTCTGTTTTAACACAGTTTATTAATTTATATTAATTGACCGACAAAAAAAAGTATTTAGCACGCGTTTCTCTTATACAGGTGTATTAAGGTTCGGTGATTTATTTTCAAGGGGTAATTAAACATATTAAAATAAGATCATTAACGCAAAAATATCTTCCCCAAAATTGCACACTAAGAGAGGTATCAATGAAAGTTTTAGCGTTAAAAACTATTTTTAAGGTGTTCAATCAATACTTAAAAATAGAAAAAATTAAAACCGTAATCTTTTTTTTTGCATTGATACCTCTCTTAGTATGCAACTCTTGGGAAGATATTTATATTGCAAGTTTGCAGGACGCATTTGGCTCGATTGGTAACTTATTAGATCCAATACACTTGACGTAGGCTTTTTGACAGTTGTCCTGTAAGCAGTTGTGTTGTATTTTTGACAGTTTTGGATTTCGCGCGTAAAACCTTTAAAAATGCCTCTTTTTACGAAGGAAGAGCACGCCGACATGATATTTTTGTATGGTTATTGTGGTGGAAACGCTTCAGCAGCTGCAAGAGAGTACGCAGAACGTTACCCGAACCGAAGACATCCTTATCGGACAACCATCATGAACTGTTTGATATCGCTCCGGCAAACAGGATCCTTTCCGAAAAAGACTAATGAAGGAGAGCCTGCGCGAAGAAACCACACTGAAGCTGTTCTTCATGAAGTTTCTGAGAATCGAAGAACCAGCATAAGAAGAATGGTTGCCGCCACAGGACAGAAAAGAGCGTTGATTCACAGGACTTTACGTGAAAATGGGCAACATCCTTACCACGTACAATAAGTACAAGATCTCTTACCTACTATGCAGACTATGCGAAACGGGAAGAATTTTGCTCGTGGATCCTAGAGAACCAGGATCTCCTCCCAATTGCTTTGTTCGCTGACGAGTCTATCTTCACTCATGATGGGATTAACAACTCACACAACGAGCACATCTGGAGCGACGAAATCCCATGTTTGTCCGAAAGTAGATTTCAGCACCGATTTTCGGTTAATGTGTGGGGAGGAATCATCCGAAATGTTATCCTGGGACCGAAAATCTTTGGTGGAACATTGACTAGCCATATCTACAGATGATACCTAGAAGAAGAGCTTCCCATTCTTCTTGAAAATATCCCCTTGAACGTCCGTAATAGGATGTGGTTTGTCCATGACGGGTGTCCGGCACACTATGGAAGAGTGGTAACCGACTTTTTAAACACTGTGTTTCCAAACCGCTGGATAGGGTGGAATGGAGCTGTCGCATGGACCCCGCGCTCGCCGGACCTAATGCCTCTCGACTTTTTCCTCTGGGGCAATGTTAAGACCATCGTTTATGGACAAGAGAAGCCAAAGAAGAACTGATAGGTAAAATCCATCGGGCATTTCAGGAAGTTCGTGAAAACATGAAAAATGTCAACTGGATAGGAGGATTGAGTCAAAGAGCAGAGTTGTGTTTGGTAGTCCAGTGTCGCCATTTTGAGCAGCTTTAAATGTTTACGGCATTATTTGTTTATTAAAATCATTAAAATTCAACCATTTCTACTTATTATTGTAGAAGTAAGACTATAATTTAAGTTAATCGTTCCTTAGCAACCATTTCATGCCGAAATTCGAGCCAATGCCATGATTCATCTAAATTAGTTAACCGTAACCAGTGACTTTCAGCGCTTTGACCACCATGTCTGAAAACGTTGAGAATTGGACCTATGCTGATTGGAAGTGTTTTTTGCGAATTTAATACAATGAATGATCCCTATGAAGTTATGCACTCAAAGGAAAAACACCCTGTATATAATTAAAAAGAGGCGCCTAGACGAAAATGATCCTACAGCAGATGTTCATGTTCAGAAGACATGAAGATGCATCAGATTAACCGGATCAGCTTATGTGATATTTAAATAACGAGCATATTAATTTTTCGATAGATAATAATAGCAATGAGAGTAATATTCGGGTATTCGGTCTGTCAAAAGAAATTAAATAAATACCTCGACTTTTCGTTATTATTTTATAACATCTTCAGAAGGCACTAAAAATATACAAAGGTAAAATGAAACAAGATGTAAAATTGCAATAAGTAATTGCTTACAAAGTTATAGGGTGGAATGACAGCTAACAAAATAAATAGTTAAAACATTTAAGTGCAAATTGAGGCCAGACGTATTAACAAAATAATTGTTTAGAGTCATATATATAAATTAAGTAGAAAAAAAATTATTGATGTAAAATATTGCAATAAATACTACTTAATTGATTTGTATCAGTTTTAAAATTAATGGCATTATCTACATTTTTTTTTTATATTTACCATTTCCAAAAATAATCGCTTTTTGTAATTTGGTTCTAATTCAAGGATGGAAATACCATCATAATTAAAACTATGTTTAAGATCTTTGACATGTAGAGATAATGCACATGAACGTTCTTCGATACGACAATCACTCTTATGTTGAACTATTCTGTTCTTTACAATTTGCGACGTCTGACCAATATAACAATTTTGACAATAGGAATATTATATACTACATCCTGTTGATTAAGAGTTGAGAGTTTCATCTTTAATTTTAGTGAAAATACTGCCATTGGTTAACATGTTGCATTTTGCAATTTGTATATTTGCAAATGGTTTAAAAGGTTGTATGATTTTATTGGTCAAAGCTTCTGTGAAGAATATTACTCTAATTGTTTACGAAGTTCGGTCACTATTCCCTTTTATTGACAATAATAGCTGCATAAAATTACTTCATCTTTTGGTACTTACCATCATTCTTACACAATTAAGATATGGATATATGTATTTCTAAAATCTTTGAGTAACACTTTGGCACGCTTAGACAATGGATAAATCTTACAGTTCACTTGAAAAAACGTGTACATAAAAAGCAACAGTAAAACAAAACAATTCTGGCAGGCGTCAACACATGTCATCGGCACGCACTGAAAATTTCATTAACGCCCGCCAGGTCACCCCTTACCTGCAACAGTGAAATACGCCAACAAAAGCTTGTCGAAACTTTCTGTTCATGAAACAGTACGTAATGGGATTACAGCATGAGCTGATGTAGGCTAATAGCTGGACCAGTGATATTCCCGTGGATCCGACGTATTTGTACACGGCCTCCGGATAAAACAAATACCAGGTATTCAAAATATGGAGAGGCGCCCAGCAAATGAAAAATTCCGCTACGACCACAAAGAGCATACGTATAACCTGAAACGATAAATGTTGGGAACGTTAACGACATAATAAAACAATTTAAAATGCATTTTCGTCGATGTTTCGGGCATGAAATCGTTGTTTGTTATTCTATAGAATTTATTTCCGCACAAGTGCGAAAGCCTCAAAACCGGAATTGTACTTTAGATTTGAATTTTAACGCGACGCTATTGTGAAGTGTAGGGATTCGCACTTGGATAGAAGTAGGTCACCTTTCTTTTGGCTTCTATGCTCTTTCCCATGTAATTTGATCTAATGGCGTGCCTTGAGAAGGTGTAGGTAGTTTCATCAGCCACGCAGTCCTCATTGCACGTACTCGAAATTGGCGATCGCTCGGTCGTTGTCGCCCTCTCACAGCTCGGGACTAAGGTCGATTTAGCTTTACTGTAGTTACAGTAACCGCGCGAACTGGATGTTGGTAAGCGCTACCTAGAACAGGCAATACAATATGCTACTAGAAACATTGCTGTGACTACAAAGGCATCTAATGCAAATGATTTCCCTAAGGTCGAGTACCTCTGCTTAGGAATATCAAACCGACAAGTCTGTGTTCGCGATGAATCTCCATAACACAAACCGCGAAGCCATCCATTTAACTAAAATAATTTGACTGCAGAATATTCAGTTAATTGTATATCACAAATGTGTGGAAATTTGCATTATGAAAACAACTCCATTGATTGCTTATAGTTGAACTGTTGCATATTAACACTACATCGCCAAAGGTTGGTAAAATATTCCAGTTTCCTCGTTTTAGTTGCTATTTTGCTTTTTTCTGGGGAATATTGATCAAGCTAAATTAAACTTTCCTTACGAAAGCATTTTAGTTTTATTTCATACTATGCACGCTTCATTGCCTGTTGGCAACTTTTTTCAAACACCTATTACATTTTTTTTTGCATTGTGTTTCACTATATGTTTGTTCATCTTCACTCTCCACATATCTACTTTCGAATTTAAAATGTTAGATTATTACTGTAAATTCGACGCGAGGATTTTATACCTTAATTTTCGTTTTATAAAATAGTGATTGAAACACAATGTAAGAGAAGAACGTAAATAGATGCTTGAAAAAGTTGCCAACAGGCAATGAAAGGTACACTGCCCGACAAAATTAATGTTGTCGTTTTTAGCACAGCGACTAAAAAAATTGCTCATCATTTGAACAAACACGCGTTTGGTTACCATCGGCTTATGCAGGTAGGAGGTTTAACCCTGCGTTAGTCTGGTGGGGCATGCCGTATCCCAGTATGTTTGCCAATGTTTTTTTAGGGACCAGAATATATTTCGTTTTAAATTAATTAATTAATTCATTCATTCATTAAAGTTAGGGTGGGCACTGAATGCCCGGGCACTTGAGCTAGGTGCTCATTGTACCATCCCTATTAATTCTCTTATATCCACTCGAGCAGCTTGGTGGTCTCTATAAAGCCCAGTATCTTGCCCAGTGGGAACTTGAGAACCTTCGAGGGCTCCAATAGATCTCCCACAATATTTCTGCCTGAGTACCTTCAGTTCCTCCCATGTGCAGATTACATATAAACTCGTTTCCTCCTGTAGTTCGCATCTTCTACACCAGGGTTCGCTTACCCGGCCTGTGTTGTATAGATGCTTTTTCAGGGGACAGTGTCCAGTAAATTAATATTTATTATTAAAAATAAAAAAATTAGAAGCAGTTATACTTTCTTTTAATAAATAATAGGCAGAGAATCATATTTTTGCCAACGAAACATTCGATATCTAAACTTTCTGCATCTGAGTAAATTTTTTATTTGGGTTGACATACCCAGAAACTAACTACATATTTTTTTCCACCACACCATTATAAAAATTAGATAGAAAAATACGAAAATTCGCTGTGGACAACATTAATTTTGTCAGGCAGTGTACATAGCAAGATATCAAACTAAAATGATTTCATAAATAAATCTTAATTAATTTTAATGTATCTGTGCACTTCGGCAAGTATACATAATGTAATTTTAAATTAATGCGTTTTGATAATCACCTAAGTGGTGCTCTTCGTTGGTTACACATTGATTCAGTCTCTTCCTTTATAACTTTTCAGTAAACTACAAGCGATTTTGACATAGATGGCAGTAATTTAAATCTCTCCCGGAGAAATATATAAATTAGAATGCAATCTACTACCGAAGTTTTCAAAGGTTTTCAGGACCTTCTTTTTGCTTGACAAATGCTTCGGGGTGTTGCTCAATTAATCTGACTTAGTTAATTAGCTGACATTACTATAAACAACATATTTTAATGTGACATTTAATGAATCATTAAAGTTAAGAAACCATTAAGGAATCCTGACAAATAATCAAAAGTGAAATGGAATAATGAGGAATTCCAATTCCAATCTTATTTATTTCAATTCCTTTTTGCTACATGTTTCGATCAACGATCACCCTCGGGCAAAAAGAAACGTCCAAACTTTGTTTAGTATAAATATGATGTATCAATAAACTACTATCATCATTTGATGAGAGAAAACTCTTAAGTTAAAATCGCGTTCTGGTGTTTATTTCTCTGGTACTTTACTAGATTTTAATTTGTTGTTGTGATTTTGTTTTATCATTAATTGTTGATTTTAACTTAACAGTATTCTCTGACGATCATAATTCCAAGAATTAATTCTTGGAATGATTTGCTTTATCAAATATTATTTATGCTAACCTGTAAGTCCTGGGTAATTTTTACCAGCGATTCAAAAAACAAAATATAAAAAAGGGCCCAATTCGGTGAACGATGCCCCATCAATGGGCTCTAAGTATGGCCTCAATGACTAACAAGGTCAACTTTCTTTAAATATTAGTGATAGATGGCTAGATGTTAATTTTTTTAGAGCCCAAAACAGTTTTACATCGCACAGAAGTACCTACACCTTGTCTATTATATGTTTTAACCTACGTCGTCGATCCTTGTCTATGTGAATCAAATCGGTGCTTCTGAGACACGTTAAGGACCCTATAAACGGGATACCCTATGCGCGCTTTTTCAATATTAGTTTAAAGCTAATTTTACATTCTTTTTAATGAAAAGAACTTACCTACTGAAAACTTCACAGAAGGCTCTGTGTTCCAAAAAGAGCATGCTTTCTTGCAAAATATATAAAAAAGGCGAAAACTGGGCGAGAAATAACTAATAATAAACCAAATACACAAACTAACGATGCTACAGGTTAGATTTGATAACTGACAGGTGCCATAATGGAAACCGGAAACGGTGCACTGTTTAAGTACTTGAACAAAGCAGTAATAGGGCTATCATTATCTGCCCCATTCATGATATTACATGAAATGAAAGCTGAAACTTTGTTTTTTTTTTCAATGGCAATGCCTGAGAAAAATCATTAATCAAACATTAAATAGACAGAGCGTACAAGTCCGTACGGGTGTACTGGTAAAGCTACACAATTACGGACTAAGTAAGCTAGTTCCGTATTTACGCTCTGTCTATTTCTTTTAACCAATGTCATTAATGTATCCTACCAGCAAAGACAATATACTGATTTGACTATTTTTCACAAGTGTTGGTTGGTAATCCGTGTGCCTTGGTTCCAATCTGGCAGCGACATGTTTTTTTTTTTATGCTGTATTCTTTCCAAATTAAATATCACAATGGTAATAAAGGCACAAAAGTTTTAATTTATACAGGCTCTTGCTAACATCATTCAATTTAATTAGGAGCATGTGAAAGTAAATATCAGTAATCAGTAACATTTAATTTATAATGATCAAATTACCGTTACTTCTTTTTGTAACAGTAAATAATAAGAGATTTTACAAATATTTACTTTAAAAGTCGGGTGTAATTCAAGATGGGATTAAGTATCTGTGGTTGTTTGTAGAGAGCAAATACCTCTGATTTTGAGTAATGCTTGTGGTGAATTTTCATATTTTCATATCGTGTGAGGATGATACCTATCATCCACATAAATGATACGTTGAAAATTAGTAATTGAAATAAATTAATTATAATTTCACTATTATGAATTAATGAAAATACATTTAAATTCCTTCACTTTAAAAGGAATATTTGTATAATCTCCTACTGCTTACTTTGATCGAATGAATTAGGATAATTCGATTGCATATCCAATGCAATCAACCAAAATAAATTAAATGTTACTAATTACTTACATTTACTTTCACATATAGGTAATTAAACAATATTAACAGAAGTCTGTGTAAATCAAACCTTCCTATGCATTTTCATTATCATTGTAATATTTAATTTGAAAAGAACAAAGCCTAAAGAAAAATTTACTGCTTTCAGATTCAAACCCAGGTACACAGATTACACGCCAGGCGCTTAACATCTAGCTATTACGACTTGTAAAGCTAATGGCCGATATAATGAAGTAAAACGTATTTGAGCTCAAGAAAATTAACGTCTGGTTATCTATGGCTAATATTTTACAAAAGTACTTCAACTTACAAAACTATCAACTGACTAAACCGAGGCCAAATCTGAGTTTAACATTTGGCGGATTATCTTTGTAAGTGAAATATCTCGGAGCCTCGGTGGGTTAGTTCGCATTTATTATATTTCTCTCCAGCTAGCTTGTTTGATGCACTGACTTGTGGTGTACTGAGATATATCCGAGCCCTCTGGTTTGTCCATTAAACCCTAATGCATACACATAGTTGTAGACAGAGTTCCAATGATATTTTCTGTATTTTAAATTGTCTAATACGGTTAAATAGTTAAAAACTTATTTTATATTCTTAAGTTGATTTCTTTCGACACCAATGGTGCTAGATCCTTCACAAGGGTATAAAACTTAATTGAAATTATATAGGGTATAACAGCGGTAACGCCGCGGTCTCTGGTGGTTAAATGGTAACAATTTTTGAAATATCGTATATTGGAATATATGTTAGGCGATTAATTCATACAAATTTAAAAAATAATGTGCAATATACAGGGTGTTCCAAAATTTAGCAGTGCATCAAAGTTATGTTTTTCTTAATGGAACGCCCTGTATTTTATGACATTTTTGAAATGCATACTAGAACTATTTTATTTAAGGTTCCCTATACCTAATTTTTATAGTTTATAAGATATTTCAATTTGTTTAAAAATGTAATGTTGCAAAAAAAAGTTTAGTATCTCGGAAACGAATTAATTTAGAGAAGGGAAATGAAAACCGTAAATGGCAGATCCTTTGGCTGATTGAATGCGACATTCAACGTTTTCTAGTAGTTTACAGGATGTTCAAGTACCTAAGTCAAACTTTGTGAATTTTACTCGTGCGTAACTTTGTTATTTTAAATGGAACCCCAGTATATTTTTACGCTGATAGATAGAAATTTTTTTTTCTTTAAACCAGTATTAGGAGCATCTATACCTATCTCCACTAGTTTTTAGGTTATTTGGATTTTTCTAGGTGGTCTAAGTAAATTGTCATTATCTTAATTTAATCTAGGTAGCTGGTGATTTTTTTGAATGTGTCAATTTGCCGTGCATCCCGTCAGTACCATGAAAGCATACTCGTTGCAAGAAAGAGCTGATATGATTTAGTTGCTGGCGAACAAACTTGGTGAATTTTATTCGTCCCTAACTTTGTTATTTTAAATGGAACATTCGGTGTATGTTTACATTGATTTATTCAATTAATTTTACTATTCGAAGAAACTTTATTTTTCATAATTTACCTGAATATCATAAACGCTAAGAAGTATATACAAACTAAACAGAACAACAGTAAATTATTTTGTTAAAAAGGTAATATCAAGGGATTTTTGTATGTATCTATAAAATAAAGGGAAAAAAAACGCAATAAAATAAACGAAAAGCAATGCACAACAGAGCTCTTTCTTCAAATCGTCTGCTAACGTTCCTCAGCGTATTTGGTGTTATCTCTCGCGATCCACCTATTAGGAGCCCCGTCTAGTTGAAACACATCCGGTTTCTAATATTTAAGGGAATGTTTTCAAAGGGCACAAAAGTCCCTCTTAAGAAAGCTTAGAAATTCGTTTCCATTTAGGTGTCTATTGAACAAATGTGGACCAATTACATGATCACCTATAATGCCTCCAAACACGTTCAAACTCCACCTATGCTGCCGATCCAAGGATGAAAAAATGACGATTTTCGGTATCATAATAAATGGAAATTGTGACAGTTTACTAGTCCATTATTATGAAATGTGGATTCGTCAGTGAATAGGAACATAATTAAAAAATCATTATCTTCTGCGTATCTATCGAGCGCCCACAACGCAAAAATCAACTCTTCGCTCATAATCCATAGGGTATAATGTTGGTGGTGTGAAAGTGGTAGGGATGGTATTTGTGTTTTTTCAGGATCCTAAGATACAGTCATGTGACTTAAATCCAATTCCTTAGCAATCTTTCTTGTGCTGCTATGCGGTTCTTCAATGACTGCTCGTAATACCACAAATTCATTTTCTTCGCTTACAATTGTTGTTTTATGTCGCTTTATGTAAGCAACGTTGCCTTTGATACGAAATCTGTCCAACAGTTTTTCAAATACCTTTTTATCTGGATGTTTTCGATTAAGGTACTTCTGCGCATACACCCGAGACGCAAGGAAGCAATTTTCCTGACACTCACCGATAACTAAAATCATATCAGTTCTTTCTTGCAACGGGTATGCTTTCATGGTGCTAACTGGATACACATCAAATTGACACATTCAAAAAAAACACCAGCTACCTAGATTAAATTAAGATAATGACAATTTACTTAAACCACCTAAAAAACCCAAATAACTTAAAAACTAGTCGAGATGGGTATAGGGACTCCTAATACTGAAATTCCTATCTATCAACGTAAAAATATACTGGGTGTTCCATTTAAAATAACAAAGTTACGCACGAGTAAAATTCACAAAGTTTGACTTAGGTACTTGAACATCCTGTAGACTACTGGACAACGTTGAATGTCGCATTCAATCAGCCAAAGGATCTGCCATTTACGGTTTTCATTTCACGTCTCTAAATTAATTCGTTTCCGAGATACTAGACTTTTTTTTTGCAACATTGCATTTTTAAACAAATTGAAATATCTCATAAACTATAAAAATTAGGTATAGGGAACCTTAAATAAAATTGTTCCAGTTTTTAGTGTACATTTCAAAAATCCCATAAAATAGAGTTCCATTAAGAAAAACATAACTTTGATGTACTTCTAAGTTTTGGAACACCCTGTATATTGCCTATTATTTTTAATTTGAGATGTGATCCACCTACATACATCCTAATATACAATATTTCAAAAATTGTTGCCATTTCACCACCACAGACCACGGCGTTACCGCTGTTACACCCTGTAGATATCCCATAAAGATTCCTTATGAAAGAGATTATTGTTATCTATTCCTCTTGTACTTAATCAGAATATATTCTTTGCCAGCTAAACATTACGAAACGGGAATTTCATATTACACGCAAGAAAGAAAGTAAAATAGAGAGCGAACCCTAATTAAAGTATGTTTTAGATTATGCAGTTGAAACGACGTCCTTGAGCTTACGGGATACGTTCCTTGTTGGCTTCAATATAAAAATGTAGCATGAATAAAAATATTTGGAAAGCTTTAGATGAATTACATCTATGTATATTCCAACCGGGCGACACATTAATTTCGCACCTGTTACAATGAGAATAGCGCGCAATGATGTTAGAGAACGGATGTAAAATAAATTATAAATTTTTGAGTAGGACATTTTCCAGTTGGATAAAATTTAATTTATTGGATAGAAAATCATGATTTATTGAAACTATAACTAATGGGATTATGCTGTATGTGCTTTCCCACAAAAACTATCCCAGTTGAAGCGCGACCAGTACTTTTAGGATTTTTATCAGCTGCATTGCATATTACAGCGTAGCGCAAGTGATATATGTAATTAGCTGACATACTGGTTGACCCAACTAGCAAATTTGAATTTAATAAGAATTAATAACACGCCATTATCCGTAATAAATTGCGAACCCCACCGCCGCGCCGTACGACGGAATAATTTAGCGAACGGCGAATACAACATCCCAAGCGGGTTACAGTGCCGTCGTCAAAACAGACTTCCCGTAAAAAGCACTTTAAACTGTAAGAAAATGAGAAACTGTGTGAAAGTAATTCTAACGACAACCGCTCGGTACCTATGTCAAGTAATGAAAGCGTGGATGAAGTAAAAGCGTTCCTTCGTTGCTCCGCTTTTGAATTTTATGAATAATTAGCGGTTTCAACGCAAGGGGATGGAAATTTTGTACCATTCTGTTTTTGTCTTCACTCCTTTTATTCTCATTAGAATAAGCGGGGTCGCCATCGAAGTTACACTTTGTTTGAGTTGTAAATGACGAACAGAAAATATAAACGTTTGTAAGAGATTTAAATTACAGGGTGAGTATGAACTATTGCCCTGGTGGAATAATGTACAAACACATTTAGGTTCAGTATTTGGCGGCGTCAAGCTGTTGATTATAGTCGTCTGTTTGACATAAATTTCATTTGTTTTATAAAAAGAATTTATTCATAAACGTACACTTCTCACAGAAAAAATCGGGACACCAGCAATCGTGAATTTTAAAATTTCTTGGGTGTAAATGCAGCTTTCAGAGGATATATGCACTTATCAAACCCATAAACCACTTTTTTGTGTGTATTATTGCGATCAAAGGTAAAGACTAAACATTTCAACAGAAATATAAATATATATAGAGAAAAAGGTTTATACTTTAATTAAACACATTGGAATTTTGGTGGCGGTGTTTCCTTAGAAATACCGAATACGGAAATATTAATGCAAAAAAAAATACAAAACAACTAAAAAGCCTCTTGAGTAGACGGCACTATTTAGAAATACACATATATGTATTGAACTTGTTTGATGTTATGTGGAGATAATTCTTTTTTTAAGAAAACATATGGCCATGGGATTTTAAAATTATATTGCCTATTACTATGATATTAGTTACTTAGTTTGATTTATGCCCGAAAGTAATACTTTAGCAATAGACAATATGTCAATCAGCCTCCTGAGTTTTTGAACAATGTGATTTTCACATTGATTAATTACTCCATATTGATGTATTCATTATTGTTGTTGTTTAGTATTCTTAAATATTGTATTACTACAAAATATTTTTCTATGTATTAAAAAATTACCAAAAACAGTTTAAGATTATTTACAAAATTTTTAAAGCAATTAATTTCGCAAAGAAATTATTTATTTTATTAACCCTCCGTTTCTTGTATTTTCAAGAACTATATCTTAACTATCGCCTGTGTAATCCAATGTCGTTCTATTTTATTGAAATATAGCTAACACTTTTAGTCTGTAACACAGCTTCGGGCAGTAGCAACGAAAAAGTATTAAATGTATCAAATTCAACAATAAATATTTTAGCACTAACTGAGATTGACCAACAATATGCTTTCTTACAATATTTGTTATGTATTATAAATCCAATAACATTTAAATAATTGTTAATAAACCTGTGCTACATAAAGACAGTTTGTAAAGAGACCCAGTGTTGGCCATATTTCAAGAAAATAGATCAATGACGTCAGATTACACAGGCGATAGTTAAGATATAATAATAAACGGAGGGTTAATAAAATAAATAATTTCTTTGGGAACTTAATTGCTTTAAGAATTTTATAAATAATCTTAAACCTGGTTTTGGTAATTTTTTAATAGATAGAAAACTTATAGTACTACAATATTTAAGAATATTAAACAACAATAGTAATTAATACATCAATAATAGTGTGAGTCAATAAATATGTGAAAATCACATTATCCCAAAACTGAGAAGGCTGACTGACATATATCTATTGCTAAACATACTCGCGAGCATAAAATCAAGTAAGTAACTAATATCAAGCAGCACTAACAAGTAACATAATTTTAAATAATAAAATCCCATCACCACATGTTTTCTTAAAAAATATTATTTCTACACAACATCAAACAAGTTAAATACATATATATTTCTAAATAAAGCCGTCTATTCAAGAGTTTCTTTTTGTTTGTTTTTTTTTTCATTGGTATTTCTAAGGAAACGCCGCCACCAAAACTCCGATTTGTTTATTCTATACATAAACTTTTTTCTCTCTATATATTTATTTTTCTGTTTAAATTTCTAGTCGTTACCTTTGATCGCAGTAATATACATAATTAAGTGTTTTATGGCTATGATAAGTGAATACGTCCTCCGAAAGTTGCATTTACAATCAAGAAATTTTAAAATTCTGAATTGCTGGTGTCCCGATTTTTCTTGTGAGAAGTGTACAATAATAAGCATTAAAAATAAATGTCAAAAATTGAAACTCCTCGAAGTAGGTCAGTTACAAAGCTGAAATCTTAACGAAACAACTGGCTGCATGTAAAAAGTCGCTGATAATCGTTGTCAGAACTTCATAAACGAAGAGAAAAATTCTCCCTTGGCGTGCTAGCTCTTCAGATTTAAACCCGATCAATCATATGTGGGATATGATCGATCGCTACATTAGGCGTTTACCACAAGAAGCAAACACCTTGCAGGAACTTCGTCGTCATCTACAGCCAGCCGGATGGGATGATATCCTACAAGATGCCATTGATCATCTCATTCAGAGCATGTTTCGCAAAGTTAGACAGTGCATAAACAATCCTGGGGATTTTATTGATAATTTTTTGCTGATTGTTGGTATTTCTTTCCCAATTGTTATGATTTAGTAGTGAAAGCTGGTAGTTATGATTTATTACTTGAAACTTGCCAAAATTTCAACATTGTGACTCAGCCCCTTTAAGGTGTTGTTTTTTTTTTTTGGCACGCAGTTTATAACAAATAGGCACAATAAGTCACAAAAGATAAAATCTTGTATGTGGCTAGGCGACTATAACCACATACATATACCACAGCATTACATATCATTAGTTGAGCACTTGACTGGGAGAGTAGCGAAGAATATCTCAACAGGAACAAACAAATAGCGTCGGCACCTTCGATCCTAAGGAGAAATATTAAGCTATAAACTATTTTAGCTGTCATTTCGTTATCGATGAAAATTTTGACGCGACATTTTAGGATCAGATAGTACTCGATGAGAACTTGGAAATGAGGTATCGCAACACCAATCATCCCTATTCTAACTCAGGGGTTCTACTTATTCCCGTGAGGGAATTAAAGTTGCGGAGATGAGAACACCAAATTGTCCCCCCTCAAATCAGAAATCGACGGGTCCGAGCGTTTTTTCAGATCATTTTAAATCAGCAAAATCAGAATGTAAAGTTTTCGTTGGCCTACCTTGTACGTGGAGGATTGAATATGTGTTTAGAATATATGAACTAAGTTATTGGAAATCTCATCCAAATCCTGTGACAAGTACACCTCAATCTAATATTGTGCCATAGTTTGGTTTTTAGTATTGAGCAGGTCCACGCGATTCTTATGAAGATTTAGATTAGATTTGGTCATAGCAGAGATTTTATTTGGGGATCAAATGCTTGTGCTTTTGACGGGAAAAAAAATTGGGGATAATAGCGCAAATGGTCCTTTAGTCAGATAGAGTCCAATAGCTGGAGTCCACGATTTTTCTGCAACCTTTAGGAAACAAAAGAAATAAGTGGTCTTTTTGACGTATTGTCAGAAATTAATTGAGTGATAAAGGAGTGTCACTTTCCCAATTCAGTAATTAGTTGAATGGTTTTATACTATGCATAAAATATACCTCAGACGACAACATTTAATTTTAGTTCAGGAATCTTATACTATGCATAAAATTATCTTGCAATACCCACCGATGCCGTTGTTGGAACGATATTGAGCATTCGGCATGTAATGAGAGACACGGCTACATGTTTCTTTTTTAAACCGGCGCGCTCTTTCTTACGCTTTGTTTTCCTATACTCTAGTTAAATTTTGACGATTACAGTATATTTTTATCTAGTAAGTAAGCTTCCCCAATGGAGGTATTTGATAATTCTTTCATTTTGTAATTATGTGGATTTATCAATTAGCATGAGATGTACAAAAAAAGTTAAATAAAACACTTAAGTCTGGACAAATTTTGTATATACTTACTCAAGTTTAATAGAGCACTAGATTTTATTTGGTACTTTCTCTAGTTCTTTATGTTTACGTAATTGGGATATTGCCATATTGCTTCTTTAATGAAGAAAAATCACAACCACTTAATTTTGCATCATTGTAGTATTGTCAAAAGTATGACTACAAACATATGGAAGAGTGCTTTTCGATCTAAAAATTTTAAGATAATGACAAAATAGTACAAAATATCAATTTTGTATGTTTACTAAAGATTGTTTTAAAGTGCCTTTACTATTATTGTCAATTACAATTAGTTTTCCAAATCAATTTCTTCTATTTATCGTATTATGCCTGCTAATTGTGAGGTCAGTGTTAAATGTGAACTCAGAATTAATATAATTTATTTTGAAGGTAGTGAATTATTAATTAGGTGAACTTGCTGTTTTGAATGAACTACAAACATCAGAAGTATCAGTAGAAAAAAAACACTAGAGCGGCTAAAATTTAACTTCTACGATTTAGTATTGCGGAATTCCAAGAAACTAAAAACTCTTGGCGATTGACTTATGCTTGATAAGTATGAGGTATTTAAGTACTACCATTATGCGTACACGATGATGCAGCAAAATTGCCTATTATAAAAAAATAGTATACAGTTAGTAATTATTATTTTTCTTTCCGTTTTCCGTAATAATTATTGATTTATTCTTTTTTTTTAGTAGTTATCGAAATAATAAATACAAGGAGCGTCAATAAAATTAATGTAATGTTTATTTCATAACGTTTCGGGCGTACGCATATGCCTTTTCCCGAATGGTGTTTGATTTTTCTTTAAACAAATGTTACATTCTAAGCCTTTAAAACATTGTCACATTTTAATTAAAGTTTTACAACATTTAAAATTTATTATCAAAATGTAATTTAATTTAATGCTATATTTAACATAAGACAAAAAATTAAGTTTGAATTAAACATCATTTAAAAATTACCCGAAGCGTTATGAAATGGACACTACATTAATTCTATTAATTCTCCTTATATTAATTAATCCCATAATTACCATGAAAAAAAAATAAGCAAACCAAGTTGCTAAACAGTTCAGATTAAATTACTATCTTGATCTTCAGACATTGCTCCACGACACCTAACCATACGTGTTGGATTCGTTTCATGCTACTGGTTTTGTCACTTGTCGTACTCGTCCTGGGGTGCTATTCTGCACCCTTCGCAAAGTATGAAATCTCTCTCGATCGCTCGCAAACAGCCTTCGCGTTGCTGAAGCGGTATTCTGATGTCTTCGCTTCGACTCGAAGTTCGCAAAGTATCCTTCGCCTCGCAACGAGCGGATAAAAATTGACTTCAAGATCGTGACGCCTGCGTAGAAACAACTAGAAAGGGCATAAGGGTAAAGGCTACGATAGTAAATTTGTCAAATTATTAATCTTCGCGTTGATAGAACGGCTAGATTTATATCGTTATTGCTTTAAATATTGAAATAACAGAGAATAATGGAAAACTTTATGCTTTTGCATTACGAGATTTGAGGAATGCAGGGAGGACAATGTTGTAGAGAGGCATGAATGCTGTGGAGTCCATAAATACTATGAAAAATGATCAATGGCATATCTACGGACGTGCTTCGTAGATTAAAATCGACTACATTAGATTCTCTAATATTTATATTATATATTTCTGATATCCTCTACAATTTTAGTGAAACTTTCTTTCTTTGGTGGATCACCCGAGTGTGATTTATTTGCTACCGATTTTAACTGCACTTCAGCGGTGTTGGTGTCTGCATATCATGACAAAAAAAAGACATTACTAAGTAAATTATGTTTCCAATAATTATACAAATACTTAATATTTTTTTCTTATTCTTTCTTGAGATAGCGACTTTTCATTATATATGTAAATTTAATAATTTTTTTAATGTATAAAGAAAAGCCGCCATCTCAAGAAAGAAAAAGAAAAAATAACACAATCGGCTAACAACAAAATTTTTCATCAAACAAATACTTAATATATATATTTTATATTTCAAACAAAATTACATGTATTTTCACTTTACCTTGCGCCCATTTTCCAATCCTTCACAATTCCTGGCATATTATTTAATAAATCACCCAAATGTTTCCATCTTTCTTCCACATCCTTTTGTGTAAGTGTATTAGAAAATTAACTCAATATTAAATTATGAATTATTTTTTTTATATTCAATCACCGGGTTTCTGTAATTTTTATTTTGATTCTTAAACAATTGCTTCTTCCAAGTATAATATGCACTGTACAACGTTTGAGAATCGTTTGAGACCAATTACAAGCGAAAAATAATAAATACTTTTATTGTTGCCAATAATTTGCAAAAAAAAAAATACATAAAGCGTTTCTATTTACCGCCAGAAAAAAATGGAAAATTTGTGAACAGATCTGTGCGCCATACCTTGGTAGGTTTTGGAAACAGTGAATGTCTTCAATTATCGGTGTTGTCAAATATACCGCTCGCAAAGCAGCGAATACGTATGCGACTGCCGTTCAGAATACAGGTCTTCGCATGCGCACCCTTCGCAATTGCAAGTATACGTCTGGACGCGAACGAAGTTCAGAATAGCACCCCTGTGTGCACCCTACTTAACTGTATCAAGTTTCATTTAGGCAGAGTTCACATCGGAATGATACTACGCGGATACGACACGAATACGACAAGCGTCACAACCGGGTAACACGGCACGTGCCATGTAAATTTAATTTAATCGTCATGTTACTGGTTGTATGGCTTGTTATATTGCGTGCTGTATTCCTCCGGTGCGCATTCTGCCTAAATTTACATGGTACGTGTCGTGTCGCTAATTAAGGCGGTTGTCGTATTGTGATCGTATCACTCCGGTGTGAACTCTGCCTTAAATCGGCGAGCAACAGCCAAGGTGTTTCCCTTGATAGAGGAAACACATATCTCATACTTACAATTAGTGCACTATCTTATTATGCGTTTTATATATAAGCCGTAGCTACTATAAAACTGATTTTGCTTATTACCGATCAATAGTCTTTTCTAGAAAGTGCAACTAAAGACAAAGATTTTATTTTTGTTAAAAGAATTAATCCAAAAAATAGTAAAAATGGCTTTTATGCGGTGTGTGATGGAGAAAATTTCATTTATCTAACCCTCAGGCGCCCTTGATGAGGCGCAGTTAAGATCAGAAATGGTCACATAAGCCACTTTATCACTATGGTGTCGCTCTAACATGTTTGGCCATCTATCAATATCGCTGAATGTTAACGAGATCCAAGTAATAAACGTTTAAGTGTTGCTATAACAGCCCATAAACAAAATACAAATTATCCTGAATGTAAATGAATATGTAAATAAATCCAGTCTTGTGTTCCTTGAGAGATTACCGTAATTGATTTCCAAAGATATTTGAACGAAAGAACGCTAATTTAAAAATTTGGGAATGCAAATTATTAGTAATAATGTTAGCATCCCTTGAATATCAAACATTTTGCCTTCTCCCTTCTTGCAAGTAAGTATCTAAAAGAATAAATATTGCTTCGGTGTATTTCTAACTTTCTCAAAGAAACGGATTTCCAGCTATTGTACAGAAAGTCGATAATGGCATCGGAGAAAGTGTTATATTTTGAGCTCGCAGATTTACGACTACATTTCCGGAAATGGCGTGAAACTCTCATATCATTAGATGCCATCATTCACGCGTTCAAACCGGTATACGTCAGGACAAATTGCCGCGAGGGTAAAGTTCTAAACAATCTGCCAAGAATAAGCGGAACGTTCTTAATTGCGTATGAAATAAATTACGACTGTGTATTACGCTTACCTAATACATCTTGGTATCATTATGGTCGTATTAGATGGTGATGGGAAGATAATTCATGGTTTTAGGAAATAACAGTACTTACGCGATTATATAAACACCCGATATATTTGTTTGACAAATTCCCGCAGCATTTCTTGTTTATAAAGGAATATTCTTATTAAGGCGATACGGATGTCATAAATCTTTCTAATAGCCTAAATCTGCTCTCAAAATTCCGTCAAGTGACAAGGATTGAGATGACTCCGCCACGTTCTCTTTATTTCATCAGCATATTTAACTTCACCTGCTACGTAATCTCCTCACGAACCACGTCGCCTTTGTCCCGTTATTGTTTCGCAGGGATACAGGCGGCTATCACACGCGCAAAGGCGTTTTACGAAGCATTCCCTTTCCCTCATTTCTTATTACCGCATTCGACGGAACAAATTGCGCCCAGGGCACTAGCTTTCAAAGGGCTTAAAACTTTTGATGACGCTGCAAGGGTATTTCTTACCTGAACGATTCCTCTCATTAACCACATCTTCACCGTTTCCTTCTTGTTTTGCTTTTGGTGCCCTTCTCTTGTTGTCCATGTTTCGATTTGTTGGTGGTATGAGGCGATTGTGTCTAACTGAAGCTAAACTATTCATGGTTGCCGTTGAACTGTTGTTGTTTCGCACAAGTAAGCCGTTAACGTTCAGTGAACTGCTTGATCTCTCCAACACTGAAATCAATTAAAATTTAATAAAAACAGGTTATGAGATCAGAATAGACTTAGCGATTTTGGAAATGTTAGCAAACGATCTATTAAATAGACTGTTTCTAGTAATTTTGCATATATTTTTTTTCTTAAATGCTCAATTCGTTGCTTGCTGATTTATTAACTTGCATGGCACTGTGTCTCAAAAGGACAGAAACTTATGTTGGTGAAAGATTTACACAGTAAAGATCGCAGTTTACAATGTTTAGGTGAAAACGACAACAGAACAACAAATCGAGCACTGCACGCTAAATCAACACATCTACGCTATTATCTTTAGTAAAAGATGTTAAATTCTATTAAAAACGAAGAAGAAGGCATTGGCTACTCCTCGCCGACCAAACTACTGGAGTTTATATAATAAGAAACAGAATCTACTACTATATACCTTATTTATGAAAAGCTAAATAATTACAATTCATCCTAATAAAGCATGCTCCGCTGTATCTGCCCCATTACATTCACAATGCGAATCATTAACCCCTCCCAATTCTACATAAATATGATTAAAATTACCGTGACCCGTTATCAACTCTACTATCTGATACGACAAACTACGACCCCTATAGTGTATAATGTTATTAATAAATTTTCTACTCCAGTCCTAATTTAGAATCTACTACGAGATTCGGAGAACCCAAAAGCAGGGCTTTGTGGGGCTACTGCTCACAAGAATAAATCTAAAGGTCTAATTAAGGAAGGAGAGAGGTTTATAATAGACCTAAAAAAATTGAGATGAAAATGAGGCCTCTTTCAGACGAGGCGATTAGTTGGTCCACTAGTTGAATGGACGATTGTCAAGGAGCATACTAATATAACAAATGATTGACAACCGCTTGAACCCTTTCAGACGGAGTCCACGTGAAAGGGTTCATATCAGTATGTTCCTTGACAACCGTCCGTTCAACTAGTAGACTCAATTATTCGCGTCATTTGAAAGAGGCCTTACCCTCAACCGTAAACTAGTTGATTGTCATTGAAGAGTTATTCATGTCGCATACAAGTGATTCCGTGTGAAAGGGTACAGGCGGTTCCCAATCATTTGCTATATCAGTATGCTCCTTGGCAAAGCTTCCGTTCAACTAGTAGAATCAACCAATCGCCTGGTCTGAAAGAGGGCTAACTCTGCACAATCACTCCAAACCTAGTAAAATCTTCAGTTTAATAGCGCCAGAAAATTTGTGCTCACATATTGCGTCATATCCAGCAGCAATTTGTAGTTTCAGATTAAGTAATTTGTATATAGGTTCAGAGGGCGTAAGTCGCAATAATTCATGTAGTCTTAGTCTATAGACTTTCTATAAGAAGAAATGATGTAAACTCTAAAATAAAATATATATGTATTTAGGTTAAATATCACAACATGGAATAATGACAGAAATACTCATAATAAAATCTGGAAATCTTAGAATTTTGATCAACTAGAGGATCATAGTAGAGAGTTGTCGTGCTGAGCCGCTGCTTGTAACTTCTTTCGTATTTCTCTCAATTGGTGTATAATAGTCAGCATCGTGATTTTCGTAATTTATTCTATCAACCTAGATTACAGGAACATTGGGCAAGGCTTACGAGCTAGAGAACTTGCACAAAGCATGCTTGTGCTCTTTTGCACGTGTATCCATTGTAATAACTGGAGCTAACTCCTAGTGGCTTTTCGTCCAACCCAGCTGCCTTTACCCCCTTCCAACTGTTGTTGCACCTAGTTGTAAAAAGTGCAATACGTATGCCTACCAGCCCTTTCTCTCGGCGGTAAACCATCCAAGTTGATATTGATACTGAAGAAAGAGTCACGTTCTAGTTCCAATCAGCTTTGGCAATAGACTTTTGATTGGCATCTGATAGTAGGAAGAAAGCCGCAGCTGGATCAACTAATGATTCCTTTGGGAGACGTCTCATAATGTGCGTTCTCCGACTGGAGGAAAGTTGAAATCCAAGAAAGAATTCAAGTTCTTTTCGATTGAATTGAGTTTGCCAAACGCATCTTTAGAATTTCACTATCTATATATTCTGCAGCTCTTTTAGTCTCAACTTTTAAAACTGTTCCTTGTTGAACAAACGCTACCCATGTTAATCCTTATACTAAAATATTATCTCAGACTTTTGTGATTTCACAACATGTTTTGATTGCAATTATTGATGGTAAATATGACAAGAATAGTGATTCACTTAGATTAATTTTTTATTTCAATTAATAAAGCGAAATAATAAAGTTTCCTCGTGACTACTATTCGTTCGAAATTTGACGAAAAATGAAGTTTTACAATTTAATTTTTAAACTATTTTATCTCGAGACCGGCAGTACGACTGAGAGGGAAGGGTGCATTATTGCGAATCTTGAGAGTCAAACAGCAACGTGCGGTGCCAGTTGTTGGATAGATGACCGTTCGGACAACACTTTTCAGCGGCTCGGTGTGTTCCAGCACCCTAAGCCAGGGGCCTTCATGGCCTGGAAACGCTGAATTATTATTATTATTGTTTTCTGGGGAATTGACTTAACGGAGTTATGCTTGAGCTCCAATTGTTGAAAATTTAATTATAAAATAATTTTATATATAATATAAAATAATATAAAATTTTCTGTAAATGAAAAGTTATATACGTAAATATTCCCCTACAGTGGTGTATGTGTCAAAGGAAGCTTCACGATGGCTGTAGAAAGTAATACATATATACAAGATATAAGATAACAACTGGTTACTTTACAATGTGCGTCATGCAATTGTTTGTAATCTTCGATAGCGAGTTGATAAATAACTAACAATCAACAACGTATTGTTGTCAGAAGGAAGTATCGCAGATGATATGACTCTTTCTACCACTCAACAAATGAGATTTTATAGATATACACCGAATAAAGAAAAAAGAACGATTTATTGAACGGTAAGACGACTTATCCCATGTGCGATGCCCCTCTCTGATTATTGTAATGGCAATAAATACTACGGCCAACTTGCATCTTTTAAAAGGTCTAATGCAAAGTCTGAAGAAGTTACAAAAAAATTGCAGTTCTTCTCATTTGGGTATTTAGATATTTCAAAGCTGAAGACTCAGAATAATACTACTAGTGTTAGATCTGGCAACCCAACAAGATTTTGTATCATGTAATAAGCGGTGGAATGTCCATGACGTAAACGCTGAATAACCGTTTTTAATGCCAAAATACCTGAATAAACATTTAATCCTGATCTATACTTCGCATAAAAAAATATAAAATAATGTCGGCATAAAACATTAAAATGCAGTTCATCATCCGTCGATTATTAATAAACTCGGCTTGTAAACGTTTATTCAGCGCTTATAGAGTTGCATGGAAGCATAACAAAAAAAAATAGCAATCCGTGAAATATCGCGATTTCCGCATTTGACCTATTTTAAATGTCATCATTTTAACACACTTCATTGATTTAATTCGCAGATAAGACACTGCACTTTGAATCTATTTTTGTTTTGTTTTTACATGAACGGGAGAGATATCAACTGGAGAGAATCAATAAAAGCATTCCGACGTTGACAGTATTAGGACAACCTACGCATTGTTCCAACAGTTTTTTGATATTTGTCTTCTTTAATTAAATTACATAATGTTTATATACTTCTTGCTATTCTGAAATAATGATGTGTGTTTATTCTACTTGTTTAGTATTCATGCTAAACAAATATTCAAACGTTTATACGATACTTAGCTCAAGGCGACAAAATTTCCATTCACAGATATATAGAGGCTGAAAACACATTTCTTTCTACTCCAAACACAGAGGCTTATGGATGTCTTCAATTTATCACGTCTAAAGTACGTATACTGATATGTTTACATGCTTTTTGTTATGTGTTCCTCCATAAAATAAAACGTAAGAATTTTCTCATCTGTATTGGAACTCATCGATCAATGGCATTATCCCGGAAATCGGTACAATTCATAAACACGTATGATATAGAAGGAATACAGACATGTATGTCATATTCAGCAATGAATATCACAAAAGCTTCTACGGTATACAGCATACCAGAACTTGCAGATAAATAGCAGATGTGGGCTAGGTTTGACAAGCCGTAGTACACAATAGGATATGCAACAATCCCTGAGTTGCTACCTAAGGGTGCACACACAGTACGTACATGTTGCGAATAAGCGTTGATAAGATGCATACATTGTTATCATTTAGGTTAGATCTCGCACAGAGAGCGACTACGCTTGTAATATTTATATAGTAGCTGGGTAAAATTGTTATTAACATGTCAGCGGCTATCCGCAACAGCCTGTATTATATGCAAATCATAAGTTTAATAATAATAATAATAATAATAATAATATGTTGTCCAAAAGAATACAAAATCCAATTATAGGACAATTCCGCCAAAAGCAAAAGTCAGCAATGATGTACAATATTCTAAGTATAAATAAAATAACAGTAAATAGATCAACTTATATCTGTGTTAACAATTACTATATTAACTTACACCTAGTTAGCGGTAAGGGCGTTCTAGCAAACGGCAAATAGAAGACAGTGGAGGGTCTAGTGGAAATCTGAGATACCAAGAAATTACACTGGAAATATAACATTACGAAAAAAGTTCTTATCTTATAAATTTACTTAATTTTAATTTTTGCTACATGCTTTGGTTAATATAAACCATCATCAGGCAAAACGACGTCAAGATGTAATATATAAAAATGATGTGTACCGTTTAATTGACATTTCATTTTTATATATTACACCTTCACGTCGTTTTGCCTGAAGATGGTTTATATTAACCGAAACATGTAGCAAAATAAAAATTAAAGTATATTTATAAGATTGGAAAACGATTTTTTATTCAACACCAATCTTCTTGTGACTTTACCTATTACATTAAAATATGCCTATTGATAATATACCACTTGATACGAAAATTGCAACACCAAGGGCTGCGATTTTTTTTGTTCAAGAATTGGCCCGAATAAGAACTAATGAAGTACAAGACCGTCACCTTCGCCTAATGGCATTAATAGGCCGATTCTCCTGTACCAGATCAATGACTACAGGTTGGTCTTGAATCACCACTTGAACCATTTATCACCAAATCAAAGCTTTCGGCTAGTATCTTGTATTACCTCTTCTGCCTGAACGCCGACAGCAACGTTTCGAGTGATGTAGGCTGCGAATGTACTGAAAACCTTGAGTGGTATAGAATAGCATCTAGCGATGATGATGATGATATTGCATCTATAATGCATAATGGCCATATTATGTTCATACGAAAACCTGGGGAATGTAATGATGTTTGTTTTTCTGTGGAAGGGCATATACAGCGCGCTGTGGAAGGGGTAGTATGAGGTGCTATAACATGTGTAGATAAGTTTTGGTTAAGCTTCATCCGAAGTACCACGAAAACTCAGAATTACCTACACGAGATGGTGAAACCCCATATAATATTCTTCATATCCTCACCAAGTCAAAAACTCATTTTTGCTTCACTCGAGAATTTCTCAAAATCGATTCGAATAGACCTATGTCAATCTTTTTCCGTGGCCACTTAACTATCCAGCAAACACTGAATGTTCTCCGGCATGAACGGCAGTTGGTGTGAGACAACATACCTCGACAGGGCATCAGCCACTTACTGGAACAATCCCGTGAAAGAGGAGGAGAGGCACATTATCGATAACTATAATACTAAATTGTGTTAATCTTTTGTTCACTCTAGCAAAAAAAATAATGACTGTTTGAATAGCTAACCATTTTTACCAAGATTGACCAAAAAGCCTCATGTCATGGGGTATAATTACCATAATTCATAAAATTACTAAAAATACTTTGCCCATTTATATAAGTCGAATGTAGGATTGAAGAAGAAGTAGTCAAATAAGAAAAAAAAACATGAGCCATATATTAAAAAATAAAATAACTTAAGTAAAAAAAATATGAAATATAATTAGTGGTGACATGAAAACAGTTGACTATCGCTACCAGATTATCTCCACTATAATGGATGATAATTTCCGCGATTATATCTATGAAATAAGCCAGAAAGCCTGAAACTGGTATGATATATCTTAAAAGAATTCTACAAAGAAAAACTCTAGCGTCCTGTCAAGAAATCGGTTCTTTCAAAGATCCTAATCCTATCAAACTTCCTGCTCTTTACTAAATTCCCAGTCGTAAAACATGGGCGTTGTGTTTCCATATATTTGAGTTTGTATTTGGGGAAAAAAAGGCTGGAGGTGGGCCGTCATATGCAAATCAAATTTGCCAAATTCTATCCAAAATCGAAATTCTCGATGCTATAACTGCAAAATTCGAGAATCTGTTGAATTCATAAGCATTCTAATGACATTAACTGCAATGTCGAATATCTCCCACACAATATCTTGAAATCTCTTTTTTCCAAATAATATGCCGTAACTGCTCCCACTGAACCATAACCGCTATCCATATAGGCTCTGTGCTCTCCAGTTTTAGGCCAATGACGATAGAAGAAAAAGCGCTGAAGGTGCGTGGAAGAAGCATATACCAGAATTAGTTTCAAGACGTAGATTCAACTCGGAAAAGAAGCAGTGTTACAGTATGGATAAGCATCAGGGAAGTCACGTATAAGTTTAACCTTAAGTAAATGTTTGAAGTACAAAGGTAGTTAAAAAGTAGTTGCCTTTTAATAAAACGGATAGAAATAGACGTTATAACCGTCATCCTATTAGCAAAATACTTGAATATATAACTGCAGTACGTAATTATTTCAAAAACAAACAATTATATAACTAGAGAAGAGATTCTTTCTCTTGAACGGGTATATAGCGGACAATAGATTCGATGCACGAAACGTTGAATGTGGGATTATGCGCAGATACAAATATGACAGACTTAACCAAAGCATTCGATTCTCAATTAATCATTTCATTTTGTTTGACAAATTGGAATATCATATCAATGTGTATTATATATAATTTATTGTGTAACGTGTAAAAGCCTTTTCAAATCTTGTAATATCAAAATCTTTCCATTCATTTGAAAAGACCTACTTTGCACACTAGTTACGTAAATAATTACTTTTAAGTAAAAAAAATAATTAAAATATAGTATTTAACTTGAAGGAATCATTTTTTTTTCAGGTTGAGCTATTGTCTCGCTTGAGATGAATTTGTCTTTTACACTAGTAAACGTGGTTTAATTAACAATATTTTAAGCTGTTTCTTTGTTATTGTACGTACTTCTCTGTTGACTCGGTAGAGTTGTATCCACCAGTATTTCTCTAAATTAGCAAAATACACCTCCTATATTATACTTTTTACGATTTAGACTCGTCTAGTAATTCCTGAAAAAATTAATAGCACTTTTAAAATATTAATATTTGCTGTCGTTTTTATAGATCTACCTTCTTTGGCGCCATCTGACACGGAGTCTGTTTGTGAAGACTACAGCCTCTTGGCTTTCTGTATTTAAAGCCTAATTTCTTTTACTCATTGTCTATAATAGGAGTATTAAAATATATAATCAAAATAATAAAAATAATAATAATAATGATGCATTTGCCCAATAGTGTTGACACCAAAATAAGGACAAAGTAAATACGAAATAAAAAAACCAGTACAAACACAATTTAGAAAAACAAATGAATAAGTATATTCATATACTAATAATTTAAATTTGTATATTTATAATACTATTCACAAAAAAAAGCATGGTGACATGAGAGCCTTACTTACTACTATATAAAATTATTAAATGTTTTGTACTGAAAACATGAAATATCAAAATGAAATTACCATAATATTGAAACATTTGAAACGAATTTATTGCACTAAAACTTATCTGTCATTGGTTTCCTCTTTTTAAGGGGGGTTTAGAGGATTTTGCATATACGAAGATAAGTACGTACGTGTTATCTAATATTAAGGGATTAACGATTTAAAAAACTTTGAAATAATACTTAATATACTATATATAATAATACTAAATTGTGTCGATAATATAGAAATGGAAAGTGTGTACATTAACAAACATATGTAGGTATTTACTAGTTTTACAGGCATTGAGTGAGAAGTATCCCGAGAACACAGATCGCAACGACGGATTGGCATGACATCTAAACCTCTACGTATCAATATCCCGTGCGCACTTCTGGAGTACCCCGATACGCTACCTTCTCCCAAACATTGTAAAACTTTAAAGTATGACAGTAAATTTATTTAATTACATAATACTTAATTTATTAGTTTTCTCCTACCGAGGGTTTTTGGTGTTACAGACACAAAATTAGTAGGTAATTATTACACTTGAATAGTAGAAATGCTTAGATTAAGCAGGTAAGTATTATCAGTTCAATATACTTATATTTTAGAAGCAAATAATGGCAATACTTCAAATAATACTTTTATATACTTCTATCAAATGTACATAAATTATTAAGACATAAATATGATAGTTTCGACTTGAGAAAATCTATTTATCCAAATCTAAAATAATTCACGGGTTTGGAAAACTGAACAAATTTTATTCTCAATATAAATACATCATCTTCTTGCTTATATAGTTAGAAGTTATGTTATATTCAATGTGATGTGTTTATATTGAAATTGAGTAATTATTTTTTTTGTGTGTGTATATACTATAAAGAATCTTTATGTTAAATTAACATCTTTCTCGTTTCCTTAAGTTCCCGATTGTCCGAATGCTGACACTAAAGTGATGTATTACTGTCTTTCAACTCTCGAATGCATTCCCAAACCAGCTCTGATTGTATCTTCAATGCCCTCAGAATCGCCTAAATATCAGTTCCAATATAGATAAGCCTTTTTATTATTTTCTGTTGCATATTACATACATTTCTGATGTATCTGAAACTGAGTTATTTGATAATACCAAATTTTGTTTAAGTTAACTAAATATTGAGCTAAATATGGGCAAACAAATATTTGGTTAATTCAACGAAATTATTTGTTCATTTAACTCTTTATTTATTTGAAATAACGAAATATTTTGTTAGATTAACTAAATTTTCATGGTAAAATTGTTGTTTGAAATTATTTTGTTGTCCTGAATAGATTGGTTTTTCCGTGTAGTAAAACGCGAACAATTTCTCACTTCATCGTAAATTCCGGCTCTAGTTTCCTTCTCGAATTTCGATTCACCTGTAAACCAGATCAATTTATCGAGGTTACCGTGTAGTTGGATTAGATTCGAACATCGAAATTTCTGTTAAATAGATATACTGGGGACATCCAATTTGTGTGTCGCTGAAAAGAGTTGCGCTGTATACAGCTTGATATAATTTATACAGAGATATTGCTTTTTGGAAGAATTCACTATTTTCGTTGCCAAGTTAGTCTCCCACCATGAAAAAATTAAATTATTAATTATTTATATGCTTACACCACAAAATTCGTGATTTTTTTTTTTTCAGAATAAGACGGAAATGTTCTTAGTGCTTCCCTGGGAAATTTTTCAATAAAGCTCCAAATTAACAAAAGAGCGCTACAGTGAACTTCTTACTTTGAAGGTAGCCCTACCGCAGCGCGTCAGTGTTAATTTCTGTTTAGAAATTGGCTTTGTTAAAAACTTAGAGCCTCAGGAGGTAAGCATAAGGTTATGCTCCACTGCACCACAACTGTGAGGTCCCATTATTATATTTTTTAAACTCTAGCAATTTTTTTAAACAAAGAGCAAGGTATACGGCACGAAAAAAGAAAAAGTTTAATTAAACAAACAATAAACCGATTGAGGCACTGCTTAGAATTTTATATTAGTATTTTTAAATGTCTCTTTGAAAGCAGTTTTAAAGTACTGCAGCGATATACAGTAAAATGCCTGTAAGGTTGTTTTTTTAATGTTGTAAACATTAAGAAAATATGTTAGGATAATTATTAATACTGCTTGTGTTTGTTCTTATATCCTGAGACATTGTGAAAACTGCAATTGCGACCACGTGATAGATAGATAGATTTTATTGCGTGCGTGACAATATATACATTTATGTATGCACATGTCAAATGTATTAATTTTAATACTTAATAAAAACAACAAAAAATTGGATACCACAACACATTAAAATCTTTAATAGAGGTAAGGCAGAAAAGCGCACACTGCTAAATTCATTCATTTTTTATATTGTCGGTAAACTCCTATATTTATTTCATAAAAGGGATTTTTTTTTTTAAATACCGTTTTTTGGTATTGCAAAATTTATTAGAATCTAATTCCTTCCATTTACTAGGCAACATGTTATATACAGTTTTATTTACACATACCTTAAAGGAGTTTAAATTTTTTAAAAGTTAAAATGCGGATGTGCAATATTTTTATGTTTACGTTTATGGTATTGGTGAATAGTTTGACGTGAATAAGAAGTTAAATTGTTCTTGCAGTGAATCAAGCACTGAAGGATAAAATGATTTGTACATGTCAATATTTTAAGTTTTTAAAAAAGTGGCCTACAGCAGTCATTACATTTTGTATTCGTAATTGTTCCTATCGCCCTTTTGTATAATTAAGATTTCTTTTTGATGAGTTGAAGCATCCCATAGTAGTATTCCATAACTCATAACCGAGTGGAATAGAACATCGTACACCATTGACAGTGCTTTATTGACAAGCTATGTCTTAGGCCTCTACGTGCGCCCCCAGTCAGCTTGCTGTCTAGTATCAGATCAAGACATCTCACTGGGTCATTGTTAGGCAGTTCCCTGTGAGAATTTAAACGGATTTAAACTGAAAGTTTAAGTTTGGGATCTGTCCTTATTTAAACATAATTTTAAACTATTAAAGTATGTCGTTGATTGGGATATAGAATTATGGCACATCTGCTTTAGTAATTCTATGTTTGTATTATTTCACATTCAATGTTATTATAAGTGACGTGCTCAATAATATCGTTTACGTTTAAAATGAAAAGGGTTCATCCTTTTCATTTTATACGTACGAGTGACCCTTGTGGAACACCATAATTATTTTGCTTTATCGACGAGATTTCATCACCACTGTGAACATATTGCTATCCATTAATTAAAAAGCTTTTGACAAATGATAATCTATGTTCCCTAATGCCATAACGTTTCAATTTATAAACCAGTACTGTATGGGAAACACAGTCAAATCCTTGGTCAGATCCAAGAAGCATCCCATAACCAGATTATTTGATTTAGTTTATCCGAAATATACGTGATTATATCTACCAGAGCTGTTACAGTCGACCTACCCCTCAGAAAACCATGTTGTGAATGATTCATCAATAATTTTTCTTTTTCTAACTAGTTCATGAGTCTGATTTAAAATACTTTTTCCAATACCTTTGAGAGAATAATGTAATAGGTCTATAGTTATCAGGTAATGACCTGTCCCCTTCCTTGAAGATTGACGTTACCTTCGATATTTTCAGACACTCTAGAAACTGACCATTTACGAAACACAAATTAACAAAATATGTGAGACGATAAATTAATTCCTTTTTGTCCAATTTGAGAGAGGGACTGGTTAAGCCATAGTAGTCGGTGGCTTTAGAATTGCTTAAATCATCGATGATATAGTCAACCTCCACTTCATCGACCGGGAAGAGAAAGAAAGAGTGCTGCACCCGTCACTATGATCGACTGGCGTTTTTCCCTAGGTTTAAAGAATTCCGACTTCCAACATTACAAAATAATTCATTTAATTCATTCGGTGACAGCACAGGCCTCGGTTTTAGTTTTTGGTGGACCAGACAGTTTTCTGTTTATTAATTGGTTTAGGTATTTGTGATGTATTGTGATTTATAACGTCATCTTTATGGCTTCTTTATATAATCTTTTGTAATTGTGATAAGAATCGTTAAACGTATTATCACGCTTACTCAAATCACGTAGCATTAGTAAATGTTCTTTCATTGCTCTAACTTTCGCTAAGTATTTGTTTTAAGTTTTTTTATCTTTTTTTTGTTTCACAGAGACGAATTATTCAACATTCAGTAATGCTACATAATAAAAATTTTGCTGCTCCTTCTACATCATCACTAGTATAAAACTGGTACCAATCAACGTTCGGCAAAGAGAGCTTAATATATGTAGCTATCAATTGTTGATCATTTACAAATAGGTACTTTTGAATATTCTTTCAATTTTAATCAAAATTAACGTTGTAATAATTTATTTAAGTTTGCTTCTCTTTGATTTTATTGCTTTTCGCTTTTTAAAATAGCTTCTAAAAATAGTTCTTTACACTTCTCGAGAATCCAGGGTTTGATTGGTTTGTTGCTGGGCGATAGTTTAGGGTTGACACTCCAAGCACTGAACATCTATTGACGTATTGTACCACTTATGTTATCCCCACGGAAATTTGTGTCGAGTCCGAGGTATTCCAGCTCCGGAAGGATTTTTTACGTGCTGATTTCTATTCACAATTGAAAATTAACGTCACCGCCGGGAATCGAACCTCACCAGTGGGGTAAAAATCAAATATAACAAACCGTTCGATCAGTGAAGGGACAAGACAAAAAGAACCAATTGCTGTAGGTACGTTTGATATGTCGCCAGAAAAATGACCGCCTGTGCTACTTCATAATTTTAGAAGCAGATGCCTCTTGAAGTTCATTAGTTGATTATCTTTTTCATTTAATTGTTTAAATTAATGACCTACAAAGCCGATTGAATAGAAAAATATAATGAACTTTAATTAAAAAAGATGACTTTTCAAAAATTGTGTATTTGTTGTTGATACCAACAAGTTGATACCACTTGTGTACAAAATGAATGTATGTACTTAATATAGCTTTAATATGTCAATTGAAAGCGTAGAATGTATCTCTTTATCTACTGAGTACATATTTTTAATAGTACCTTAAAAATTTGCACGCGACCCAACACTATTCAACTAATAACGAAACCTAGGCGATGTTTCTTTCACTTAAGCAAATAAAACTACCTTGAGCACATTTCGCTCTACATGCCATATTGACAATATCTAATCTCCTTCCTTACTTGAAGTCGAGATTCATTATCCAATTAGAACGAAAACAGAATACAGATCATTCCACTTAAGTTCCCTCATTTTTCAGATAGGTGCAAAAATACCACTAAGTTGAATATTTTTCCGGACATTTCCATGAGCGCATATTAGTTACTTTATACGATCGTTAAAACTAATTTTCCTCCCATTTATCTTATATGATTGCCAGGCACAAGAAAAAAAGTAGAAATAAGAACACCCACTTACTCTGCTGTTGGCAGGTCGTATTGTGCTGGATCTCTCGGCGCAGTCCCTTCCATAACTTACTCATTATGAGCGAATACGCCAGACCCATAAATATTACTGGCACGAGCAACAGTATCGCGTCCAAAAATAAATTGTAAGCACGTTCGCTGCTTTGACTGGGCCACTCCTCCCTGCATTTGTATCCTGTAACAAAGGTACAAGTAAAATTTTATCCACACCATGATCGAACACGATATTACGTTCAATTAGAGGGTGGAAGCATTCAACAAGTGATTTATTGATGGGGATTTGGGGTATAAACAAGTGCCAATTAACGCAATTTATTTCTCCCGCAGAATTAACATGAAACCTTTTCGAATATTTGGTGAAACCTAAATTTGAACCTGTGATTACTTTGATGTCGTTATATCAAACTAGCAACGGAAGTTCTCCAGCTGTCAAATTTAGATTTCAGTTGTAGCGAGTGGAAATGCAGTGTAGAATCGGATATGCGAAAGTATATAATATAATTCTGGAATAGCAAGCAATATAGGCAGCATAAAAATGGCTCCATACAATACAAGGTGTTGAATTTAAAAGCAACTATTGTAGGAGTATTCGTAATACTATGAAGGCAGTTTTAAATGAGAATTTTCTATTGTTAAATTCTTTTTAAAATCGAGTTCTTTATTATACAAGTAATTAATATCATACGAGGCTTAAGACGCACTCAAACCACATTTACTACAATGTTGACAATAGTAATAATCTACCAATACAAGAAACAAAATTTAAGAAAAATGAAGCAGAAATAACCTATAAACGATAATACATAGGCTGTTCACAATTATTTATTAGAAATTTTGCACATTTTAATATGTAGGGTGTTTCATGACAAAACTACCGCAGATTAGGAACTTGTTGCTGGAACAATTTCCGAACGAAAACATCAAGTGAACATACGTCCAAAACTTTTTTCCTAACTTGACTATAAGCATTTAAAGTTTAAATAAATAGCCCCACTATTGCAAAGATTAGCTACCATTGTTCATTTCTTTGTTATTAAAATGTTAGAGTAGCTATATTTCTTCACATATTGGATGGAATGCATAAAACGTAGTAGGTGCTAAGGCTGCAAGTATGTACAACATTTTTGAAGTTCGTACTACACTAACGAAGCTTTTACTATTCTCGGAAGCATATGCTACTATGTGAGTGTTAAATAAAAGAAGGTACTACGCTTCAGAAGTATCTAACAGTATAGTAGTATTTACTCCAGTTTAAGTAAAGTTGGTTTTGGGAAACTTCGGCCACTGCAAATTGAGGCCGGCGCCACACTCGGCGTAATTGCGTGGCGTAAATTCAGTCGCGTAATTCGCGCTGATCGCCGCCACACTTAATGGAAATTTCGCTACGTAAATTCCGTTCGCTTGAAATTAACATGGATAAAAATATACACTTAAAGTAATGCACGAATTACGTAATGAAATTACGCCGAGTGTGGTGCCGGCCTTACTTTTAAATGTATATTTTTTATTCAAAAACGCTAAATCTGTCACATTAAACGGAAACTCCATCCACATTAATTTCAACCGAATGAAATTTCGGCAGTGAAATTTCCGTCAAGTGTAGCGCCGGGTTAAGGATTTTTTTTTAATGGCAATTTTCATCACAGAAAAGTATTTAAACAAAAAAAGGAGGTACAGTTTCCGACATTAATATTTAGCACCATCAAATCGACCCATTAGTTAAAATGCTAAATAATATCGTTGGGAGTTGTACGATGATAATATATGTATATCGTAAATTATTTAGATAATTATCATAAATTGTGTAGTTTCATGATATCTGTATATGTCTAGTTTGTATAAAATCAAGTTGCTTTCTTTAATTTGATATTTCACATTCCACAGAGAAATTGTAGAGTGGCTTGTAAATTATTTTCTTGCTGATTATAGTATTCCCGCAAAAAACAGGAGGTGAAGCCCGTCACTCACTCGAAAAATTGAAGTCTTTTTGAGAAGCTTAGGTGATTCTAGTAAAGTAACTGTAAAATATGGAAGGGACAAATAGTGTTTAATAACAAATTTGTTGTGGCACGTGTCGCGTACGCCACAAGACAGTAAATATCTCAAGTCAGTAGTAGATGCTCCCGTTGTGCCATACAGTGTAATATGTTCTTTTCGGGTGAAGCAGATTCTTCTATATAAAAGTAAGTGCTACGAAATAGATACTTTTTACTGAAGCAATAGCATTTACGACTTTTTATGCATTCCTCCCATTATTTATTGTGACAGGGAATTTGTCTACCATTCGTGTGATACAGATACCAGACAATTAGAATAGAATTGCAATTAACTTACGATTAGTTATCAATGTTGCACCCTTAATCCACAGCATGTGAATGTTAAAATTTACGTGTAAAGTCGGTTTCAATTTAATGGTGTGCACACAAGGTACGAAGAATTCAAGGCTTGAACCTTCACAACAATGTGCTCACAATTATACCTACATTCTACCAGTAGTATTCGTACTAGGTAGGTTAGAATTGCATTATTTATATAAAAAACAAAGATACAAACAAAATATGTTATTAAAAATATCTTCATAATTGACAAATTGCATTTAGTAAGTTCAACTTATAATTGATATTTGTTTTCTATGTGTGCGACGAGGTCATAGTTGGGGAAGGCAGGAGATATCAGGTTAAAATTAATAAATTAGTGTCATAATGAAATGTTTAATCATTCATCATTCATTCAGTATTGGGGCCTGTGTAGGTTTCATTAATTTAGTTTTGTATATAATCTTATATTGTTCTACATAAATGAGTCCTTGCGCGTATTTATAAGGCAAGAACCTAATTGCGTTTAATCTGTTGGAGATGTAAGTTAGTGCAATTATCAATAACAAAATTTGAAGAGTAAATATTGTAAAGTCGCACACATTATTAACCTTAGATCAGCATTCTTTCTTCTGTATCTGGACTGTATGTGTATTTATTTTCTGGAGAAGAATAAGGACATGAATTTGTAATTCTCACTAATAAATTTAATGAAACTGCGAACATGTCTTTAACACAAGCGTTATACATTCGCCATTTTTATTGTTATGTCTATCAAATAAGTATGTTTGATAAGGCGCAAGACTGACGGCGGGAAATTTGAAATTAAGAGCTTGTCACAACAAGCATTGTTAGATAATATATACGTTTAATCGTATAGGGAGAAACACAAACATCCTCGTCTCATATAAGAAAATTTATTTATAGGTTATAGGTTGTGATTATGGTTAATTAACACATGATTAAACGTAACCAAGGACCAAAGTTAGATGATCAAAGTGTGCTACATGTGTCTAATTAAAATAAAGCTTTTTTATATTTTTTTGATAAAACAGCTATATTGCCTCGTATCAAGTATATACATACCAATTAAAAATACTAATTAGGATATGGCTGTGGTTTCTGGATATTTCGTATAGATACTGCGTTTATAATCACTGTAAACTGATCCTAAGGGTTCACTTTGAACGGAATGCAGAGTATGTGCTTTCAGTGGATACAGTAACACCGCCAGAATAAATTATACACAAAAAAAAAAACTGGGTTCGAATCTACTTTTTCTAAAGCTGCTTACTATGCAGATTACTATAGGGCTGGGTAACCGACGTAATCCAAATGAAATTTACCTATTACTCGTTATTTATTTTAACTGCACTCTGCTAGGCTGTGTGTAGCTCGACTTGATCGTTGTGCTTAAATAAATTATTTTCTAAAGTACAAAACTGATTGCATCGTAACCTACATACATTTTCTTTTAATGCTTGTAATAATAATGAAATGCTTGTTAAAAAATAAAATACTCTTACTATGTATTAATGTCTAATTAAAATTAATTAGTGCAGCTCACTAAACTAATTAATTTCAATTCTTTGAATGATCTGTTTAATCAGTTTGTCTTCTTAGTATACTTAATGAGTGTTGCAGTTAGTACGTATCTTTATAAGTTTTTTCATTTATTGATTCACACTGAGTATTATAATACATCTTGGGCGCGACCATTGATTTCTGTAACAAAGCCTATTTTTTTTAAACCTTCACTATTTTAAAATTCTATAAGTAAATTTTAAACTTTAAAAAAAAAATTCCTAATAAAAAGCTTTAGTTTTTACAACACAATTGTGTTGTATTCACATGTATTTGCCGAAATCGGTAGTGCGGAATAATTTTATTATAAAATGCAGTAAATAAAATTTACCATTTTTAAAATAATAACTGAAAAGCATTTCTTTATCTATTGCAGCTGTCAAATTTGCCTAATTATGGACGTAATATCACCACTTTTACATCGTTCATCAGTTTATAGTTGAATACAACTAATAGCATATAAAGCAGAATTTTATATATGCATATAAAACAGTTTTATTTTTGATAAAACTGGTTACTTTTAAGGATCGTTGACATTATGCTAGTTTACAATCTAGACAAGTAGCGCTAAAGGAAAAATAGTTTAAAAGCGCAGTATAGACAAGTATTAGAACTTTGATCTCTGATATCTGTTTCGCGTCGCTGCCAATTCAACTCTTTAGCAAATATCCTAACTTTCATACGAACTGCTGAGCTCATGAGTGAGTTGACATAAAAATAAATCATGTTCCGCTGCATCTACCCCACCAAACTCACAATGCGAATTACTAACCCTCCCAATTCTACATGAAAATTATTTAAAATTACCGTAACCCGTTATTAATTCTACTAGCTAACACGACAAATTAACGCGCATTTTCCTATTTAATCATGGCGCTATACTCTCCTCCTTCCTCCCCTCCCCCAAGACACCGCCTCTTTTGCTAACTGCTTAGCTCTCTCATTACCGATTTTACCTACATGAGCCCTAGTCCAAAAGTTTTACACCCTCCTTCCGTAACATATCCCAAGTATCTAACACATACAGATAACCGATCTGCCTGAAAGTTATTGTAATAATCGCCTAATTTAAATATTTGATTATATATTTCAGTTACTCTATTAAAATAACAAAGATCGGCCCCTGTAGCACCTTATTTTTCGACACATTCGTAAAAATTTTTAAACCTTCTCCAAAAGTGTCTATAAATTTGTTAGAAGTAATAGTTTTTAATTCGGCCCCTTAGATGTACTTGCGTTTCTAAATTGCCCGGTTCCAATGTAATACCCATTGCCATAAATCGTATTTATTCGGCTCCCTACGAGATGTAAGTTTCCTCAAACGTAAATCTACTGGTAATATACTTGAAATAACGCACGCCGCGTTCCCGAAATAGATGAACACGCGTTGGCGATCTTAACCGTTAACGTTCATTACGCCCCCATTATTTTTTTGTTTCTTTAATTTTAAAAATTTTTTTTTTACCGTTTAAACACTTCTAGCAGTACAGGAAATTGTTCAGGTTCCAAGCGTAAATGGTTGAGCTAGGTTTGGGGAACTGAAACTAAGATTTAACTTGTTAGAATTAATTATCATCAACGCCAAACGTTTTCGTTTTAGAATCTATCTTCGGATCCACTATCACTTCGAAAGTCGCATCATTTCTTCTTAAAGATTACTTTATTTCTTGTCTACTTTATTTTCAATACCTGTGGAAGTTTTATCCACTTTTGTGACTTCTACATTTATTAGACTAATATGTAAACAGTTTGTCTAGCTGCTTAGTACTAATCGATTGGTATTAGTAAACTAGTATAATTTCAACCGCCCTTTACGAGACTTGACGGGTGGAGAAGTCCGCCCTCCTCGATGGTTATAAAAAGCTCAACCCAGCCAACCCGCATCGGGAATTTCTCGCCTACCCCTTCCCCCTTCCGTTTGCACTTCTAGTCCTAATCACAATAATTGTGAAAATAGTTCCAAATCGAAAGCAACATTAAACCTCTGAACGGAGTTGTGAAATGGCTAGTGAGACCTCTTACCCAAGTTCCTTTGATTATTTTTATAGGGAGCTATTGAAAATAATATTCATGGTAATGATGCTAAGCAATGAAAACGCTAAATATCAGAAATTAGTTAAGTAATTTCTAGAAAAAAAAAACACACAGAAAGATAATTTAGATCTTATAACAACCTCATCTGCACAGTTTTAGCTGGGATTGTTAATTGTTTCCCGTTTAAATACCAACTACAGCTGCTATTCATAGCTTAGCTGTGGATACATACCTACTTCTTTAGCAACAAGTTCAAGTCCACTTAATTCAATCTGAGACGGCACACGTATTGCTGTCAATACAATGTACTTTGAACAAAGAATCCATCTATTAACAACAACTAGCCGAGAGATTCAAATTAAATCTACCACGCAACTCATTTATCTTCATTTTTTTTTTTGCTGGGAGGCAGAATCATTTATTAAGAGAGGGCGGAATTTACAAAATTGATGCTGTTAACGTTCCCGAGGCAAATAAAGCGCACGTGGTAGTCTTATTTAAATTGTTGTAGCGAGTAATGTTTGAAGGATATTTATGGCACTGTTTTTGTTCGTGGTACACAAATAATGTTGATGAGATGCGTAAATTTACATGAACCTCGTAATATTTTCAGATTTAATAAGTGGGTTTTAAGAAGAAAAAAAAAACGGTAATATTTAAAAATTATATCTCAGCAAATACGTTGTGATTTATTAGTAAAGACAATACCACTGCAGTTAATAAGGAAATTTTGGTTGAAATTAATTTCAATAACGCTTAGAATAAATAAAAAGAAATCACTTTTGCAGATATTTAAATTAACTCTTCATTGAGTTAAGCCGCCAATTTGTGGAGTAGCCTTGGAAGTACCACCCGAACATTATAAAGTTACTTCTATTAGTTGGTTATTAGTTAAAACTAAATTTTCACAGTTGAAGAGGAAATAGCGGCAACTATTCCACAAATAATCAAACAGTTTCTGCAGCGGTCAAACAAATAGTTCACTAACTATATAAAGCTTGCTCGAAACACAAATTGATCGTATAATATGTACTAGCGCCAAGACGCTGCTGGCATGTAGCAGTTTGGTATTTGATAATTCCACAGTATTTTATATCATCAGAGCGCAATGAAAGGAATTTTCGTATATTAAAGTATTTTCGTTTACTATGTAGATTTATAATCAGTTAATAACTAAAGCTAGGCACTAGGCATTCAATATACGCAACAAAATGTAAGGTATTATATTGGTGGAGGCGCCGCGAGCATTTCAACGTAAACAGAAATGAATGGTTTGTTAGCAATTTGGCTGATCCCACTTCAGTTTTGTGAGTCTTTTTAAGTTACTCCGCTGAAAATATATTCTCCAAACCTTATGAATTAAAAATTTGTCCTATCGATTAAAGTCAATTTGATATAAAGAGTTTTTGGAAAAAGAAAGTATAAATGTACTACACTATCTTTGAACGTTAATAAAGCCACTACACATTCTTGGATAACCTATTTTTTTTTTTATCTTTCGATCTGAATAACATTTAGAAAAACCCTTCAACTATAATGAAGCGGAGTATTAATATATGTCTAAAATACGTAGTAAACATTGCTTACTTGATATATTTGGGCCGAAACCTCAAAAATGTCAAATATGTACTATTAAATGTCAAATATGTACTATAAATGGAAAGGATTCATTGCTTGGCATTTTACAATGAAATAGGGTTGAATCCGACCCAAATTGCTTTGGCGCAGAAGTAACCAAACCTTTTTAATTTCGTACAATTTAGAAACTTGCGTATGTTAACTTAACTGATACATTTACCATAATCATTAGAAATTTAATATTTTGTTTAATTGACCATTTTGTATATTTTTCAATATTTTGAAAAAATAAACATATTTTTTTTAAAGCTTTAATACAGTGTATTTTTAAAGGATCAATAACAAGTTAGTTGATTCCAATTTGGGCTAAGCACACATATTTCCAGCATAAAAGTGCCAAAATGGCTTCCATTATCGAAAATTGCAACAAACAATGCAATTCTCCGATGGCTTAAAAAGTATTCGGATTGAGTTTTCACCAATTTAGTCTTTAAATGGAGATTAATTTTGTTTGATGTTTCCCTAACGGTCATTATTTTTTTTTAAATACCTGTAATTCGCCTTAACTGCTTGATATATAAACCATCTCGTTATATTTCCAAAATAAGTAAAAAAGCATTTGTAGCGATGTATTCCTAGTATATTTAAGTTCTTCAATGGATTTTCAATAAATATGCGGTTTTTATAACGTAATAGACTAATATGTCTGTTGGAGCAAAAGCCGTGATGTATCTACCCAAACTTTGTTCTTTTTTAATTAAGTAAATATTAGAAGCTTATTAATTTTAACTGAACTGATAGATTTATCCCAACTAAAGTCCATTCACATTAAGAATATAGAAGAAGAATATAGCGCTATACCATAGCACCCGCAACACACATTCAAAATTTAACTCGTTTAAATAATGGCAAGTAGTTTAAAAATAAAATCACAGTTATATAATTTAATTTCTTTATACGCAGCAATAAATGATAATGTCAAGTATCTTACTTAAATGTTTAAAAAAAAATACACAATAACGTTTCCCCTTGTTGCAATTTATTTAATTCAGCAAAAAAAAAAAATGGAACAATCGATATTTTATTATATCTCAGATATTCAAACACATTTCTACATAAAATAAACTTCTATGAGACATTTTAATAATTCTTTTTTTAAAGTAGCTACAATAAACACAATGCTACAACTATGTACAAACGACTTCAGGTATAATTTTTTTTTATGTGTATAATTCGGATTCACTTATAGTAAAATCATTTTGGATGACAATCTAGTATTAGTGGTAATAATAAATCCATACATAATATCTTCAACGATGATACCAGCATACATCATATTTTCTTAGCAATGATGTGGTTGATGTAACTTCTCCATTCTATATGATTCCTAAAGATAATTCCTTTTAAAATAAGCCAATGAAAGCATCCTTTTTCCAAACAGTCGTTTCTGCCCAACAGAGTAATAAGATGCACTTTACTTTTCAATATAATAATCTGGTTCTAAAAAGAGCGGAACATTCTTTGAGAAATGGCCACCGTGCTGCTCAACAGCCTCCTCTTCAACTATGTCCCATATTACGAGTAAAAACGTCAAGTCACTAGGGATTTTTTGATGGAATAGAACAAGAAAAGAAGTGTTACATAATTGTCAGAATAATTCCGTTTTAACAAGCAAAGTTTTGAAGTTTCTTATTTTCATTGATGAATAGAACACCCCAAATTATTTTAAAAGTTTCATATGCTACTTGACATTTTAAAGCAGAGATTGTGTCTTATTTATTGTTAAATCTTTGACTTATCTCATAGTTTGTATTAATCCACTTTTCAAATCAATATTCCATTAAATTAATTAATTATAATATATTCTTATAGTTAAAATGAATAGTAGTCTATACTTATGATATTTATAATGAACAACATTCTCGGATGCGTCATATTGTATATGTTGTAATACATTCTTTTTAAAATGAATCATACCTTCGTCATGTTTTTATTTACCTAGCTCGTAAAGCTACTCGCTACAGTAAAGTAAGCATCTAGGAGAAGAGTATCTTGTATATCATCCTCCTCGAACACAACCACCGAAGTTTGGAAAAATTTACATATTTTTTGCTTTATCTTTGTATGTTTCGAGAACATGACTTTTTATGCTATACATCTGTATGCGTACGAACCTTCTAGGCTGCAGATGTATTATAGACCAGGCTTCTAGGATTTCATCACTTGCGCTGTGTGATTTACCCTCATACGCGTACGAAATTTAAATTCACCGCAGAACTCGTCCACTGATCATTTTCCATAACCAAAAGTAGATTTTTAGGTCAGTGTCATAAAGAAATGTATTCATTTCATTACCATGTATATATGCTACATATATAGTGTCTCAAAGAGCTTGAGAAAACGTTAAATAATCGTTTATAATTCACAAAATTATTGAATAAACTTTCGATATTGCTTTGTGTAAATAAACTTAAAAATTATTCCATTTGAGTACAATTTATTATATACCGATAAGTAACTAAGTTTCGAGGTACTAGAACTGACCAAGAAATTAATTGCTGCCTAGTAAACAATGGCTTAAATAAATGCTGTTATAGACCTGCTAGTGTGATAGTGGCAATGATCTACCTTTATTCATGGTAGATGTCATAGTTTGTTGCTAATTACTTAATCATCAATCCCTCTTTTTAATAAACTGTTCCATACAATAATAGGTTTTTGACGTTCACCTAAATAAAAATAGCTTCAAGAAATGGAATTATAAAATTAGCATAGCATCATACATATTATCTGTAAGTTATCTGGATTTAAAACAAGTTCAGTTTGGAGATAACTAGTTTGAAATATGGATGTCAATACCTTCAGGACATATGTGATAGGGTTAATAATTTCCAAAACTATAAGTGAATTGAGTCTGAGGTATTCAGCTAACATTTCAATAACTCTACACATTAGTATCTTTATTGAGTTACTCTAGAAGAATGGGAAGTGTTTGAGAGAATTCTAAAGGGAAATAAAGCGACAGACAGACTATAAAGATATTGAAGGCAAAAACTATCGAGTGGAGTCAAAGCTAGAACTTGCGAGAAAGTTTCGGAAAGAAAAATTATGAGGAAATATTGGAAGATGTGAGAAAAACAAGAACAAAAAAGCGAATGAAGAACACGTACAATCCAAGCAGTAATTAATTTATACACAAAAACAATAACAAAATAAAGAAAAGTGCGAGTTATATAACAACATCCACAAAACAATTCGACAAAACCTGGATGGAATTAAAATATACATGTGATATTCAGATTACAAAGTTCTGGCCAAAACTTAGTAATCTAAACCACTTAATGTTTGGGTGTTCGAATTATGAATTACAGCGACACAAATTATTTCAAAGTTTGATAAATTTGAAGGTGTCACTGCCTACAGCATTCATACCCATTTTAAGCATAACAATGTTAGATGTACGGTACAATTTGTAAATTTAGTAGAGAATGTAATTTTCGAATTTTAAGCAATCAATTTTCAATCAAAGATCTTGACCAATGAACTAATATTCCTTCAATGCCAAACAAATCAACGACTCTCAAAACTAAATATGCGTCACAGGATATCCATGAATATTTCTTAAAGGTATTTTTTCTTTCAACTACTAGTTCTGTCATAAACTTCATATTCCAGTACACTTGCTAGATCTATACATAATAATTTCTAGATATATTGTGGATTGTGAATTTCTGAAAGCATTTACTTTAATAAGTAATTAGCAACCTAGACTTTTCCTATTTGTACTACGGAAGACAATTTTCTTGCGGAGTTATATGCTTCAATTATTGCCCTAGGTTCTACCTTAATTTAGACTAATTGACAGAGTAATATATGAGGTAGGTATGTATACTCATTCTCGTGGAGATATTTATAAAGTCACACACAGAGTACGAAAAACAAATCATCCCAACTTCCTTGTTCTCAAATATGTAAGTATTTGTCTTACATATTTGTTGTAAAACAAAACTAATTTTGGTTGGATGAAGTGTACACAACGGAAGTGTGTATAGTTAGCTGTACATTATATATAGGTGGACCCTCTAGCTTTAACTATAGAAAATATTAAAATCATACTTCAAGCACAAACGCCATATGTATTTACTACTATTTTTACAATCTTCTATTACTAATTATAGTTTTAAATAAGACATCTAGTAGAGAAAAAGGTGCTACGATGCAACAATTTATTCGCTTGGAATCATCTTATTGCTACCTCCAGCATTTTCCTTATAGCTCTCTATGTTCAATTTGGAATATCGCACAAATTTGCATTCAATTTCTATAGTAACTGATATATAGATCAATACAGAAGTTAAAAATAACAATAAATAGTTCAAATACTCTAATATAGAAAAACTAACTTTATTTTAACATGAAGTACAATCCATTAGCTATAGTTGCATCATCAGATGCACAGCTGCATAATAATTTAAATAAAGCTTCGCCTAAAACTTTTAGTCGCTAATACTAAGTGTGTCCAATTATAATTATTTTCTCTTAATGACTGTTGTAGGATAGCAATTTCCAACTGAAATGCGATTCCAGATAACTCGAACTCTTGAACTTTGTTTCCAGTACCTACCCAAAGAGAATTTTTAATCTGAGGTAATGAAACTGGGTAAATCATAAACGTTAAGTGCTTCGATTTAACTCCTTCGCTGTAAATACTTGGTGTAAGTGAACTCTATAATTTAGAATACCATTATACCAAACCAAAAACAAAGCTTTGTTATTGTTTTCAAATTGGAGTATGTATGCAGAAATGTACGCAATGAAATGCTAGTTTTAAAACTTATCTATATCTGTTCACAAAATGTTTCGCAATAAACTGTCTTATCCTCAGCTGACTATATGGACCAATTTAAAATTAATGTATGATAATTAATGATACAAAGATACTTGTAGATTGACGGCTACAATATGAAAACACAATTAAATGAGTTAGTTATGAAAATTAAAACTTAATTGCACTGTTATTTTATTTTTACATATCGTCGTTTGTGTAGAACTTATAAATGTCACGAACAACAATATTAAGGATTAGGAATGCAATGTATATCTGATTGTACTTCCCACGTTGGTAAACAATTTCCTAGGCCAGTGTCGTAAAATACATTGAACTATTGGTAGGCAAATATATACTCAATTGTATATATGTAGATATATTAATTACAAGTATATAAATTATTGTGAAAAATCCAATTAATTCTTGGAATGATTAGCAAAGGGGGTAATTAATTGTAAATCTATTTTAAGAATGTCGAAATTGATTGTTTGTAGCATTCCATGTGTTCTTGTGCTTTCCTATTTGATTTGCTACAAGTACCTTTAATTCTTCTATCACATGCGTACAGTAATTTTATATTATACACATTATAATTACTACTTTTGTAACACGACAGAAGTTAGAGCTTATTTGTTTTTTTTTCAGGTAAAAAATTGGATATCAGAATTAAAGAACATAAAATGAAACAACAGCTTCTAAAAATCTATTAAAGATTGCAATTTTGATGACTTAAAGTCATTATTTCACTGTTCTACAGATAAAGAAAAATTTTGTAAACAGTGCACCAAAAATTAATATCTGTTAGTTAATATTTCCAGTGATGGTTTGAGTCTTCTGAAATGAGCTTTTTAGCTTCTGAATTTAGCTATTTAAGAGAATCAGTGATTGAGCATTTACTTTTATCAAAACAAAATATAGTCATGTATGCAAGTAGGTAATATATACCTGTGGGAGGATGTCAAAGTAGAAGATTGTTTCAAATTTACGCATAAAGAGGTCAACTCTATGAGGGTACTAGCTGTTTCCAATTGTCCTTTCTTCAGTTTGTTGGTGAAAGGTACTATTAGAAAATAAAAATTGCTTCATGAAAAGTTTCCCCAAAGGAATCTAACTTGCCATTCATCGTCGACTAATTGGTTATCTTCCAAAATTTCTTTCTTAGTAAACTAAGCGGGTATGCCGATGAGAAACAGTGAACTCACAATAAATGAAATTAAAACTTCACTATTATTAAGCTCAATGACATCAATCTTCTCAATAAACACGCAAAAAATTTTCACCACCGAATCCGAAGGTTGCACAGGAAAATGGTTAAATTTGTCGGGCCACCATTGAGACAGCAAATAACTTGAATAATTAATATTGGAAATAATTAGTCTCATAATCTTTCCTTGGTAAGCAATGCATTCTAGATTGCACTTGGTTTGATACCATTAGCCTATATCTTTTTATAGGTTTTCATTAACAATTCTTGCATTCCATCAAGGTCCTTTTGGTTTCTGTGATCATGTTTGGTGATGGATTTTTAATTCATGTTACATAAGAGCATTGAGGTAAAAAAGGTATTCACACGATCAAAGTAAAATGCTTTATTTGAGATAACTACAATATTACCTTTGTCAGATTTCATTTTGCCTATTTTCTAAAATTGGAAATTTACAAGCGGCTCTAATCAAGTTTCTGATACGATCATCAAATGAATCCATCGCCGTTTTTATTGCCACGATGTTGAATATTTTGCTATTACGTTTCAGCCCTTAACATGGTAGTTCATTACGATACTTCAAAATAAAAAAAAGACAATTAATTTGTTCTTTTTTTTATATGTACAATTAATTTAAGTTCTAATTTTTATAATTGTCTTGTGGAATTCTGTTTCCAGGTATTGACGTTTGAAGGTACCTTTATATCCTTTATATAATTAGTTATTTATCACAATTTAATATAAAATTCGTCTGTATATAGTCACCTGAAGATAAGAGTTATCTTCCGAAACACGTTCTAAACAGATATTTAAAGTGAAAGTACAGATTGGAATAGGAACTGGCATTTTATTACACATATATCTCCATGAAAATAAAGCGTCATTTATTCATTTGCAAAACTAACATTAATAATTAGAGAGAGATAATTTTCCGGCGCGGCAGGTACGTATTCAGAACGTGTGCTCCAACTCATGTACTTCCATAAAACAGATAAACCGAAGAGTTGCAAGCCAATAACAACAGTACCTGTTTTCCTTATAAAATGTAAAAAAAAATATTTTATATAAATATGTAGTGATATAAAATGCGAATGCATCGCAAGTGGTCCGTTTGTTTGCCTGCTTTGTCTGATTCCCAAGGAAAATTTACACAACTGTATTAATATGACATGTTTTATCAATACACACTAAATTACAATAACAGGATTGATTTTCTTTATTTATATTACATTATTTGAGGCTCGCGTCGCAATACGTATCTGTTCCGCCGGACAATTGCCCAACTCTATTAATAATTTCTAAGATGACTAATTTCATTTTGAAATCAATATATCGATCGAAAGCTTAGAATTTGGTAAGCTTTTTAATGTATGTAAATTTATGGTGCTGTCCTATCGTATTCGTTAATTTAAATCACTTTACAGGCGCAAAATGAGTATACGCCGAGGGTCAGATAAGGTACTCAATTAACCGAGACACAGAGGTGCTCTCTTGTACTTACCGCGACCCTTCATTGCCTTTAACGACGATACCAGTAAAACAGGGGCGCTCCAAGTTAAACTGCCTAACCATACCATTACAATCATCTTATAGGCATGAAATTGAGTCTGCCATCGACGGGATTTTAACGGTCGACAGATAGCGAAGTAACGTTCTAGCGATATGGCCACCAATGTCCAAACTGCAACGGAAACGGAAACGGCTGAAAAAGAAAGAAAAGGTAAAAGGTAACAACAAAAAAGAAAAACAAAAAAAAAATAAGAAAATGAAAAATTTATTTAAATATTATTATTTAAATTTAGAGTAGTTGTTCTGACAACAGACAGAATTGTGAACAATATGTGTAAATGAATCCTGACGCCCAAAATGATATATTTGGAAAATATAAATAAGAAATCAACATTGTATTTAGTACCGTTTATGCCAGAGCAAACTTATATAGTTTAATCTACCTATCTAACTATGAAGAAAAATATTTAGAACACGAAAAAAATGTTTTCGAGCGTTAAGAAAAACAAAGTTATGAATATTAGATATTCATATCTGAACTTGGACCAAGTGGCATCTATAATTCTGCTTAAACACTCACGTTTTCATAATATGTCGTCATTGTTGCTGAATTAGAATATTTGTGTTTAAATAGTAACTCAAATTTGCTTTAGGACAAACATTTTTATCGACTGTGCGATAAATTAAAACTACTGGCTAAAAGATCCTTCTACTTAAATAATTTGAAATACAATGCCATACTAAATTGGATTCCAAAAATATGAAGGGAAGTAATCTTCTCTAGGCGTGCATTGAAATGATGATAACTCCCTAAAATGAACATTTAGTGAAAAATCCAAGAACACGTAACCTTTAATGTAGTTTAAAGACTAAAAGAAAGAAAAATTTAATTTATAAAATATACAAGAACAGAGATGAAAAAAGAGGTATTTTTTTAACCCCCTAATCACTCCGTGAGTACGTCACTGTTCTTTTTTTAACCTAAAATGTACGGGTACTAGCAAGGCATGATTTGATCTTTATCCGATCTCGATATCTCTTCTCATTTCTGACATATTAAAAGAAAATGAGTTCTTCTTTCAGACCCCATTACACCAAATATGGGGCGCTAAAAGAACATACGTGTCAAATATTTTTCGGTGTTCTGCATTCCTATCAAATTTTGTCAAAATTGGTGAGATCCACTTGGGTGCGTTGTGAGTGCGATGAATAGATTTTATTTTTCTCTGGTTCATTATAAGTTATGTTGTCGTTATGTGTGCTAACGCTTCGAAAGATTCTTTAGCCAGCAAAATTATTTCTGTCTTATGAATGATACTAAAAGCCAAGAGAGTTAGTCGACCAGGTGGAATAGATTTGATTAAAACAAAGAGCAATTTGCTCAATTAAAAAATTATGTACACATACCAATTTATAATTACAAATTACTTCACATTAGAAGGATTTCCTAGTTGAACAGGATATAATATCAACATAAATATACACAATAATAAATATGGACGTTGAAACTCTTAAGGTGTTAATTCTTGCGTTTTGTAACCATTTACTTCTAGAATTAAAACCTTAGAAATCAATATCAGTACTAAAAAAAATTTTAAAAAAAGCATCTACTAATTGATTTTATAGTTTTTAATTTATATTTCTATTTTGTCTACATGCTTAATACCAAAATTTCACTTTTTGCTCGTAATCGACAAGCAATTATTCGCTGAATATTTGTGAATTAATTTATTTAAAATATTATATGTTAAGTACCTTTTCTCTCCGTTCATATTATTACAAATCTGTTAATGTTAATGACCTTAATTTAGACGTTTACATTTTTTGTATTTTGTAATCTGTGTTCGCCCTTATGTATTCTCAAATTTCTACCGTAAATATGCACCTGTGTTGAAATAAAGAAACAAAATGAAAAAAAAAACATATGTTCAGAGTAGTGCGTCTTTTATTATAGGAATGAAAACTATTGCGGTGCCGCCTGCCGAGTGTTCTTATATTATCTTTCTCTGTCTTGGCAATCCTCCTAGCTCATATTTTGCGAGGGATTTTGGTAGATTCTGAGTGAATGTTGAATATTTTGATAGCTGCTCATTCGCTTGCCCTGGTAGTTAGTTATCCTGAATGTGTTATAACAGCGAGTAAGATGTTGCAGTGTTTAAAATACTACCCAATATATTTGCCGTATGTTGCATAAGTCGGCGTTTATAATGAACAAAATCAAAAAAGCTCCTTTTTTTGGAGGTGTCGCGGTCTGTAAATAATAAGCAACTCCTGCGTTTTTATGTACGCTATGAACATTTAATGAAGTCAAAAAAAAAAGAACTAGAAAAAATATTCAGTAAAATAGAAAATACTGCAAAGTTATATGAGCTAAACGGTAATGAGGGTAAAACAAATTACCTAATAATGTTTCAAAGCTGGTTTCTAGAGCAGCGAAAATTAGAATATATAACAATAATAAGGCCGACGGTAGAATACGGGTGTGAAACATGGGTGCCGACAAAAAAGAATGAAATGAAAATAAATATGTGGAGAGAAAATTGTTAAGGCCAATTATTGAGGAACGAGAACACAAGAGGGCGCTTCCAAAAAAAAAAATGAATCATGAAAAGAAGGAAATTATACGGACACAGCAACACAGTGCAGTATGTTAAGATATTGAGATGGTTACGATGTGTAAGCAGGACGCCAGAACTTCGGCAGAACCAAAAGATACTGAAAGAAGGAGAAAGAGGAAAAAAGGAAAGAAGCAGACCGAAGAAAAAAGCAAGGTCAGATTTAGCAATAGCAAATTGACTGGAAAAGTGCATCACAGAACAGAACTCAACGGAAGAAAACAATTGAGAAAAACTAATTAGCTAGTATTGTATAGACCTTTCGTTTATGATGAAATGAGATGTTTTCTTTGTTAGTAATGATGAGGATGGCGTATTATATTGAATGCCAGAGGTGTTGAAAATCATAAGTAACTGTACAAGATATGATTGCACCTTCATCAAAAGGAACATTTCCAATACCTGTGCTTGTATTATATGAGGGTGATAATATTATCACCTAAAAGAACTATAGTGTTCCCTATTCTTGCTGCATCATAGTTGGCTGTGAATTCCAATAGATTTTGAAGAGTTTAAAACATATGAAAGTTCTAGTTCAGCCAAATCTTTTTCTTACACTTCATATGGTCCTAGGTGCAGTACTTTTCAGTTGCGCATGGTTGCCTGAGTTGAAAGAATGCGTTCAGGTGTTTCAACCTGTTTCCTGTCAAATTTACATTCCGTCTTCCCTGCGAGTGCAAGCTCGCCCAAATGATCTTTTAGCTTGTAGTGGCTTAGCAGGGTCCCTTAGGGCCTTGATATAAGCATAACATTTTTAATTAGCTTGGTGCATTCTATCTCGTCTGGTTATAGGTTCCGAGAAATGTTTCAGCTGGTGTCACTCATTGGAGATTTTGGCAATATTTGGACTTCCTCTGCTCTACTCCACCTGCTACTTAGTTTCCTCAGTATTTATCCTGTTACTTATCCTATAAAAGGATTCGAAACCTTTGCTTGTACGGTCTTGATATCGCGTCTTCTTCTCCCTAAATGATACTGAGGCAGTCTTAGCGGGATTGAAATCGTGTTTTATTTGTAGACACCACCTTTCTGTAAAGTTGAGTTCTGTTTAAACCATGAGGAAATTCCCGAATCTTCTTCTTGCGCATATAACGTTGGCAAGGTATGCATAGCTTAGTGCAGGTACAACAACTCTATTTAAATCCTTGGGAAACAAACACATATCAAATTGTGGAAAAAAATCTGTTGCGAAAGCCATCAACGTAAATGGGGGCATAAGCAGGAGTATAAGCTGCCTTGAATCCCTTTCGGAAGCTCGGAATCCGGAAGTGACCCTTATTATCCTTAGGTGTCTGTCTTTCTTTTTAATTACTTAGTTTTCAATTTTTTTTCTATTCCAATAAATTTCGTTAACATCCCTTCATGGTGCGTGTAACCCCAATTTTCACATTTTGCTCTTGTATTATTGTACAGTTTTTGTTATTTTATATATTATATTTTTGTTTGTTTTATTATTATCATTTTTACAATACAGTTTACTTAATCTTATATTTTGCGTTCAATTATTGTTCCCCTAAAAAACTCACCATTAACCTTAGTTACTTAGAAACCATTAGCATTTTTTTAAGCCAGTCAAAACCTTATTTTGTTCAAATTAATGTACATTACATTCCATATTGCTTGGGGTTTCCTGCCCAGTCAAGTTGTTTTTTTTTTTTAATTCCTGAGTATTGTGGCACTTCTTAATTACTTTAGCTTCTAGAAGTAAAATAATGGTTTATTAAATAAATAAAGTACTTAGAAGTACCGCAATACCCAGGAATTATATTTTAAAAAATACATTCCATATACCGAGTGAATTATTTAAACAGGAATTTTATAATATCTGGAAAAATACGCATCGTACTAAAACATTTGACGTATTAAAACTTTAATATCTTCGAGAGCGACATCCCTTAGCATTAAATTACGTCCACCCCCCATACATTTGAAGTCTTGAATAGGAACCCTCTTTCTTATCGCAGATTCAGATTCTACGTACAATTTGACAGATTTTTTTTTGTTGATTCGCCATAGATGGCGCTGTAATCGCGAGAAATCGAATAGGAACCAAAAGAATCAAAAAACAGAAAAACACGTATTTAGTCTTTTTCTATAAACTATTCAATGATCGCTTGCTTTTCTAGTGTTGAAAACCGACACTTGCTGCATCAAGTTGAACATAATTGGTAATTGGTTGGACATAGTCATTGGTGCAAACATCTTCGAAGTTAATTTCAAGGGTAAAATGTACTAAGACTTCCTGGTCAATGGGCCGCCAGAGTTGCTCGAAGTGCGGTTTAGAAGTGCGACAGAGTATGTGGTTTCGACATGACGGTTGTCCGCCGTATTATTTGATAGTAGACTAAGTGAATGTACCAACTAGTGATGAGCGAAACTGTGATTCTTAAATCACGTTGTGAGTCGTGAAAGCGATTTACAAATCACGGTGATTATAAACGGTGATTGCGATCACTGTATCGACTCATCGGTATCAAATCGTGTTTCGTGTATACTTCTCATTACAGGTCTACAGGTCCTCTGGTATCGTAAACTTGCCGGAAGTTCTTTTTAGCGTTGTAAAAAATGACCTTTTTTTTTTTTTTTAGATATCCGAAGATTTCAATAATCGGAATATCCGAGGCTATGTGATATCTAAAAAAAAAAAGCTCGTCAGTTCTTGCAAAAAAAAGTCATTAAAAAAAAAAAAAGGTAATCAGCTTTTCTCAACGATTCATTATTACAACCTAGATGAACAGGTTAAGATTTAGAACGAATGCGGGTGCAAGTGCACTGATGCAATAGCTCCGGCTATCCGGGCTATCATTAATTTGCTGTGCACAGTCGCGCCTCGCCGTTGATCGTTACCGCAACCACGAATCACGAATCACTGCTTTCAGAATTTTCCACTCACGGTTGTGATCCGTGATTCTCCAATCACTGTGAAAGAATCACAGTTCGTGAAATATCGCTCATCACTAGTACCAACAAGTACTAACAACTCGCGAGAATATAATTGAACGAAATAAGAATGCTTGCGCCCATATTAATAGAGACTTCTCAGTTCTGTACAGTCATTTGACACCCGGATCAACAAGTGTATTGAAATTCAAGGTCAACATTTCGGGCAATTACTTCAACAGTGTTAGGCAATCCGACTCACTAATCAAGCATCTCGAAAATCTGTCGAGAAACATTAAATACGTGTTTTTCTGTTTTTTATTCTGACTTCTGCATTTCTTGCGATTACAGCGCCATCTGTGGCGAGTCGAACTAAAAATTCGAGTAAATCGCACGTAGTTTTCGACGTGGAAGATTTTAAATTTGCTCCCCGCCCCGCCCACAGAGGGTGCTCCCCTCGAAGATATTAAAGTTTTGATTCAACAAATTATCCTTACTTAACTTATTTTAGAAATATCTTCTTAACTACATCCCGAAACACAGAAATAAATAGCTTCCAACACGTTTCTTGCCACTTGATATCCTAGTAGAGGCAATTACTTGTTGGGAACAAGAACAGTTGATCTTTGTATTCCAATAAATGTTTACTGCAGACACTTTTAAATACCTTTCTAACTACCATAATGCGCTAGGTGTCAACATACCAATTGCTGATACACTCGCCGATCAGGTGCACAGTATAGAACAATGTTTAAACTAATTAATTGAAATTTTGTAGCTAAATCTAGAGAAATTCTCCTGGAAAATGCCACGTGTAGTAATGGTTTAAGAAAAAAAAGTAATGGTGCACTTTTAAGGGCACATACTTCTCGGAAATACAAAATTCCTTGCAATATAAGGCTTACATTAATAAATATTTGCATTATAAGGGATGTAGTTTGTGTTAGAATACAAAAATCACTCACGCCTAAAATTTTGTCATGTTTTCCATTTAGTTTTAGCTGAAAATTCATACATCAGAGAATGCAATCAATCAGAAATAAATTGGTCATAAACATATTCAACTAGATCTCAGTGTGAACCATTCATTCACAAAGCTTTTTTCGGGACGATGAAATTCATCAATCTCTATTCATTACGCTCATGCGACTGGAAGTTTCAAAATACACCCACTGCCACCCGCGTTATAATATATTCCGTTTTCCTCCTCGAGATTCTCCCATACGAATTTAATTTAACAAAGTTTGAAAAGACCCGCGCAAGGAAATCTACACAACAAAAAAAAAACTTTCTCTCCATTTGTGTATTCTCACAGATAAATCGAGTGTTTTTGATATGGAACCCTGGCTGTCACGCATTTCACAGTCGACGAATTTGCGCGCTAATCTTTATTCTCAGGCTGAATCGCGGTTTTCAGGAGAATTTATCTTTTCGAGTCCCTTCTGTTGTTTCAGTAGATTAAAATGTTTCCTTCTGACTAACCGCGATCATTTATTGTATTTGTATCTTAAGATATCGATGGGATCGAACAGATGCTTTCGATTCCCACACGATATGAAGTTAACACGATATGCTTCAGGCAATAATAGGAATTCTGTTGTCACTTGAATCAATACTTTAAACAGTCGCGGTGCTTTATTCCATAGCATATTCGGTATTCTTTGATATTTTTACGCCCACATACCTACTTGTAGCTTTCGTAGTATATGAAAAAAAGCGAAACTTTACGCTACCCTGAAGAAGTCTCAAATTAAATTTAACTTTGCAATCGCTTTGTGTAGATCCCTGAGAAAGCTCAGATTTTTGCTTTGAAGTAGCAGTAATTGAAAAGTGTGATCTACGTGTTGCCAATGTGAAGCAATCCCGTTTATGGATTTGATATTTATAGAATCGTTTCCAATGGGTACCGCTAAGGGTAAAGTAATTTAGTTCACGTTTGGAGTGTTGCCGGAACTCTGCAGGCAGAATTAAAATTGAAATTCTTGACTTCTCAATTTAATTGTAGCGTAAAATTAAATATTTAGCACGTTTATCCGCAGCACTTGATGATAAGTCGAAGGAGGTAACATTAATAATTCAAAAATCTCTCGATAAGCCTGGCATGTTTTACAATATTTTCACTAATACTATATTTTCCTAATTATCCAAATGTTTAAACCGCTCTTAGGATAATATAAATAGTATAATTGCATACGATTATGCGCATTGAAGAGAATCCAGAGCAGAGTCTTCCAGGCAGAGGTATCCGCCCTTGCAGCATGTGCAGAAATGATTGCAAAAGGGGGCTACATGAGGAGGAAAATTAATATAATGACTAAGGCAGTTTCTAACCCCGTAACTAGGTCAAAACTAGTTAGAGACTACAAACAATCCCTCAATGCGCTGGCACGAGACCATACGGTGTCTCTGATTTGGGTGCCGGGACATGAGGATATAAAGGGCAACGTAATAGCCGATGAACTAGCCAAGGAGGGCTCTAAGAGACACTTCATGGGTCCAGAGCCCGTATGTGGGATTACTAAGGAGTCCGCAAGAAAGGAGATCTGGACCTGGTTAGATAAACAAAGTACAAAGAAATGGAGGTCGACTGAAGGTCAACTCTATACCAAAGCGCTGATAGGGGATGAGGATTTAGTTTCTCCGATAACCTACTCAGGCTCAGCAAGAAAGAAGTTAAAACCATTACTGGGTTGGTAACCGGACACTGTCCCCTGTAAAAGCATCTATACAACACAGGCCGGGTAAGCAAACCGTGGTGTAGAAGATGCGAACTACAGGAGCAAACGAGTTTGCATGTAATCTGCACATGTGAGGAACTGAAGGTACTCAGGCAGAAATATTTTGGGAGAGAGCTATTGGAGCCCTCGAAGGTTCTCAAGTTCCCACTGGGCAAGGTACTGGACTTTATAGAGAACACCAAGCTGTTCGAGTGAAAATAAGAGAATTAATAGGGATGGTACAATGAGCACCTAGCTCAAGTGCCCGGACATTAAGTGCCCACCCTAACTTTAATGAATGAATGAATGAATGACTAGGGTTCTAATAATTTTTCCTTTTTTGAGTAAAGAATTAAAAAAGAAATAGTACAAAACTGTGCAATACTACAAAATACAAAAAATAAGAGGACAGTACAGTAGGGTGCCTAAATACAATTAAATTAACAGTAATTGCAAGGGTGTAAATATGAATATTTAAAAAGAATTATATATAAGTGCAACGCAAAAAAAGAATATTTAATGGTAGAGGGCATTCTATGGTCAATAGAATTAAATGTTTTCGGTAGAGTGACAAAAGAAAAAGCACTAGGTATACGCTTTGAAAATATTTGCAAATATATGTAAGATTCACCGCATCAATGTTCAACTGAATATCGCGAGTTTTTTATTTTTATTTATTTTTGCCTATGGACAGCCACATATTGTTTGGTAAATATATAAATATATTTTTCTTAATATTTCTTGCTTGTTATTATTTACGTTTACAATGCCTAAGTTTCGATTACTATTTGTTGTTATAGTAATATCACAATGGTAATGTAATATCTGTAAATTGGGATGATGCTTAACAAGAAATTTATTTCAGCAGCCCAAATGCTTCAGATAGATGATGTAAAAATAACATCGCAGTATAGTAGACCTCAATGACCTTTTTTCAATAACGGTTCTCAATGAAGAGCGAAGAAAACACGGATAAATAAAGATTGTAATGAAAATGTAATATCTGAAAGCACGGTATTTTTAAAATTTTAAGCGTAATTTCAGTACTTTACGGTAAGGCGCTATACTTTTTTATTTCATTTTTTTTTAAATGAAAATAAAATAAAAACAGGGTTTGACTTCAAAGAAAATTGCCTAAATACAATAAACCCATGGAATGCCATCAGGCGAGGCGCATAGATAATAATAGACCACGAGCCCCGGTTGATGACATTCTATCTGAACTCTTTTTCACGAAGTAGGTAACTGCACCTAAAGCTTGAGATGCCATAGAGATAAAACTGGGTTAATACATTTGGAGGAGCGTTGATGATATCTGTAGGTAGAAACTCAAGCCTGTTTCCAGTGTTATTCTGCTTTCATTGCTCTTGCTTGTATGGTGATTGCTACAATACACCATGAGCCCCGCCTGATAGCATTCTATCTGTTAAGGATTGAACTTGTGTAGAAGTATTTTAATACTATCTTTCTTCTACGAAGTAAATAAATATACGCCTATGTTAAGCATTGAGACCACACAGGCATGATAATTACAACAAATAAAATATTAAAGCTATTAGCTCTGATAAGAATTATCAATTTTTCGTGAGGAAGTCCAGAAACAATCTACTTATTTGTAAGAAAACCAACATTTTGTCCTTGTAATTTTCATTCATCAGCTACAAGCCGTCGACAACACTCAAGTTGGCTAGAAGAGCCGATGCAAAAAAAGAATGCGGGAACCACCATGATTACTTATGCATTTCTAATGTGGTGTATAAAGACGCAGCAGCAAATTGCTCTAACTACACCTAGCAAAATATAGAGGCTTGCGGAAGACCACTTTTATAGCAGGAATGGAATGCTTTCTAGACCTACTTCCTCTCCATTTAGTGGTAATTGTGAAGAGGCAGAACTGATTTGAGCTCAGTAGGAATCATATTTGCTACAGGTTGTGTAGTGGGGCGACAGAGAACCCTTACCACATTCTGTGTAAATACGAAGCCCTGGACGCTAAAAAGAGGCTTTATTTTTGGCAAGTTAAAAATAAAGCCAGAGGATTACTTCGATCAATCAGCTAGAGATCTGCGCAGATTAGTACAGGGTACTAGGATGCTGGAATGACTGGTGTATTTTAATAGAGAAAAAGAAATGGAAGATAAGATACCCAAAATCAAGAGACTGCAGAGTTTCTGGGACTTCATCTCAGAAGGCTCCCACAACAACAACAACAAAAAAAGAAACTGTACAGAAAACCATGTCAGAATATTTGATTTCAGTCAGGTGAAATGCTGGTCAATAATTATAGGAATCCGTATCTCTTAAATGCTCTGCAAAAACGTCTAATTTTAAGGGTGATTTAAAGAAGAACCAATTTTTGCTTAAAATATTTCGCCATATTATTACAAATACACTTATAATCCAAAATTTTCCTTAAACAAAACATCATAATCCACACTACACCTTGCTGTAAAGAAGCTTTCAATATGAAGCAAGTCGTCTCGTGATCTAACTGTCCTATGATTATATGTATGGAAACAAAACGCCAGTTGCTCAATATTCATCCCTTTACAATAAATCTCTGCTCATCAAAAATGTTTGTATATCTAAAAATGTTACTAGATCTCTACCATGCTTCATTCTTTGTTAGATAGCTTTCCTTGATAATATTAAAGGAAAATGTTACCGCTCGCAAGTGTGGCAATCTGCACAACCTTAAACTGTATATTTAGTTCGCACTTGCTATTTACGCAGTATTTAGAAAGACCAGAGATAAAACAATCCTGTATGCGTTCCTAATAGAAAGCAAGCCAATAAATTCGAGACTCAATAATCCCAATAACCACCACGAATATTGCTGCTCACAATTGAACTAATAGGATTCGATGTTCAATTTGCAGACTAATTTACTGCGTTTATTTGGAACCTATGTCAGTGAAGTGAAAGATTAAAGTTGGCCTCTTAAAGTAGATTGGGATCAAACCGCCTCCCACGATATAATTGGTTTTGCTAGTTCCAATAGAACTGTATTTAACGGTACGTGATTTCGTTCTCAAACTGAAGCAGAGTACTATGGAATAATCGCTGCAAGCTTCTAATAATATCGTTACAAGGTTAAACGGAATCTTTTTGGACAACATTACCTTCTTTACTTAGAGACGCTCTAAAAACCCTCAAATATCCGGTATTACGCAATATCTTCCCCTGAAATTTCAATCACTTAAGAAAGTTAAATACAAACGAAACGATATTATCATACAAATTACAGAAAACCCCACAAGGCGGTTGTAATTATGTTTCCACGGTATTGACTTGAGGATGAATCGATTAGGTTTCACCTTCGCATCAAGATGGATCTGACACCCAAATTAGGAAGGAAATTCAACTTCAATAACTTTGTTATCGAAGATCGGAAATTAAATGGCGATTTTATTATGTCCCGCCTAAAGCACATCAGAGTTACAAGCGTGGTTATATTTCAGCTAGGTACATGATATCGACTATAATCGCAATTTATCACTACGTCGATTTCCTTTTGTTATGAAATATGCAGGGTCAGGCAGAGAGATAAATTTTGCAGTTGATATACTTTAATTACTTCAGCAACATTGTTTTATTGACACAGATTTATTTCAGAAGATTCAAACCATTCATGGAAAAACAAACTAGCAACTTTTTGGTGTATCGCTTACTTAATTTTCCTTTATCTACAAAACGATATAATAAAGAACTTAAAGAAATTATTAAAATCGCAAATAAGAATTAGAAATGTGAGTACTTTAGAAATTAGTAACAAGAAAAATAAGAAATATGTTAAATTACCATTTTATCCAAGTTACACGAAAGGTCTACAAAAAGTTTTCTCTTAATTCAATCTTTGACATAGTAACTACTTCAAATAATAGTCTTAAAAATATTTTAGGTGACCCTAAAGCAAAGTAGATAATTCAAACAAATCAGGTATTTATAAAATATCTTGTAAAGATTGTGATCATGTATATATTGGGCAAATTAAAAGATCAATTAAAACGTGTTACAAGGAGCATTTGGCTCATCTTAAATTTAGAAGGTTTGACAAATCTAGTGTAGCCCTACATATGCTTGAAGAAAACCATAAAGTTGGCAATATAAAGTTAGTTAAAAACGTAAGCAACTATGTGCAATTAAATTGTTATGAGTGTATGGAAATATATAAAAACAAACATATTTGTTACATATCTTTACAGTTTATTAAGTAGAAGTAGTAGATTAGATGGAGTTAGGATTAGTGACTAGTTGAGCATGACGGCAGTCAGCCATGACCGTGATCATTGTACCATGACCTTTTTTAAGTATAAATTAGGGTAGTTTTAGTGTAGTTATTCAGTTCAGTGCATCTGCTGATGATAATAGCTTTGCTACCGAAACGTACGTCCAGTTTAGTATAGTTTGTGATGAGGGGTCTAGGAGAAGTTTACAGCATATATACCCTTAGTTCGTATCTATTAGCTTGCGCAAGCGTTATAATGTCTTCAGTATGACAACTGTTGTTGCAAGGGACAGTGTCAAGTAGCAATAAATAAAATTTTACAAATATTTTCATTCTAAAACACTTAGCAAACATTACTTTTATTGAAGTTTATTATATTTTTGTTTTCTGCGTCGAAGACGGAACGGTTACCCAAAAAACTGATAACATTACATACCTCAACCCTTACAAAGTTATTGCACGCGGTATTTAAGTAGGTTTTGAAATTAGAGAACAAGGGATAATAAAATAAGAACAATTTACTGCATTATTTTGCAGTTGCATTTGGAAGCTTACTTTGCTTAGGTACAAAATAGAACGTGTGCCGAACATGTATCTATTTTTAGAGTTTCATTGCTTAGTTGTTTATTACTATTAGTTATCACTTAAATGCTTTTGCTTATTAAATATTCTCATCGTCAGCTTAGTTTTAGTATTGAGTTTTGTAATTTCAAAGCCTACTTAATTACCTTCGGCGCGTGCAGTAATATTGTGAGGGTTGAGGCATGTAACGTTATCAGTTTTGGACTAAGAATCTCTATTTTAAAGCAAAAAACAAAGAGAAATATTGTAATTTTCAATAACAGTAATGTTTGCTAGGTGGGTTAGAATGAAGCTTTTTGTCAAATTTTATCTATTACTACTAGATAAAATCTCTTGCAACAGCTACTGTCATACTAATAACGTACTTTTCAGTTTTCGCTATGTTAATTATGCAAAATCCGACAAAATTGTTTGAGTATCAACCAAATTTAGAAATAATACTGCAGTTGAGCTGCTAAAACGAAAAAAGTGGAAATATGCAATCCAATCAAACAATATTTGGAAAAATCGTGATTTAATTTTTTATTTTTTTCGGATATGTTTACAAACATTTGCATAATACCACAAAATTGAATTCTAAGCAACTTTCTCAAATAACTTGTTTGGATATCATATCATCTAACCTCACTTTTTGCAGTTTCATGGCATATTTTTTTAAATTTACCGCCATATTAGTGGTCACGTGACCTGTATCAAAATAAATTTTGGTGTTCCTAGAAATCTATTCCCTAAAAAAGAAATTTAGTTTATTATAATAATAAAAAAAAATCCCATATGCAACATTTATGCCGATCACTGTATATACACAAATATTGAAATAAAATTTACTTGTTTGTTGCCTTAGGGCGCACTACCCTGTAAAAGCGAGCTATTTGGTAGCTAAGGAAGTAAGTGTTGGTCTTACATTAGATCGATAAATAAGCTTTTATTTAAGTCGGTAACATTCACTGACTTGTGTTCCCTTATAAGTTATTTCTTTCTAATTGTAAGTAAATGTTTACTTAAATTTTCAAGTACGGAACTAGATAGCAGATGAAACATCGCCTCAAGAAAGTTATTAGTTTTCTATAAGGTCAAAAGCAAGGATACATCTTTCTTTATGAGTTCATAATAAACACAAAATTTAGCAACTCTGCCAAATTTAAATCGGCCCTATATCTCCATTCATAAACAGAATCCCTATGGTAAGAAAAGCAAATGAATCAGCCCACATATATATTTTTAAAACAATAATGGCGAAATGCACCAACGTATTGATTCATCGAACTAAAGTGGCTTCACAAATATATTTCATGGGACGGCTGAGGATTTAACACGAATGTCAACTAAAAAAAAAGAAACATGTGTTTAACAAAAAAGTATGACCGAAAATTGTTTGATGTTCAGAGGAAGGGAGAATGCGAATACATATAAGTTGAACTCTGTTATTTGAACTGAAAACCGATATTTTTTACGGACTTCCAGCTTACGGAACAAAATTGAATAAAAAGCATTTCTTTCTGTGATTACAGTACTAATTGAATCCGAGTAACAACCGCTAGCAATTAAATTTACTTTAACTGTTAATTACTGATGATCTAACAACTTACCACTGAAATAATGTGTTATAAAGGCGTTCTTATTCATTCTCGTACAAAACAGTATCACTGTTTTTCTTTGCCGGAGGAGGATGCTTTATGCACACGGTACGTATAATATCATACCGGCGGTAGTGTGGGACTTCCGTTTCCGGATACCTACGCTTTTGTGTCCTACTTTTGTGCGATGCTGGAACTCGCAAAACATCTACATTAGCGAACACACCAGTGCTTTTAACTTAGCCTTGGAGCTGCTTTTTTTTTTGTGTTTCAAAATCGTCTTTTTCTTTAATAATAATAGCGTATTCGTATTGAGATTTGTAAGCGCGGGTATGCGTCTTGTCAATAAAATACAAACAGGGATGTAAACACATTGCATCACAATTTGCCATTGTAATATTTGAATAGATACACTTGGTTAACACAAGTATTCTTTCAGAAATTTCTTAAACGTGTTCACGCTGGCCGTGAGACCTAGTTCCAGCGATAATTTGTTAGACCGGATTGAGATAAAGTTTGGAATCAAACCAAATAGCCGTAAAATAGAAATGATAGTATTGAGGAAAGGTAAAAAAATTAATAGGGTACTCTACAAATCTTCTACGTCTAATCCATCGATTTGGAATCGCCTATCATAGTGGGTAAGCGTTTGATTCAATTGAAACAAACAAGAAATTAAGTAACTTCTCATTTCCTTGAAGCGGCGGAATAACTTCATTATTCAACAGGTCCAAATATTTTTCTCTATTCAAATTTTCTTCTATAAAACATGGAACTGTTCTATTTTTACAGTTACCAATTTAATGATTCCTACTCAATCAGTACCTTGAAATTTAGTGATTAACTGCTTTGTTTGAGCAAAGAGTTGATTCGTCAGAAAATACCACATTAGTGGCAAAAGTTCGTCTACAATACAAATTTCCACACCTTCTTGAATCCAATATGTTTTGTATAGATGGTACTTTTCTATATTTTTCCATAGAACGACAACTTATACCATGGCTTAATGCTAAAATTGTAGTAGAATTCATGTTAGAGTTCTTCTTATTCAATAACAAAGGTTTCCCTATCATTTTCTTCCTGTTTTTGACAATCGTCAACCATCCCACATATATTAAAACGTTTTAGTGTTTTAATAACAGTGGAAACATATTATAGGAATTCTTTCCGGATGCAGATAATAAATTAAAAAGATAAAGCACTTAGTCATGAGTTCTAACACAATCACTAAAATTAATCAGCGTTAAAATTTCAATACATTCTTTTGCACCGTTCTCAGTTGTACAATTAATAACTAGATTGACGTGAATTAGATAAATTCAACAGTACATCAACAATCATATACTAAATGGTACATCTTTACTTTTGAAATCTTGTTCACAGAACATCCTATTATCGATAGATAGATAGTTTATTCCGTGTTACAGTATATAGTGCGTTGAACATGTCAATATAAATAAAATAATAAAAAGCACATTTACAATATGACACATGGACACAAGTACATGTAGAAAAAGTAACACGTTAGTCAAACAAATATAAACAAGACAGGATAATAAATTACTATAGTAAGTCGTCAAATATCACAGACAGAGTTTTCAAAATAGTCGTCGAGTGAGTTTATAACTTTCTTGGCTAACTCTTGATGAAGTATTTTCTTAAATATGGTAGAGTTTAAGCCTTTCAGCTTTGCAGGTACGTGATTAATTTTTTTTTAATAATTTGAGTAAATACACTTCTATTCACCAATGTTTTTGTAGTTTGCGGAGGAACCAGATGACCGCCGCTTGCGCTGCGCCTGTTGTATTGGTGGAAAAATAATTGGTCCGTAAAAAGTTGGTAATTATCATGTACGAATATTGCACTCTCGTATACATATATAGCCGGAAGAGTAAGTAGCCCGTTTATCCCGAACACACTCCGACAGGGGGCGCGATGAGAAAGGCCGAAAACACTACGCAGACATTTCTTCTATAATGAAAAAATTCTATGGGAGTCAAGCGACTTCCCCAGAATATAATACCGTACATGATTCGAGAGTACACATAAGCGTAGTATGCACTAATTCCTGCTTCTATCGTGATTGATTCCGATATCGTTTTTAGAGCATAGTTAAATGATGATAAAGGTGCTGCGAGGGAATCGACATGAGACCATCCAGAACTATGCCAAAAAACTTAGCGTCTGTAGAAGTGGTAAGTATTTTGTCTTTGTATCTAAAAGTGTCTTGATTTTCTTTAAAATATCCAATACGTAGCAAATTTGTTTTTGGTATATTTAGTTGTAGATCATTTTCTTTAAACCATGCGTTAAGCACATTGAGAGTGTCAGCAATTTCGAGATCTAAACGATTTTTGGATCTTATTACTACCGTAATATCATCCGCATACAAAACAGTCCTGTACGGTAAATCCTCGGGAAGATCGTTGATATATATCAAGAATAGAAGGGGGCCCAATATTGATCCTTGTGGCACACCTCTTTGTATAACCTGCCAATTGGAATATGTTTTTCTGTGGCTGACCTAATCATATCCTTCCACTCTCTGCCGACGATTACTCAAATAAGATTCGATCAGCGTAAGGGCGTTGCCTCGTATTCCAACGTTATCCAATTTTTTTATATAGTTTTTCATAGTTAATGCTGTCAAGCGCTTTACTCAAGTCCATGAGCAAAGCAGCAGTGTGTTCTCCATTGTTAATACCCGTCGCAATTTCATTAAGTACTTGGTAAATTGCTCAGTTGGTATTTCTTCCTTTCATGAACCCATCTTGCATGACATTGAAGATGTTTGACCTGTTTAAGAAATTATGTATTTTGTCCCTCAAAAATCTTTGATATGACGGATAGAACCGATATTAGCCTGTAATTACTAACGTCTTCCTTATCTCCTTTTTTGTAAGTAAGGATAACAGTTCACTTTTTTAATTCGTCAGGGAATTGTCCATACCTCATACATGAGTTAATAAAAAAACTTAAAGCTGGTGCAAGATATGAGGCACAGACTTTGATCAACTTTACAGGTATGTTATCATCTCCTACGGAGTTCGAAGGTTTAAAATTGTAGCTCGTATTTCCTCTGGTGTCGTAGGAAGATTGTATGGAGATTTTTACAAGTGCTATTTGCTTCTGCAGATACATTGCTTGACGCTAGCTTGCATATGTCAATTAGGTGCGCATTAATACATGATAGCTTTTCTTCAAATGATGACGTGAGTGTTTCAATTTCTATATCATGTATATTACAATGATTTGTAGTGGAAGTGGATGAAGGTGAAGCTATTTGTTTAACTAAAGACCATGTTGCTTTCGTTTTGTTTTTAGAACGTCTTATGATTTCAGAATTTGTGATTATTTTTTGATTTTCTATTTTTTTTTAGTTTCAGATATTTACAAAAGCCTTGGTATTCCTCCTTACTAATAATGATTCAGCACATTCTCGTATAGATGCCGTTTAAGTTGACATTTTGGTTAAAATCTGTAGCTTTTGCCTTCGTTAATTAATTTTTATTAACTCGCGTTGCTCCATTGTACAATACTTATCTCGACCCATTATTCTAATCAAAAATCTTACATTTTGGATTTGTTGACTGATAGAATAACTTGTTGAGAGTTTTAGTTATAGATTAACGTGTTTTTGCCCCAAAAGAGTGCCTATTACTGAACATATTTCACACCACTGCTATGTTTGTGAAGAGGTATTACCCCAGCTGTAAATTTAACATTTGGCGTTTCCTCGAACATATTCATAGAACAGCTCGACTATACGTGTGTTATAACATATATTTAGTAGCGCTACCTGATGTATAGATGGCGCTAATAAATGTACTGTAATAGCAAAAACGTCCGTACGTTTTAAAATGAACCACTGCTATTTTATTGAACACAACTGTACATATAGATCTTCTTTGGCTTCTTTTTAAGTTTATCTTAAATCACAATACTTTGAAATTCTTAAGGGAAATAACTTCTAAGTCTTAAATAGAGAAGTAGTTAAGAATTAATTCTTTAATGAAAGCCATATACTTTTTACAAATAAAATTATTTAAATATTTTAATACTTTGTTGGATTTCACATAAGTATATTGAATATTACTCATGTGATTTTTCCTGACAAGAGTAATTATATAGCCGCATAAATGAATATAACGAATATATTGGGCTAGCCAAATTATTTTTTGCTTTAAATAAATACCTCTAACAAAATATATTTTGTTGCTTTAATAAATCTTTCTTCTTCATGTCGAAATTATCATTATATGTATTTAGGCATTAACATATTTATCTTCACAATATTTCCGATTGCGGTATCCAATCATTTTTTTTATTTGTGGAAGGATTTCATAAACGAGATACGAGAATTTCACGCCAGATAAATTATCAAAACCGGTTTCAGACGCCTCGGTAACGGAAGATTTTTTTCAGTGTGTTTATCGGCGTCCGGAAGAACCCTCAAGGAATTCCAAGACGAAATGAGAAAAACTTCCTCGGAAATCAGACGCTATTTACATGAGGATGGGGCATTTTCGCCGCTTAAGCAATTAACAGGGTCACAGCGTGGAGAAATGCTTAAAGTCGATTACAGTGAAACTCCTCACTCTATCTGCTACAATTTACTCGTTGTTTGTGATAAGCCCTTGCTGAATACTATTATGGTAGTATATATTTCTTAATTTATATGGACTAACGATAGTATACAATTGTGGTGGTGATCATCGTAATTGAATTGGTAAAAAAAATACAAGCGGACGTGTTCCGAAAGGCATATTAGTTCCATGGAAGAAAAGGCCTTTTGAGCAGTCATTTCCGCAACAACCGTAATAGTTCCAGCAAAATAGACTACGTGATTGGCAAACGTTAAAAGCTGTGTCTATTTGCTTTTCTAGAAGGACATTTAAGATAATTTGACAGCGTTAATATTATATTTTCCGGTAAGGTAATAAATAATAGTCTCTTTCCAAGAAGAATTATTGGTATTTGTTGGTGGAACTTTACATCTGTCAGTCGGGGTGAAAAGAAACGTATGCAACTGTCTGATAGTTTAAAATGCAGCGTGAATTAGCACCAGGCAGTACCATCGTTTAAACGGGCATACGAAACGTTTCTGAAAATATAATGTCAATAAAAAGTTAGCATGGAATGTTAAACGAGACAAAAAGGGTTTAATCAGAGTGATCTTCGGTTCCGCAGTGAAATGCTTACAACTTCCAAATGTTTAATCTGTATATTTCTTGTACCACAAACCCGTTTCATTCTTCGCGCTTGCCCTTACATTAAATTATGGCTTTATTTGTAACAAAAAACCTCAGTGTTTTCCCACTTGGGCAAACTGCAATGTATATGAAAAAAACAGTTCATTCAAATGTATTTGTTGGATAGTCCCTCCTTAATTTATACCAGTCGCGTAAAGTTTACAGCTGTTCATGTACGCTCCATTAATTAGAAAAGTGAATTCTATTAAGTTTCTCGAAGGTTAAATAAAACTTGAAAATAGCTTACCTTGAAAATACGGTATCAGTTTACACATAACCGCTCCAAAAATGAAATTCCTTAACACTTGCCCGACCAAAGTGAAGGGCATGCAGAAGACGCCCAGTAATAATCTGACACAGCCTGAAACAGAAAAATGATTAGTTTTTTTTCTTGTTAGCTAAAGGGACATATTAACCAAGAAAATAAAACCTTAATCGGAGCTATAAATTTTATAGTAAATTGAGCCGGGATAGAATGTCAATTCAACCGTAAGTGAGTAAATTATAACTGCAAATTGAGGAGATAACAAAATGTCTACATCAGCAACAAAACATGAACCTATCGTAAAGTAAATTTTATAATTTTAATAGCTCTTGTGCCGTAATATACGTTGTTCAAACTTTACATAAAATCAACAGTGGAGAATTTTCAAAAATTGTTAAACTTTCGAAGAAAGAATGATAAATCTCAATCGCCATATTACTAGTGAATGTACCTATTACTAAATGGTGGAAATTTGTTCGCCATTTTGGTAAATTTGCTATAACATATATAAAACTTATAAATAAAGTAACGTTTGCCGTGAATACTTTTTAAAATACAAGTTATAAAATATCTTATAGTTGCACCTTATGTAGCATATATGTTCATTCTAAGTGAATAAATTCCACCCAGAAGCATACGTTACAGGATCATATTGTAGAGATGTCGGCGAGGTAATCATCTATCGGGTTACTTTATGCAAAACTCACTATGTATGGAGCGTGTACTTTTTGAAAGAATGTGCAACCGCTTGTATCTATATGGAAATGCTGTGACGAGTATAAACAACCTATTGTTTGCAGCCACTAAGCAAAAAACTCGCTATATATCGTTATCACACGACTTTTACCCAGTAGCGGCTTTTCATGGCGCAGACATCGATATTGCTAGGTGTGCATCAAAATATTTCATAAAAACCTAGACGAAAAACCGTTTCAAAAACGTAATTATATTTTATTTTTTAATTTCAGTTTGATCTTTACATGCTCCATGGTTTTGTTCTTGAATCAGAGTGACGAAAGATGAATTAAAGAAGTAATTAACTAATGTCATGGTTCAAAAAAATAACCTGAACTGAATGTACTAGATTGAAATATCTAATAATATATAATAAGTATGAGAAGGGCCTACTAGTAGGGGCAGGCTCGAACTGATGTACCTACCAACGACGGTTCTAAGACAGACAAAAAAAAGCTCAACAGGGATATCTTTCTGTTTAGATTGAAGAGGGTAACGAAATAATTGAAAGTAAATATCTACAAAACAATTGTCAGGCCAGTGGTGATGTATGGCAGTGAGCTATGGAATATTAACCAAAAGGAGGCGGAAGCAGTGGCAGTATGGGAGAGGAGGGTATTGAGGAAAATATATGGAGGGATGAGAGAGAATAACCAGTGGAGACCTAGAACTAATGAAGAGCTCATGCAAATATATGGAAAGCCCTTAATTGTTAAGGTGATAAGGGCCCAAAGAATAAGATGCCTGTTACATGTCGCGAGGCTACCAGACTCGAGGCCAACAAAACAGGTTCTGGAGGGAGGCATATCGGGTAGAAGATAGAGCGGAACGCCATGAATGAAATGGCTCGAAGCGGTGGAAAGCAATCTGATGGAAGTGTGGGTCAGAGGTTGGAAGAGATTGATATGAAATAAACCAGAATGGGGAAGAGTTTGTAACAAAGAGATAAAAGAGACCTGGAGAGCTGAATATCAATAAATAAATATGAGAAGGGCCTACAAGTAGGAGCAGACTAGAATTGGTGTACCAACGACGGCTCTAAAACAGATAAAAGACAAACTCAACAGGGATATGTAAGTTAACTTCAGCAAAGACACGACAGTCTTCTAGTCTGCGGTTTCCGCATTTCATTATTGCGTCGGAGAAGTAGAAAAATGTATCAATTAAGTAACCGGATATTTGTTTTTTTTTCTTTTCTAAAGGCTAGTCAACTCTATATACTTTAAAACATTTTACCACGACTTTAAGTACACGCACGACAACAATCGTTTTCAATGATTGGCTGCGTCATCCTTAATTAGTCACTAATCAGAACTTCCGTTTAATCTTCTGTGTATATCATCTCCTATGACTTAGTAATTGGCTAGAATTTAAAGATTCTAGATCTGAATTCATAAATAACTTCCACCTCATGGACAATAATAGCATGAAATAGGAGACACTCTTACTAAAATTCAACCAATTTGTAAATTTTGCAGTTTGTAAAATTAGTTTTTTTTCATATCAACAGTTAGGCATGGAAAAGTTAAGGTTCCATATTATGGTCATATTGCCCATTTCTCTACATGGTTACTTATATTCTTAACTGATTCTACATTGTCTACCTTATGATCTTTGTCAAGGCTATGTAGAGCTGCATTATGAAATTGAATTAGATTAATGACAATAACTTTAGTTTTAGGGAACAGAACTCTGTATTTTTCAAAAAATACAAAAAAAAAATGGTGGTTCCAATATAAAACCACTAGGAAAATAACCGTAACGCATCCTATCGACATTCAGCTCAACATATCTAGATATTTCGTTAGCATTTCATTTTATAGATGTCCCTTTTGACATATGTTTGTTACTATGCGAAATTAAGAGTGCTTTTCTTCATTTATTTCATGGCCTACTTTAGAAGTCTTGGTTTTGGTTTATGTCGTTACTGTACGGTTGTACAAGTGTCTTTTTCGTGTATTTCGTCACTGCCCTTTTTTTAAAGTTTCATTTTCAGTTTATTTTGTTAGATATTCTCATATTTTTGGAGTATTCTTTAGAGTTTATAATTTTATAATAAATTTGATCCTTGTTTAATATTCATTCTTTCGTATTCTGTCGTTTTACTTTAGTAGTTCCTGGTTTATTGTTTTCCAACTATGCCGATATTGTCAAGCAAATTTTCAGAATATGGAACCATTTTTTACTGTCTTTAACAAAAAAGTGTCACTGCAAACGATATTACCGACATTATCATTGACAGCGTAAAAAATGTAGCTGGTGACGACTGCTTAAAAATTCTGCTCCTTCTCTCAGATACTGCAAGCGTAGTGTTAAAAGCAAAAGAAATCAAAAATTTTGAAGTAACTGAATCCCTTCAGTACTTAGAATCATTGTTTAGTAATTTAAAAAATACCTATAAAGAGATCGATAGGCGAAAAGATAGCACAAAATTAATGCTGTTTTACAAATAAATCCAAATTATGTGCTACTAAAAGAAGTAACACCAATAACACTTTTACTACCCAAAATGAAGGGGTATATTTAAATTATAAGGGTTTAATTGGATACTTTCATTTCTCACCAGTTACTTCACGTGATGTAGACAGACCTTTCTCTACGTTTAAAAATATATTAACTTACCAATTTACAATGAACAATTTAGAAAAGTATATCATAGTTAATTCCTATTACATTCGTATCGAAAACAAAATATAACTTTCAATTTATTTACGCTACTGCATATACCCAATCGACGTTTGGCTGACCAACACTCGCTAGTGAACTGCACCCAACGTCCGCACTCTAGTTATAACAATAATCTATCTAATCACTAATATGTACTTGTTCACAATCAATCTTTACATGACATTTTAATCTACCTACATTTCTAATTATTACCTTATGTTTCCTGATAGTATTAAACAACATTTTCTGAATATTATCATCAAAGGATGCAGTTTTGATGATTTCATTTTTAAGTTTATTATTATACCGCTCTATAGATAATAGAGAATGGAGTAAGCGGTACACCAAAAACTTAATAGCTGCCAGTGTCATGTTTCCATGGATAATTTGGATCTTTTGAAATAAATCTGCGAAATCCATGGGATTTCCATATACGTTCATTTTTAATTTATTCTTGGTTCTTATTAGCAACTAACGTATCGAGGAAAGCAATCCTCTTATTTGCTTTCTCTTCATGCGTAAATTTGTAACTTTAATACGGAAAAAAAATTAATTTACTTATTCAATAAAATCAATGATTGAAAATAAATCACAAATGTTCAGGTGACCGTGCACATCACCTGTCAGATGCTTAGCCACGAAATCACATAATTTGCAATACTTCCATAGTTTAACAAAAAAAAACTTTCTTCCTGATTGCCATAAACATTTGAACACGTTTCTAATAATACCATGGGCTACTGAATTTAGAACTTCGCACAGCAAAACGTGCAAAAGTATTCCCGGAAACACTCCCTTATTAACATTCACTGTTACCATTTCGTTAGCGTACTAGGCCAATAAATTAGTTAATTGCAGTGGAGTGGTGCAAAGAAACATCGACGGTGGAAATCAGGAAATTAAGTTGAGTTGATGTAAGTCGCATAGGAAACTAGTACGAGGTTAATAATTAATTGAGGTTCGCGCTGTATCGTTCAACCAACAGGAAATAGTATTTCTTTAATGTTTCTATCTGCTCTTATCAATCTCTGAATGTATTCCACGGTATTTTGTTGCTGCTTATAATAATATTTTCCTTACTACATTTTAAGTGAATTTATTTTATACAGTATATCATACTAATGGCGGCTTGTGACAGTATTGAGTGGTAGGATAAACCTCCGGCCAACTCCCCCTCCCCCCCCCCCTTTTTTAATTTTGCAGTTTTGAATCAGCTTAGCTCAGCTTGCAGTCATTTATTACCTGGTTTATTGCTAACTAAAATAATACCCACACAAAGAATATAAGGTAGACAAATTTAGAAGCAATTTTAAAATGAAAATACATTTAGTTCTTATCGGGAACACTTATCTACCTAAATATAAATACTAACGTATTTCCTTCGGAATTGCATATTTTTAGTATATAATTACTAAATAGTCTTATTAAATAGTCTTAAACCCAATTTTTATTGCCAGGAAGTGTCTAAACTAAAGCCCGTATGCGACAGCCCTCTATATAATAGCTGATCTTCAACGGCCGTCTGACTCACACGCTTGCCTACCGTGATGGTGAGAGACCCTTCCCACACACTGCCGAGCACTGACTCAATTAAACTAGACTTAGACTTCAATTAAAAGGTAAACAAACAGTTATTTATCACACTTTGCATCTATCTATATGAAGATTTTTGTTCATTACATAATATTTTTAGATACCGTAATTCCAAGCCTAAAAAATTCATGTATAGGATCTCAACCTCTCTATCGTCCACAATTTTGAGATGGGGGAAGATGTCTTGACTGGTTACAGGGCCCTTATAAACCGATATTACAGCCGAGGTAGTGGACTTTATTTTCGAATGCTCTCAATATGACTATGGCTGCATATAATTATTCCATAACGAGATTAATAAAAAAGTGGCATAAGTATGGCACACTAATTTAAACGCAATTCGTATTTTTAATAATAACATAAATACAAAGTTATAGGATATATAAAGAATATATTATTTTTTAGATGGCGATATATCGGGTTTCTTCCAAAAATGGATCAAAAGTTGAAATCCCATTTTCGCAAAAAAAATGGTGGTCATTTTCTAGCCCAATCAAAGTAACTTCGAACTGGGCAATGCCGCTTCAATGCTTGTTCATATGCAATTACTGGCAAAAGAATTTAGAATTAATAATATAGTCTGACAGACCGCACGCCCACAGTTAAAGTTAATAATTTTTATTTAGAACTTCTTACCATAATATTACAAATATGGTGATAATACGAGACCTGTGTTTGAATACAATACTTTCTGTATACGGCTCTACTTTTGTTATATAGAAATGATGATAAGAAGTAACTATCTCTACTATTGCTTGCTATGAGAAAATTATTTAGAAAGAAATTGAAAATTAATCGATTTTAGAAGGGATGATTCAGTCCTTAGCGATTAATTTCGGCAAATAACAAAAAAATCGTTCATATAAACGGACATGTCCACTACAGTATCGCCAAGTTTCATCAAAATCTGAACTTGACACCTGAGAAGGCGTCCTTGTTAGACGAAATCCGATTACTGGACTACAAAGAATGGAATTTCTGTCGTATAATTGCTTTTAATATTGCTCTCTAAAAATGATTTACATTCTCATTATTGAAAAATATGACTAAATATCGTAGTATATTTCAATTTATTTGAACACCTTGTTTTAGTCGAGGGGTTTCATGACATTATCTATACGTAGCTACTGTTCAAGATTCAATAGAATATCACTTTGTTATGAATGCAAAAGGCATTACCCATTTATTTTCTATAGGTTTGGATGAGATCGTGTCTGCAGTGTACAATATTTTTAATCTAATATGCCATTCAAGACTACATATGCATTCATGGGGAAGCGAAGTCTCCCAGTATCGAAGAACGAATTCTATTCCACTAAAATACAATACAAACCCCAGAGCCGAGACCCTTTGCATAACTTAGGGACTGTAATATTCATCATAAATTTCGTGGAATTACTCTGCAGTGAACAAATTAAAGCTCGTTCGTTTTAGAACGTGATACGGTCAGTATCAAATAATGCAATAAAGTCATAAAAATATTGTAACATGTTCTAGATAAAGTTGTTGATTAATTATTTTATATTTTTATCTGGTATAATACTATATAATACCTGCTGAAAAGGTGAAGAAAGATACTTTGAAAGGTTTGATATAAATATTTACAGGAACAATATTTATATAGTGTGTACTATATCTACTACCACGATTTAAAATTTGTGGGCGTTTTGATGGTTTTGTGGAACAGAATGGGCGAAAAAATATTTCCATCTTTAGTTGTAGCCACATCGATTCATTTATCTATTATTTTCATAAAGAAACAAAATAATTCAATAATAACTTGATAGCAAACTATTCTATTAAACGTGTGCGCAATAATTCAATACGTTTCTTGAAGATAGAATAATACAAGTAAGAAATGTGTAAAGATAGCAAATTCAATGTTTAAAATATTCCGCAATTCTCCTAGACGATTACATTTCAAAACTTCATTGATATAACGATTTTTTTTCCATATTCATTGCATCAAGTGAGAGGAAGTTTTCAATAGAGTCAAATAAATTTTTTTTAGAAGAGAGCAATATTTCTTAATAACTCGGTCCTAAAAGTATTTTCTAATTGCAACAAAACACTTTTAAATCAGATTTAGATAAATGTTTAATGAATACGAAAATAAGTAAAATTACTGGGTTCAATTCATTCGCTTTAAAATAAAAAAATAAAACATGTTTTAACTCCAACCGATCGTCAGACGTACGTCATAAACATTCAAGATCAAACGAATGTTTAAATATTAATAATTGATACCAATGGATGATTTTATATTATTTTAAGACCAACGTAGAGAAGCAAATATGTGCAGAAAATCTAGCAACTGAATAAAAGTAAAAAGGATTTTTCCATTTATTTATTTGTTTCTCCAGTAATAAACAGCTTCGTGTCCATTTTTCGATGTAGAGAGCGTGTCTAATCATATCTGCTACGAATCAATCCCTGTAAATGTAGGGACCTCCACCATTACATGGATATGCTGCATGAGAAAGGAGAGTGCTGTCGCCCATAAAGTGACCCCCAATTGTTTGCGATCTGTTCAAAAAGCTGTGCGATAAAAAATGCAATGTCCAAGGTTACCATTGTAAACAGGGGTATGCATGATAAAAGCTTGCAACAAAGAGTTCTCAATTTAGTCAGCGATTGATGCTTGCAATAAAAAGTTTACGTCGGCTAAATTACAGTTGTACCACTTACAAAAAGCAGAAAAATATGTTTCGACCAAGTATTCCGGAAAGACAAACAACTGGAATACGCCGATAAGATCAAATATATGGGGACTAGGTTTGACCGACAGTGTATTTCATGGTCACTTAAGTATCGACAGATTTGTGACCAGAATTCAAAAAGTGAGAGCATAGGCTAAACTGTAGAAATTGCATAGAATGAGTGCCATGAAAATTACAATACACACTTGTTCGCGTCAGCTTTTGGAGGTAACATCAGATATTACTTCTCTAGGCCTGCAAGTCCGCAAAGTTTTCGAGATATTTTAAAGCCATAGTCCTAACGGTGCATCTAGCGATTTTAAAAGACTTCAGAATTGAGATGAAATGGCTACAAATACCAGCGATATTAATGAATGCCCCTGATGCTAAATTTTAGGCAATCGTGTACCTCAAGTGCTGATTCCAAACCGTGAAAAATTGGGTTTAAGGGATCTAAACTTTAAAGAGGACTTCCGATATGGTACGCAGTGCCATGGATTCTTGATGGAATTAAAGATGGAGCTCAGAACTATTGTTCTGAACTACTAACCCCCAATGGCTTTGGGAGAAACAACAACTATTCCTTAGCCGGAGTTATTTGCGTTTGTATTAGTCGAATGCTATTGCAATGGGTCGCGAATTTGAATCTCATTTTGGTCAATTAGAATAACCGGTTTTTTTCCCGGGGACATAATAATGATTAGGAGAAAGATTTGGCTTTGCAGGGGTGCTTGATAAGCCGCTATTTACTTAGGCCTTATCTAATCTGAAAAAAAAAGATATCTGCACCCAGAAAACCTCAAAAAAAGCAAAAGGTTTAAGCAGTGTTTTGATTGTTGTATGAGCCGTGTGGCATGAAGTTTCGGGAAACACAGCAGTCCATTTCTTTACGCTGTAAATTTTACCAGCCATTCTAGTATCTTAGTGTATTAATCTATACAGATCTTTCGCTGGTTGATTGAGGTAAGTGGATTCATTTTTGGCTTGCCAAAAATTGCCTATCGAATGCGGTAAACCTGCCTGTCATCTCATTACCCAGTAGGTACCTCTAGTGTTGATCTTAATTCTCTACAGTGTCTTTTCAGTGCACAATATTTTGTTAAGAGACAATTAAGTTACGTTAGTTAAGTCACTTCATATTTTTCCCTTAATAAGAATCTTTTCGTCAATTTACCTGGTTCTATTAGTGTTCTTTGTGTTTCTCTGTAATCCACCTCATTACCTGTTCTCGCGCTGTGTTGTTAGTCACTCCTTGAACAGGTTCCGCGCATATATTTAATCTATTCTTGCTAACTCATTAACTTTTTCGTTTCCTTCGATTGCCAAAGTCTAGGTATCCACAGCAAAGGAACTTGTGGCCTGTTAGTATATACAGTTTTTGAATAAATTTCAAACCAGCATTGATTGTATCTTAGAATTCACTAATGCCTTTAGTATCGCCTGGCTGTTTGTTGCCATATAGATCTGTTTTGACAAACAAGGTTAAATGGGTTTCAGATAGCTGACGTTTTCAAGGCTCAGACCAAGGATGAACATAATTATAGAGAACCGTTATTTCTCCAAAAAGATGCTTCCGGTCAACTAATAGCAGAAATGTGGTCAACACTTTGCTAAACATCGGCAAGAACCTACTCAGACTTGATAAGTCAAGGTTAAATGCATTCATTCACCTGATTATTGTTTATTGCCCCCTGATAAAATATCTCAAGAGTGTGGGCAAGTATTTGCGGAAGTTATATGTACCTTAAACATGCTTTGCTAGCGTAGAAATTTAGCACGGCAATGCTTGTTGCATTGTATAATTCCCGAAAGAGTTCAACGGTAAACTTAAACTAAGCTATTCGCAAGAGGATCGCAATGACGCTTCAGTGTCTTTGCTACGATACGTTACAAGACAATCTCCGTCAAACACAAATGAAAATGTGTTATAATTAGTATCAGTATAACATCTTACTGTCGTCTATATACCCATTTTACGATTATGTAGTAATCTTATTTGAAATCTCCTTTATATAAGCTCCTGAGAATACAAAAATTGTATATGCAGGACAAATTGCTAAATTCAAACTTGATTTATTACCTTGACTGAATAACGTTTTAAATCAGCGAAAGTTTCTTTGGATTAAAATTATAATGGAAAAAAATTATCATATTCAAAAATTTACTTTTCAGTAGGAATAAATATTTTTTGAGTGGCATAGAATAAATTACCGTTTAGAGATATTAGATTGTTGAATTTAATTATATATTTTTTCAACGAATAATACTTTAATTGAAAGGAATAATCAAAAAGTAAATAACGTAATTTAAATTATTTTTGTTTAATCGCACTGTACATTAGATTTGCAAAGTATATGCTCCACTTCTTCGATTTGACTTCGTATCACGCCAGACAAAATTTAGTCAAAGTTTGCAACTACGTCGTTAAAGATACGTAATATGTGCACCTTTGGGTTACGCAATTACTTAATTAGTAGTGGACACATTTGCTGCAGCAGGGGAAAAGGTAGACCTCACAGGTCTACCGACCCATGTCCGCAGGTACGCCGTGTTTTAGACGAATGGTTCCCTCAAAGTTGGAGTTAAGTCCTTACTTTGATTCGCATACTGACGTTCGATGCATGTCTAAAGACGTTATCTATTACGTATATGTTAATGAATGCAACAACGTTTTAGTAAGGGGATATATCTGTATTTCCATCATTGTTATGTATTTAGTGTTTACCTTGAAGTAAATTTAATTGAATCCGGTTTCCTCTATAAGAATTAGATTGTGGACAGAAGTGTACACATCAGCTCCCTCCACGATCTAATTGCAACACACTAGTAGTTATTATATCTGCGAAACGTTTATAATAGAGTTATATAAAATATAATCTTATTTATCACATTCGGAAAGCATTTTCATAATAAATGTAAAGAATTGCTGTTTCAGAACATGTGGAAAATATAATTACAGGGTGAGCAACCACATGTGACCACCACGTGATCACGAACGTCACAGAAAAAGTGTATTTTTTTTGTTTTACTGTTTACTGTCCTGCTTATTGTTTACGTTCTCTCATCAGATATTTATTTTTATCAAAGTATTTTTGTTATAAATATGATCTAAAAAGCAATTTATTCTTAAAAGTAAAAGAAAAAATAAATATATGACACGTTTCTTGTTTTAAATTTAGGTTATAAGAATATCATCTACAACTCAGTCATGTGGCATATCGTCTACTACCAATTTAACAATGTTGCCATCTTAAAATTCGAGGTGACGTAGTGGTCACATCCGATTGTTCACCCTGAAGTAATTAATTACGAATACTAAATGTAGTACATAAATCAAGTTATGTGCGAAGCCTTTACAACGGATTTAACTTATGATAGTGGTGATTTGAAAAAAAAAGCTACTAAAAGTAACCAAAATTTTGGTAAAATAAGCACCAAATGCGGACAAGTTATTAAATTAACTTTTGTTGCTCAACTTTGATGATAATTATGCAGTGGTCTAAATAATGTTATGAAATGCGTTTGCTTGAAGGTATTTGTATTCAACAGTCAAATTATAAGAATGATTACTTTTCATATTTCTTATCCGTTTCTTAAAATTCAGTTCGTTCTTTCTTCTCCGTGCAACGGATAGAAATAAATTGATATTTCATGTAAATATCGTCTTGAGAAACTTAAATGCAAACTCTAATAGATTCAAAAATTGTGAAATTTGAATTATTATGAGAGTATATTTATTATATGCGAAAGCATCTTATTCGATCATAAGTAAAACATTAATATAGTGACGGGTTAGAATAAATAAACGAAAACCTATCAATATAATCAGGCACATGCTTCTTTCTTCTTCCTTAATGCCCCTAAGACAATAATATACGCTAAATTACTAGGTTTCTAATATCTTAATATTATAACATGAAGACTAGCTTTGATTCATCACCACACCTTTAAAATCGGATTTATAGAACAATAAGACGATATAAAAATAAACATCTGCTTTGTTTAATTTTCTTACATGAAACATAAAAACATAAAACATTTTATTTTAATTATACTAAAGACATACTATTGGAGCCCTCGAAGGTTCTCAAGTTTCCACTGGACAAGATACTGGGCTTTATAGAGAACACCAAGCTGCTCGAGTGGAAATAAGAGAATTAATAGGGATGGTACAATGAACACCTAGCTCAAGTGCCCGGACATCAAGTGCCCACCCTAACTTTAATGAATGAATGAATGTATACTAAACACACTGCTGAATGTCCTTGTTATGGAGTACATTACTTCAAATTATTTTAATGTAATGTAAAATGTCATGATATAACTGACGTTATATTATCCTAATGCATTTAATATCGTTTTCTATCAAGTATCCACTAATCCTTGTTGCAACCTTGACAACCACAGTTTTATGGTTAGATTCTGTGCACATCTGTAGCCCCTGCAAGGTTATTTGTAAATCTGTAAGTATCCAGATGCATGCTTCTGTAAGATTATCTGTAAAACTGTTTTTACAGATAATCTTACAGACGCTACAACATGCATAGGATCTCATCAATCATTACTTCCTTCAACGACTCTTCTACATGGGTATCGCTTTTCTGAGTCCACTAATCTCACTAACCTGTTTCTGCCATAGCATATAATCTATAATAGCAATCATCTTGAGAGGGAAATTCTTCTCCCCATGCATGAATGTGTGTACATGCATTGCGAAGCTGGAGTCGATACTGAAATGGGATAATTAAAACGAATGTGGGGTACCTTTTGCGTTCACTTACTCAAGCAGAGTCACCGATGCATGACCCTACTCTCTTTTGCATTAACATTTCCTAGGCTTAAAATTGTAATTGTCAGATTCGTGTCTTCGTATTAAAAAATATCAAAAACCTATTACATTCATTTTATTATCTTGGCGACACTAACCGGAAAGACATCTCTCCAAACAGGCTCACACAATATAACAGAAAACTATTTAGAGAAAAATAGATATTACAACATTATTAGAAATATAATCAATGGTATTAAGTATATAATCGGGGACAATAATACATTATTTATATCTCCTATATACATGCATTCATACATTACTATTTATTAGAAAAACACGCATATACATAATAAATACGACGTACACCGCGCTCTAACTAAAATAATCCTAGCAAAGAGTATCCTTTAACATAGCACCGACTTCGGAACTATTGGATTAAAGCAAGGTATGTTTGCGGACATAGCTTATCTAACTTCCTTGTCAGGTTAGTTTTTCCTCTGCTATACATATCTCAAATGTTTAAACCTGAATTTCAGTCTAATTGGCACACACGAAATTCAAACTCAAATATACGAAACAATGACTATTGCCTCTAGAAGAGCTTAATGTATAAAATATCAATTCAGATCAGGATTTCATCCTTATTTAAGTTTCTTTACTATCGTATAAAATAAGTAATTTCTAATTATTAATTTCAAATGATAATATCTGATATTCTCAGAACTATTTAATCTCTTGGGCTGTCAGCGACCATAATAACCCCTATCAGATTTTCTTCAATAGACGAATCGATCGAAAGCATTAAGTTCAGTTAACTGCGTCCGGTCGTACTTCCGCATTTATACACATGTGACGGAAAGGTTCCATTGTACTAAAATTACCACTTGGGAAAAAAGTTAAAAGCAATCCGGCTTAACTGAACAAAATAAAATTTATTACCTAAACCAAGAACATACATATGTTCACATAAAGACGATCTAGTTAGTTATTATCATATTATGCCTATGAAAGGTATTTTAGGGTCGATAAATATGAAAGTTCTGTCTTTCCGCTACAAGCTATCAACTTTCGCCGGAAATTAAACCAGGGACTTGAGAGCAACAGCCTGTCTACCTCAACCTATGTAAAGACGTTACTGCTTCGGGGCGATCCGCAAAGACAATAAACATTTTAAACGCCGTAAAATTCGTCTAGGCTTATACCTTGCGCCATAGGAAGCTTAGGAAGACAATAAAGGTGGAAATAAAATGTAAATCGAGCGTACCTACAAGGCTATTCCAATTCCTGCAAAAAGTTTTTCGAGTTATCTAAAAAAAGACTTTTACAAAAGTTTAGGCGTTAAGCCAATTTTATTATACTTAAAAGTTTAACTTTTCAAGTACTGAAGATAAGTTATTTTAGTGCCGATTGTTATTATAAAAGATTCTTGAAAAAACATTTCGTCTTAAAATAATGTGTAGGTTATATTTTCGTACAGCTTTATATAACTATAAAAATAAAAAGTTATCTACGGGAACAGAGAGTTAAGATGCCTTTCTGCGATGGTTTGAATATTAATTTATTTAATAATAATACATACTGAATATAATAGACTTAATGGCGTAACAAGACCTTCAAGAGTCTTCATTCAATACCAGATGAGATTGACAGATTACTGATGATTTTTAGAGAATACGCAAATACAAATCTGCAGTCATGGACTAAATAACTGGGTAACATATCATTAGCTGCGGTGCGTTTGTTACTGAAAGTAGCCATTAAAGATATAAATTCATATATAGTAACTAAAGAAAAGGAATGAGGCAAAGAGTCAAGTATGACATTGGGCAATGAGGTGTCATGTGATGAAGTACATAAAGGAAGAGGAAAATGCGTCCCTAAAAGTATTGACAATCTTATTTGGATCGGTGTAGTCATTAGACCTATTCTTTGTATGAAGAAATTGCCAGAGTTTCGAAGGTAAGGATTTTTTTAGAATTTTGGATTGTGTTGAGATAATTAATGTAAGTGTCATTTATTTGATCTTTTATTATTGCTCTGATACGTTTAAATTTATTACAATAAATAACATTCGTGGTCATCTTCTTTGATTGACATTTTTAGTTTTGAGATTCAGAATGATATCAGATGTAATGGTGGATAATAGTTATTAGAATGAGATTTAGAAGGTATACTAGCGACACATTGTAATTGTACGACCTATAGAGTAAAATACAGCCTATATGTTTAGCGTGGATAGTAGACGGATCTATGCATTAACCGTCCGCTTCGAAGTATGTAAACACAGATGTGCTCTCTCTGTTATTTAAAAACGCTTAGGCTAGATTTATTAATGTGTGAAGTTGAATGCATCTATTATGTATTTGTTATCTCTGCGTAGGAATAAATTTATTTGCTGTTTGAAGTATTTCGAATAACTGTAGTCATATTAAATGGTTTTAAAAGGTATTTTCATTTTACAGTTGAATTACGACTGGGAACTAAACCAAAGGCATGTTAATTATGCAATAAATAACAATATCAATTGGTTTATTACTTTTAGTATTTTATACGTATACAAATAATAATGAAAGTATCAAAATGGATCGCATGAAAACATTTAAAGTATTCAGCTATACTGAAATTAGTAAAGCATATCTCGGTTATGAATGAAACACTTTTTTCAATATTACTGAACACATTAACTAAGTTGCGACAGTCCCAATGCAAGATATTAAACAATATTGAAATAAGGATTATTACTACTTCTATTTATCGTGAGGGTGTTGCGCCAATTAATTGATTAAATGCAGAAAAATTTGTAGTAATGTCGTTATCAACAGAAATGCATGTTTTGTTTTCCCTGCAGCTTTATCCAAATATGCTTATATTTTTTATCTAATTGATGTCTGATGATTTCATACCCATCTTTTAATTCGTCCCGGCTTCCTTCTTTGATATTAAATAATGAAAGATATATGGCGAGGATGCATTCAACACCACGATTTTTATATCAGATATTAGAACGAAAAGCTCTACACTCGTCAGAAATATTTTTTATTGGTTACAGTAATGGTATGTTTTTATTAATATTATAATATCAAGTTAAAATAATATTTCGATTATAAATTCTCTAGTTCCAAAGATTATCAAAAGTCTCACAAAATTTGAATTAGTCCTAAATCGAACAGCTGTGACAGGTATAAATATAAAATGCAGGTTTAAATTAATAATTAATGATTACTTTATATATATCAATTACTCATTATGTTAATATCGAAAAAAGGAGCCGCGGTGAATTAAAAATAGATATGAAAATAATCATTATGAATCAATTAGATTAAAAAATACAAACACATTTAGTAAAGCTGTAGACATGTGTAAAGAAAACAAAACATCTGTTCGTATACAATATTATATTTAAGGTAAGTAATTGAAAATTTTTAATTGTGCTAACCGAGGTAAGTCGGCAGGCATGTGTATGTGCCTTCGAGGATTTATTTTTCCCTGTTTTGTAAGTTGAATGTTTTTCTATGTTTGCTTACTGCCTTCTTCCTTACAATTAAAGTAGATTTACTACTGTAATGAACGTGTTATCATTGCACTTTCTTTATAATATAATGTACAACTAAAATAGTATAAGACGTCTGTTGTCTATAGAAAACAATTCTTTCTGTGTTTCAATCTATATAAGCGTACAAAACAGTTTTATTTACGCAAAGAAGTTACAGTAGCTGCTAAAATTTTGATATTTAGTGATACAAGGTATTTTTCCAGAATGAACAGATAAACTATTAGAAAAATTGAAATTGAATTAATTGATTGTTTATTTTTGCAGGTTTGTATTTTTTTTGATTTACTTAACCCTGATATATGATTTTTAGATATACCTTGAAGTTAACAGAAAAATTATTTAATTTCTATAAAATTATTCAATCATGCCTAAAATTTTGTAGAAATCATCATTAACGTTTTATATAGATGGAGAATTTTCATGATAAATAGTCTAGCACAAACAAATAGATGGGACACTTATCGTGAAAGTTAATCAAAATAGTCCTTACTAGCAACGGCTGTATAAAATTACAACCATAAAAATGCCCTTGTTTTACCAGACTAAGTGTGACTGTGCGTTTATAATACATTTAAAAGTGGGATCTCATACCAAGTATTCCAACTAACTAACAAACAAAATATGATTGTAGCTGTTTTTGGAACACTTTGCATAGCAATAGCATTTTTAGGCCATGCAAATTCGAATTCTGACAAACTTTCGCTGGGATGATTAGAATTTAAACTCAAATTTCTCAGACATGAAACCTATATATCTATTAAGCACGTAAAGATATTTCTATCATATGACGCGTTGACTTTTTAGATGTCAAGCCTTAAAATTATTGCTTCTGTCGCGGGTTCATATACTTTCCAACACACTTCTTCCATTTCCTTCACACTGTACGCAATAAAGTTTCCGGATATTGAAGATCTAACATCCGGCTTAGTTGAAAAGGGATTTTACGATTGTGCGAAAAGTGGTATATTTCACTTTCTGTATTTTCTTCGGATGGAAAGGATATTTGCCAAAATGCAATACTTCCTGCATGCGTAGGATGTCGATCAGACATAAATCACATTTTATTCTCTTATATCTTAACAAGGTAACATGTGGAAAGAATTAGTGATATTTCGAAGCTGTTTCTCTAGAAATACTCCTTTGGACCACGTAAGTGATTTTTAAAATATAAATAACCCATAATGTTATAAAACATTAGATATTTAAAAGTATTTCTAAATCAAACAATGCAACGATTAGCTTGTTTCTACAGCTTTAGAGATAGATTGCTTTGACTGAGAAATGGTTGAGAGTAGATCATATACGTAAGGTACAGGGTGCTAGAAAGTCTGGATACATTGTTCTAGCAGTGAGATGACTTGATCTACAATTTCGTAATTTTCTACATTTCACAATTTTTTTCTTTTTTTGAAAATTTTGACAAAAACAAATTTTTAGTGTGATGAAATGTCGTTACTCCAAATCGTCACGCAGAATTTCCTAAATTTTTTTACCAAAATATGGCATCTGTTACTGGATTAAACTACATCAAATTACTTTAGGAATGGCATAAATATCCATTTCACTACGAACATTTCTGATGTCTTGTGATGTTATCCTAGCTTATATACTTATCTGTTATGAACTTCCGGAGTCTAGTATTAGAACCCTTATACTTGTTAGACATGATACTTGAAAAAAGTTTCTCTTCCAGCAACATTTGTTAAACCTACGGTTTGAAAATGTCTACTTAGTCCCCATCGACCAAAAGGTTGTAAATGATTTTGCTTTTCATTTTGACAATCTTCTTGTCTTTACCGAAGCCTTTACATTAACCAATTAAACAATTATCTTGTTTTGACACTTTTAGCCACAGATCAGTAAATGATCTTGCTTGTCTTCTTGTTTTTATTGACTAGGTTTTTTGCAAATTTAGACTCTTTTTCTTCGAATAACTATTTCGGCTATCTTGATAATTTTTGGGTCCACTTCTTGATGGACTTTGACGAAACCCAACACCACGTTAATAAAACAATACTAAGCTTTCTTACCATCGAATAAATATGAAGAACAAGTTATAAATCCTTTATAGCTAAAAAATAGCTCATATTGAACATAATTCCAAAATTTCTAAAATGTCATGAAAGCACGTTCATCTGTTCATACTTCGGAGATCATCCAAAAAACATTTGATTGGCATTCCACGGTTTCCAGCTAGGTAATTCTTCTGTAACATCATTTAGCATCTCTATCAGGCAATTAGTTGAGAAAATAGGAATCCTCAGCTCCTTGGCACACAGACAAGTCAATCTTTGTCAGCGTCTTAGCTCTCCCCCCTGCCACAACTTTGCTCCCCATACTTCTGCACTGTATGTTATCATGGGTCAAATTGCTCAGTCATAAAACTGGGGTTCCAATTTCTTCCTGGTCTTGCTGATCTTCCATCCATAGCTTTGATAGGGTCATAACTTAAGGTGTCTCTGTTCTTCAACATATGGCATCATTTCTCCTTCCAGTACAAGTGGATATAAAATTTCTGGCACTTTCCTTCTTGTGAACGTAATAAACCTATTTTTCTACCGAATGATTGATGATGAAAGTCGCTCTGATTTTTTTTCAATTCGATATTTAAAAATGAGAGGAGGATGTTTGAGTTAAAATGAATAAGTAAAGTGTATGTTCAAATCCATGAATATGGTATGCAAGAGTGAATAAGAAGAAAAACACCCTTGCATTCACCAAAAGTTTTCACTATATTTTAAGACTACATGTTTCGGTTTAAAAATGCTATCTTCAGGTCTTCTGATTCTGTATCCGCCTTGATTCTGTATCCGCGGATACCGACAATTAAAATTAAATGTGTTCAATTCGTTGTTTTGTTTTGTTTGTTTCCGTCGTTTACCGCGTTTTATTTGAATGTCCATTTTCGACTTTTTAATTTTAGATTTCGTACTACGACGTTTTTAAGACCTAAAGATGGCACTTTTAAGCTGAAACATGTAGTCTTGAAATATATTGAAACCTTTTAGTGAATGCAAGAAAGTTTTTCTTCTTATACACTTTCCAATAAGTAAATGACTAAGCCCAGCGCTCAGCATCTGTATTGATAAATGTATTCTTGAATAGCCCAGAAATTCATCCTGCTAAACTTTTACAAGAAACATCGTTGCTAACTTCGTTTTGGTAAAATCGAAATAAAATTTCCATTTTATCAAACAATTTTTGAGTAAATTCAAGCAGGTTGCATATTGTTAGAAAAAGAATAAGCTCTACAGACATGTAACCAAAAATCCACTGTTGCTATTTAAAAAGATTAAACACTCTGACATCAGCAATATTTGTTATAGAGGAAATTTATTTACCTTAGAATATTGAGAATATTTTTTATTAATTTAAAAACTGTAGATCGAGTCATCTTAACGATAAAGCAATGTGCCTAGATTTTCCGACACCCCTGTATAATTATAATCCGTAAACAACGTGTTCAGTTCTATTGAGTGATAAAAGCGTACACTGTGGAAACTATTGAATAGAAAGCCTGTAATTGAAATTCAGGTGGCCAAACGGTTTTCAGTAGCTGCCATAATACCTAGCCACATTTAATTGAAGTTTTTCATTTGATGGAGCGAGTTCTGTCGAATCGTGCAAACAAACACAAAACCTGGGTATTTTACGAAATCCTTTGCTACTACTAGATAAGGTTGTATTTTCAAACCAAAAACTAAATATAGCTGTGAATGTATAATCCGCAAAGCAACTTTAGCGTTCCTGTGAGGAATTTTTTTATATATGCACAAAGTTTTCCTGAGCGCTTCTGTAAGCCACGTGCTACCTGAAAACATGTTTTAACAAGTTCAAATCTGGTTTTCCTATATACAAGCGAAGTTACAAATTTCGAAGTTTGTTCAACAATATACATAACGCGTTATAAAAACAAAGTCTGTGTTTGTTATAAATTGAATTGTGTGCGATATTGCTTTACCTTAAAATTTCCTTTACGTAAATTTGTTGCTGATAGAAACGTATTATACTGATGAAGACAATAACGCAGAAAAAGAAAATATATATTAATAGAGAATACAAGATTATCTTTTCAGGTCCGTGGGTATACCTATTTCATATACCTTTAAGGTTTAAGGCATTATCTTCATGATTTATATCCTGTTTGGCGTTGAAAACATGGAATATAAATCATGTGCGTCACCACCAGGGACTAAAACGGTTACATGAAATTCTTTGTGATAATCTCGAGTGGTGTTTTATTACTGATATGATAGGCATATAAATTTCTCGATTCCATATAAATTATTTACTCTCTAGCAAAAAATTATAAAAAAAAGGCCTAATATTTCTACGTTTAAAATACTTGGCTACCTTTTTTTTGCTTTTAAGAAACAAACAAATTGATACACTATTCTTTATTTTAACACATACTTATATGTATGATATATCACAACAAATATGCGTTTTTAACATACGATAAGACCCTTATTGATTAATCAAATCACCCCTAAGTCAACCTTAGTCCGGTTTTACGTAGATAAAGTAATATGATGTATATCCGCCATTAATTATCCTGTCATGAACAAGCTCAAATAAGATAGTCAACATCCTATTCGCCACTTGGAAATGTACGGCAAGAGAAAAGAGTCCGCGCTTTAGAAACACGTCATTTTTCTCTATACTAGTAAGCATCACAGATATTTTCATCCTTGCTGTACCAATAGTAGGTGATCCTAATTCTCAGAACGGTGAGGACCGCATCCCTTTGTTGTGCGCAGTCGAAATTATTATTCACAAAATTTACATTTGTTGTACAAATATAAGTACTTAAAACATTAAAAACGAATTTGTCTCCCCAAATCAATTAGTCACGTACATGTGTCGCATCGTACCCTTTTCAGTTTTCTAATGCCTCCAAACTTTGCCAGAATACTGTAAATTATTTATAATTTCGGTCTCCGAGATATATTCATAAACGATTGAAAGACTTAGAGTGTAGTATTATGGTAGTATTAAAGCCATAAACCATAAGTGCGTGTTTATCTATCTTAATACTTTAAAAAAAATAGTTTAAGTAAATAAACAAAAAAAGCGAAATGAAAGGTATATATGCACGAAGCTACTATAAATTTTAAATTTAAACTATCATTATGCATGGATATACCGGACTACCCTCTGTCAAAACTTAATATTGACTAACAAATAGTAACATGGTCGTTGATAAGCAAATTTTTCTAGATCATTTGTTAATAACACATTCAGAAATTCTTTAACATTATAATACATTTGGTGTATCTAAAACCTCTTTAAATCTTTTTTGAACTTGTAAATGGTTCCCAATTCTTAATGATCGTGGGAAGTTTATTATAAATATGGTGGCACATATATAAAGGCGATTTTTTATAGGCTGCGTTACCGGGCTTCGAGGTTCTGAAGTTATTGCGCCCTCATGTTAAGTATCCATGGTTCCCTCCATTAGCTGTGAACGTATACCGGTGTTCGTGTGCATATATGGTACATTTCGTGTTCAATATGTTAGGGTCTCTTTTAAGTCGAGAAAGGCTATCAAATACTTTTATTCCTCTGCTTGGTGTTTCACAGGGATCGGTTCTGGGTCCGGTACTATTCCTCTTTTTATTAATGACATAGTCGAATTTATTAACTTTTCTTTGTTTTTATACGCGGACGATACTACTGCTGTAATTTCTGGGCGCAGGTCCGTGACCGTGCGAACACCCTCTTGATGGAGCTCGGTCAGTGGTTTAGTTGTAATGGATTCTTCATGTTTTTTCGTCCAGAGATGATTATAATGTGGATATTCATTTGAACGGTAAGTTGCTGAAGAGTCAAAGCTCTATTATTTGCTAGGAGTTCCGTTAGACAAATCACGTGGCTGGTATTTCCATTCTCGTAAGCTTATAAACTCCTCGTGTTTTCTAATTAGGAACCTTAAATGTGCGGTTGGAAGAGATTGTTTACTAACATTTTATTACGGCCAAGTGTTCTCCAGAATAACATATGGAATTATCTTTTGGGGCTCACCTACTCATGCGCATGTTTTTAGCACACAAAAGCGCATAGTTCGCAGTATCACAGGTATCGGCGCCACTGAATCCTGTAGGCCATTCTTTAAGAAATTTAGTATCTTACCTTTGTATATTCTGGAGATCCTTGCTCACACTTTTGTCAATCGGGACAACTTTCCCCTAAATTCTGATTTTCGCTTCTGTTTGCCATTGAGCAGGCTTCGTGTAACTCAAAGATGTTCCATTCCTGCGGACCTACGGCTTTTTAATTTCTTACCCAGCGCCCTTAAATGTATTGACTCCTTGAAGGTATTCAAGACTAGATTGCGTCAATTGTTGCTCCACCACTGCCTGTACTCTGTTAAGGATTTTTGGCTTTTATTTATTTATTTTTATACTTATTTAAATTTTCTTAAATTTATATTATTCATAATTACATTTATTTGTATTACTAATTACTGACGTCATATCTAATTAGTGAATTGTTATTATATGACTTGTCCATTATACCTGTATGTATTTATTCGACGAAATAAATGAAATCAAATTTATTGATCAAAATACAGAATACTTTCAAAAGACAATTGTAGTGTTTTTAAAGAACTGTCTACACATATCACGCCAACCCGAACAATAGTATATGGCTAGAACAGTGTAGTGTATGCCAAGTCATAATAGATATTTATCGACTGATCCCAATATGGAGTATTTCTAGGTTTGAGTGCGGCAAAGCAAACATTGTTCAGCCTCCTCACGATATGTTCCACTTGGGTACTCCATGAGAGACGACTATTCAAATAGACACCACAAAACTTACAAGACACATTACCGCGCCCTCTAGTTGGACTAGGTAATGTGAAGTCTACCACATTGGTTTTTTCCAAGTTAAGAACGAGGCTATTCTTCCCACACCACGTTTCCATCTCCGACATAACTGTCCCTACATTATGCTCTTCAGCGCTGTCCGAAGCGACGATTATGGAGCTATCGTCTGCATAGTTTATTAAACGGCGATCTGTTACATATTTTTCCAAATCGTTGATAAAAATCAGGAAAAGGACCAGTCAAAGCATTGAACCCCCCAAATCTGATACCATTGAATAAATCTGAAAAACGAGTTATAAATCTTCCAAAGTTGAAATACAGTCCAATTGATCATATCTCCAAAAGTATCATGGAAGAATGTCCATGTGATGAAACTTCAGAGCATCCAAGAAACACTTGATTGGCATCCTCTGGCTTTCCGCAATCATAACTGCTAATTAAATCCGTCTTGAAACGATGAGTTTTCGGCTGATTGTGATGTAATCTTAGACGACTCTCACAAGATTACGAGAAGGCGTTGGCAGTATAGCCAATTCTGCACAGATTTTTAATAGCAGTTTGAGAATGTAATAGTATTAACACATGTGCTATCTCAAGCCCTTAACGAAGCACAACAAACAAGTCTACATCGTAAACATAGAGATCTTCACACAAGGCACCTTTTTCATTGGGTTGAAAGGCATTGAGCTATCTCTATAAAATTGTACCATTAATGAAAACTAAATGTCCATAATATGAAGAAACTTTTGACTTATCCTTGAACAGCCTTCGAAAACTGCTTATCCATCGATGTATGTATAGCCATTATACCTTTTCGACAGGACTCCAAGTTACTGTAGGGCTTTACCGCCCAACTATTTCATAGCATTTAATCATTGATTAATTTACTTATCATGCAACTAAAGTTTTTGCTTGAGTAACACAGGATCAGTTGAGATGTAATCTTAACAATGTGTGTAATTGACCCACGATGGAGCATCTAATTGTCCATCCTCCTTATAAAAACGTTTTTAGGCCTTACTAAAAACATAATCAAGTCATCTCCATATCAAATAGCATCATTTGGAGAGAACTTATGTAAACATTCCACAGAAATGTGCTCAAAGTAACGTAATATCAAAAGCTCAAATAAAGAAATAACGGTATTTTCCTTTTCCCACCGTCAAAGGAATTGTTTAGGAATCTAAATGGAATATAACTGTTTATTCTGGGATATACACAAGGCAGTTAAAATGTTAAAAAAAGCAAAATGTTGGCAAATTTAGAGCAATCTGTCGCTAAAATGTGTGCACTTATTTGTATAGAATACTTGAACGGATAAACATCTTAGCTTCAGCTTACACAACAGCAACTAATAATCGACAGTCTATGCATTGCAGAGGAGTTAAGTGTATCATTACGTGCTGTGCGTGACCAATCCGACGACACTCCTTTGTGGAACGGTATATTCCGGCATCTTAAGCTATAGGCCTCCCAAAGCCTGCCGAGCTTTATTATTATTATATGCGTTACTTACTATGAAGTTCGTGGGTTAAAGAAGGGATTAGCATAACAATCAAGTTGAACTGTACCTTAAGCAAAAGTTTCAACGTATCACTCTAGTGGAAGATTGGTACTCAAAGCCTACGTAATTGTGTCGGGTCGCTATTGAATTTCCGTCATAATTTTAAATGTGCGGTTCCATCTTTCTGAAATTTAAATTATTATATCCATAGATAGCAAATATAATACTTATTGCTAACTGGGAATAAATTATTTTTCTATTTCGCACATGCAATAAGCAGTTTGTGTAACTGTTTTTTCACTTTGTGACACTGTTTGTGGTAACATTTCATGTGGGGTTGGTGTTGTAATACGTGATTTGACATTTCACATTTAATTATTTTTATAGGGGCTTGGCATATATAAAACCGCCTTTGTATTAATAGCGTGTACAATTTCTAAGTAAAAAATATATCTTATATTCTAATTTTAAAAAATAAATATGTAACAAAGATTGAATGGTAATGTCCTTCCCATTGGCTGTCGAATTTTGCGATAACCATCAGTTATAGTGCACATGTATTGCAGGGAGTGGTTATCTTGATGTACATAGGCTTATATGTATATGTGGTTGTACGCTATATCCTCACTTTTCCGTAGTCATGTGGTGTAGTTCTCACGAGTAGGCGTCTATTGAAGCAGATTGTAGTTATTAATGACGAAATATTGAGGTCATATAAAGTAGTTTTTATTAAATAGACCGCATTACCCATATATCCAATTTTATTCTCTTATAGAGATATATGCCCACAAACGTAATGGCAGATATAAAATCAAAAACAGGGAATAATTATTTATGGGTGTTTCATGATGAGGCAACGGTTATTCTAGGATGTTGTATTGTAAATATGGTTAAAAGAAGCATTTAAAAAGGCGTGAATCAATAGATGACGGTTAAATTTACAAACAACATAACTCATTTGTAACTTGTTGGAATATATCTAAATCTATACAAACGATTAGATAGACTTGCAACAAAGGGTTTTGAGCTTCTAATTTTACTTAATAAAGCGTACAACTCGAGATGTAAGCGCGGAAAAATATATAACTTTTATAAGTTTTGAACAATTTAAAACCAAAGTAGCAACGTAAGGACTCGTCCTGCCGAGTTACTTTTGGAGATTAGTAGGGATCTGTAACCGCCGTGTTCAGCTATAATCTAGATCGCATCAGGCGATACTGCACTGCAGCGGAGCGACGCGACCAAATATTGTTTATATGAATTCTTATGAGGTAGAACGCTACGCGGCAACAGAACTGCGCAGCGCGACACCACGCGACACGAGTTCCGTTGCACGCGGAGTGTATCGCGTCGCAGTTTGACCTTACGATCGTAGCATAACATAGATTGTGGCAAATTGTCTTGACAACCAGAATACTGTTTCCTTTATTGTTGAATCTTTGAAATGAGTATATAAGCAAAAGTTGTTTCCACTGTTACCAAATTCCTTACTTATTTGGCTTGGTGGACTAGATGCTGTTTTGTATCGTGTATGGAAACAAAAAATAAATATTACTTAAAACATTTTTCCTTCCAGTGACCCTGTGTTTCTATTGTGTAATCCGTCGTAGTGTACTACACTGACAGCTATTGTACAATTTAAGGCGACCTCTTTTAGAATAATATTGCATAAGAACGATTGATAATTAATTATAAACGATAGCAGTGTCCCCATCGGTTTTTTCACAATCACTGTTTAAAACCCCCTCTTAAAGGGATCTAGTATCAAACGTTATTAGCTTTTAGAATATCATATGTCGGAAAAAATCAACACCGAAAATTACAACCAATGAGTTAAATTGAACTGATCATCACAATTACAAATGTTTACACTATTCGTTAGCGAGGCCACTTCACATATGATAAAAGTTGACTAGATATTGGAGAAAAAAGAAAGAAAAAGTGTTACGTTCATGGCAGCCGCCTGACATAAAGTCTCTGGAAATACTGTAGCTTCTCAGCTTTTCACATTTAATTCTACATTTCTCGTTCTATTTAGTTTGAAAATTAGTTCTGCTATAAATGTATGCTTCCCATTCTGTCCTTGGTTCGTGCGTAGGTCAAGATCGTCAAGATAGATACGTGAGTGCTGTAATTAAACTCTTCGGCATACCTTTGATCTATAGTCTAATCTTCTCTCCGACCAAAGTTGGTTAAAGGCTATTACGGTTTTTTTACTTCGCTTACCTCGAATTAGTTCTCCGCTAGTCTTTTCGACAAGTTTTTGTAACCCTATTTTCTTCTATTTCCGTACTCTACCTTCAGAGATGCTCCTACGTCTTGTATTTCCTCAACGTAAACTTTATCGTTTAATTTTTGGCTTTCAAATTGTGTTTTCTTTCCCATGTTAGTGCGGTCTAGCTAGAATTTGTATCTTTTAGTCTCATTTACTTACAGATAACTCCTTATACTTAATACGGTCTTAGATTTTCGTTTAATTTCTTTCAATTTTAGTAACTTCCTTCAATTCATGTTTTGACATTTGACGTTTCACTTTTAGGAAGGTTAAGGTCTGTATGATATACACATCCCAGCATTATCGATTCCATGCATCGATTCGAGTTGTCGATTGAGTGTTCTTTTCATCTGCCCTATTTTGTGTTTACTTTTCGTGTTATCTTTTCGACGTTAGAGGGCAGCTCTATGTCTGTTTTCTTATTTTATTTATCTGTCTTCTGATTGGTTGGATGACGTATGCTTGCTTCCGCTTCCTTCCGGCTTGCTGGCCATTCTGGGTTGTTGTTCAGACGTGTTCTTACGAGTACATCTTCCTATTTTGGAAATTTTGGGATATTTTCACACATCTGTGGATTTTTATTGGAAGATTTCTTGAAAAAATCATTGGCCGTATCTTCGCTTGTGTTTGGTAGGGAATTTTTGTGAATATCACGACCGATGGGTCCGATACATTCGGGATATAATTTGAGAACCACGCTTCTGCAACGCCATTCTGTTCATTTCTTCTCTTCGTTGTAAAACCTCGTTATTTTAACGGTAAGCAGATCTTGTTATTTCTTTTAAATCACTAACTTTAAGGTTTCTGTGTTTTTAGAGGTTTTTTTTACCGCCTTTATTTTTGAATTTTGGAATTTTCCCATCGTTGGGTGTGAGATTTTGAACACCCCGTGCGGCTGAGAACTTCTGCGACCTTTTTAAGTCCCTTCGGAGAATCCTACCTACCTCCTGTAGAAAGTCAGCGGACCATCTGCTTCGGGCATTACCAAGTCTGCCCAGAGGCTACGATCTGTTCGGATCGGAGAGGATTTCCAAGGCCGTACTAGCTGTTTGAGAACAAAAGCAAAGTTTGCACGTTTCCTTTTTATTTGTAAATTTTGTCTGTGTTTAAGAATTGTTTTTAGTAAATAACCAACCCCAATATTTTTTTTTTAATTTTTTTATTCAACGGTACTGTAATTTTTTATGTTATACCAAGGATCGGAGGGAATCATTTAGTTCAGAAAAATAGTTACTTAACATTCAGCTTTCATTTTTTTTAACGAACTTCAGAATATATTTAAAACCCTCAACCGATTAAATATCGGGCTGTAATATACAGGGTGGTTCATTCACCACCAGTGTAATCAAGACAAATATTTAGTTTTATTTTAATAGTTTATTTTTTGTACTGTAAAACTTTTATTAAATTTAAAATTAACTTAGGCTAAGAATTTTCTTTATGCAACGTGTGTAAACTGATTGCGTTGGCCAAAGCGTTCGGTGTTCGAATCCTACCGCAGGATTTTCTGTTATACTTTTACAATATTTCATTCTTATTTTTATTGTCTTTATTAAAGTTTACTGATACAGAGTATCACATTTATTTTCTTGAATTTTACGTCATATTTTTTTCTTTTTTTTTACACTCGTTATTAACATTTACTGATAGAGAGTATCAGATTTATTATTTGAATTTTTATGTCAGTTTTTCAATGATACAATTTTTTTACTTAACAGCATTATTATAAAGTTTAACTGTTTACGCCGAAATTTATTTTCCATCTTGGGTTTGTGTTTCTATCAACCCACCCCTCGCCGACGAGCCGGCTGGTACCCTGCATGATTGCCGATTATCCACCCACTTCTTCGAAAGTTTGTAAAGCGGAAGTGCATCACCTTTTGTCTTTTTATTTTGAGTTCTTGTCTTGCGATTTTTCACGGTACTCGACAGTCACTTTCAGTGCCGGAAATTTAGGTAACAAGGCAGTACTTTTACATATTCTGGACACTTTGAAGGTTAAACTATGAACTAATTTACATCCGATAACCCAGATTATCTTACCTTGCCCTTGTCTTGGTAGTGTGGCTAATATGGTTGGAATCTTTTGAAGCTCATTAGATTCAACAGTAATTAAATCCGCACTCCTTCAAGGATTCATTATGGATGCTGTTGCCTTGAACAAGGATTTTATGTTTTCGCTATGGAAGGGCATCTACAGTACCCATTCATCCCCATCATAAGTCCCATTGGATTCGTTCGTAGTCTACAGTGCTGTTATAGAGTCTTCATGAAGTCTTTTTTTACGTTCGATACACTTGACATTACTCTTAGTGGTTAGGCTTGTGTCTTCAACTTGGACTTTGTCTTTTTTTTCCTTTGCATTATCATCAATCTGCTATGTGTCGTACCCTGGTAGTGCAACATAAAAGCTTGAAGCAATATTTCTGCCGTCCCTCGATCCCTATTTTGCGCGTTCCCAATTATTATTTGCAAGAAAGTCTTCACATTATAAACATACCAAAGATTGATTAAACATTTTTATACTCACATGTAGGCTTCTCGGATTGACTAAATCTAAATCACATTATAGAACATAAACAGGAAGTAGTTTTTTTCAATACCATTGTCTATTATTTTATTTTTATATTCTTTTTTTCTGATTTTATGTGCTACAAATCGCAATCTTAAATTATTTATCTTTATTGAAGCCCGTTTCCTTAACCGCTTCCAATTTGTGAACCTCACAGTTGCGACGCAAACGTGCGGAGGAAACTTGTTTAGGACGCCTTAAGATATTTATTAGGACGCTACCGCTTCGCGTATAAAATATTCATTGCAGGAGGACTTTTAGATAGAGAGAAAAATTTAAGTTCGCTGTTGCTGCTATTTATTTTTTCAGGCGCACTATTCAGCTGAGGGTTACGGTACGGCGAGGGCGAACGAAAAAGGAAGATGAAAACAATGTTCGTTTGTCGAATTACTGAGGTGGAAAGCTGCGCATTCGTCCTGTTTCATATTCGCGAGCACTTTTCATTGTGTGTCCTACTCGCAAGATGAAACTACCATCGGCAGATGTTTAAGTGGTCCTAAGGGTATCCTCTAAGTAAGCAAATGATGTAGATTTTATTACGTATTACACGTGTTTCGATTGCACGCCGTGGTAAATTTTTCATAACTGATGTGAGAAAATAATAGTCGCTGAGATTGCATGAAGGTCTCGTATAAAAAGCGAATACGATACAATGATAGAAATACTGTAATCTTTCAAAGCAACAGGTGAAATGACAAAACCTTTAACAGTTTATGTAATAGTCGTTTAAAATTCGTTTCAGAAAACTCACGCGACTGTTGTAGTCTATCTTTCTATAGTTTGAAAGAAAGCTCCGCTCTAAAAAGCATAAAGAAACAGGTGTTCAATTACACATTCCTTTTTCGATATTTTCGTTGAAAATGTATCTTTCCTAGCTGGAAGTCAAACATAATTTTTATTTGACTTTCTTAAGTTGACTACTTCCTGCACTTCTAATTGCCCCAGCACTGATTTCCTTTTTGAATCTTAAACTCCGAATAAAAAAAAATCATATTTTTCGGCTTTTTGTATCACATTGATCTTTAAGAGCTAGAATTTCTAGTTATTTCAATTAACGATTTCTATTTGTTAGTAAAATAAAAAATTAAATTTATTTGAAATTGCATGAAGAATATCTTTTTTATTCTCACTCTTTGATGCCTTGTCATAAACTGTGATACCTGTAAGTGGACTTATGGTCCATTTATTATTTTTCACACCCAAATTGTATATAAGATTTCTGAATTATATTCTTTTTGGATGACATACTTAACGAGAGCACACTAAACAAGTCGCACCTTTTAGAAGGAAATTATTTTAATTTAAAATTTGGTCCCAGAACTCGACAATGGCAAATTTGACTTGTAAATTTACTAAAACAAAGATTTTTCTTTTTCAATTACCTCAACGTCCCCTTCTCATTTGATTTTGCATCAACACCGCTGACGTGCAATCCTTTTTCTTTTTGTAACGGCAAAGATTCCAATTTAAGATTTTTCCATATTCAAATATATCGAGTCCGGGAAAAGTATAAAGGAGTATACTTTTCCCGGACTCGATGCGATAACGAAAAGATGTAATAGGTAATTTTTTTGTATATACAGGGTGTTTACGGTCTAATCATTTTTTACTTTACTTATTTTCAAACACATTATCTAAATGTTGGCAAACTAAACGATTAAAATGCGATGGTGGCCATTGTAAAGAAACTACATTTGTCGACGTACAGTGAATTTCAAAATTCGTGTCATACCTTACGAGGCGATATCAAACTTTTATCCTGATGGAAGTGGCTCATTCCCAGAGTGCACCTAATTTCCACCGATAAACTATATAACAGTTAAGTTAAGTATTGTTGACTTTCTGAATGTAATGCTGTCATTACTCGAAGAATTAAAACATATTATTATTATTATTATTATTAAGGAAGGTTTCGTGCCAACTATGGATTAAGTCCTAACTAGTAACGTATTTTCGAACAGAAGTATGTTTGTTACGTCTGACAATATGCCTAAAGTGTTATGGAAATATGAAACATATCGCATGCATGAGAGAGATATATCCAGTGAGAGACGCTGACGATATTGATTGCTTGATTATATGTGATTTCCGAATATTTTGTGTATTTAGAGCTACCGTTATTGTTTTCAGTGTTGTATTTACTTATTATAACTAAAGAGTTATTTCCTTCAAATAAAAGAATTAATTGCTGTCTTATTTCAATAGCAAGGAGGGATCTATATTTAAATAATAGATTTTACAGAATTCTATATCTACAGTGTTAAGTTAATTTAATATGTATCTAATATAATTATTCATTGTTTAAATTTGAAGTTTTTTTTTTGCATGAAGTGAAGGAAATTGTTGAGTGTTCGCTTCATTACCCGAATGGAAATATGTCAGTTTTTCTAATGTTTAATTTGATAAAGAAATTTACCTTTCGATACGAATTGAGACCTTCTTAACTTACCACGATCTTTAGAAAATCTTTTCGTTAGAGATCGTTATCGTATTTTTTATTTATACTGACAATAATTTCCTTTGTAGTTCTATCCAGTTGCGCAGTCTCTATGCAGTAGTTTAAAATTTGTTTGGAATTTTTTTTCTTTATGTTATATTTTGTGTTACTTTGTCTTTTTATTTCGAGTGTTATATAGTTACTTTATTGTTTATTCATCTAGTGGAATCCTCGACTGCGTAGAAAATGAGTTTTTTATGAACTCGGTGAAAATAAGAGCTCTAAATAACCGCAAATCTTTCCTATTTTTCATAACGGTTCACCAAATCCTTTTTTAAATTTTAGAAACAAATATGAATTCCTTTTCACGATGGTAAGGATGTTATAACTAAAATCTATATGCTTTTAATGAAAATAATAAATAGGTAATATGTCGCCATACTGTTTTTATGTAGAGGATATTATCAGCTTTCTTTTCTCTTTACAAGTTTTACTGATGAATATTCCGTATTAATCACCAAATTTATTAATCAACCAAACATGCTTAACTAATGGGCTGCAGGAGTTAACGTTCTAATACATATCAATGTATTATTTGTTTCATCTTAAATTTTTATTATTTGACTCTTAACTAGATTTTCGGTTGGTATAAAAAATACGTTTCTCCCAAATATGTTTATATTCGCATTTTCTCAATTGATACTTACATTCAAAGGGTGTGAGAAACACGTTTTCAATACTTATTCTTCTAGGTAATTGAATTTCATTTTTTTTATATATTCAATATTTTTTATATATCCTTATGGATAACAAATAACATATCGTTAGTAAGTTACGGAAAAGCAAAATAAGTAGTATAGTATAATAAATAAATAGTTAATTATGACATTAACAACCTAAAGAAAAAGGTATCAATTAAACGCATCGATACGTATACAATTAAGCGGCTTACATGCTACGGCGATAACCATGGCGACGTCTTCAAGTAGTCCCGGATAGCGGGCCAAACATTAAAACCATCAAACACCCTCTTTAACATCCCCGCTACAGAGGAAGGAATCCTAGTACCTATCGTCAAGTATTTATGGTTTGTAGCTTTGATTTCATTTAGATGTAAAATTAAAAACCTTACTGGTCTGAGTGTGCCATACAAGAGAGTATTTGTAAATGAAAGGTCATAATGCCGAAACGACAACGTATAAGTCACTCACAGAAGGAAAAAGTTTTGACATCTGCTCCGTAGGGCATGACATTAGAAAAGAGACCGGTTGTACATTCAAAGGAACTTTTTCCAATAATTCCATCAAATGATTTTGCAAAAACAAGAGATTATGTTATCCATTCAATCGATTTGGCAACACAAAGGCTTGTCGGTTGACCAATCTAGTACTAAGTTTATTGAACGAACAGGAAGATATGGAATTTTCGACAGCCCAAATTGGAGTATTACGACAGTTATTTATGCCGTTACGTGTAAACTTTGCTTCAGCAGTCGCCAATACAATCGAAGAAAGATTTGGAATTTTTGCATGTTTTTATGAAAACCACGGGTGAAATTCTACTTCTTCCCCCCTCCCCTACCCTCTCCTCCTTTGTCTTCTGAATGGTATGCCTGACGTACTCATTTCCGTATCCTGTTTCTTCTTCGGAGTTGTTAGACGCGTTCTCATGAGTGAATCTTCCTGTCCTTGGGAATTTTGGATATTTTCACACATTGGTGGATTTTATTGGAAGTTTACTTGAAATAATCATTGGCCGTATCTTCGCTTGTGATTGATGTGGAAATTTCATGATTTCGACGGCGGATGTATCTGATATTTTGGGATATAATTTGAGAAACACGCGTCTCTAACGCCATTCTGTTTCTTGTTTCTTTTCTTCGTTGAAAACCTCGTCAATTAACGGTAAGCCAAATTTTGTTACTTCTTCTATTTTACTATTTTGTGGTTTTCTGTTGTTTTAGAGGTTTTTTGATTCCCTTATTCTTTAACCCTGGAATCTTCTCTTCGTCTTGTGTAAGGATTTGAATAACCCACGTGCGGCTGAGAATTTTTGCGACCTCTTAAATCCTTCTGAGAACCCACCTATTTCGGAACTCACACTGGGCTGTTTTGGCTGCTGCCAAGTCAGTCCCGGAAGCTTCGCCTTGACTGTCCGTATAGGAGATCCACGCCCACGCTAATAGCCGATCGAGAGCAAAGTTAAGTTGCACGCTTTTTTTAGTAATCTCTCTCCCGTGTAAAATTTAGTAATTAAAAACCACCCCCAATGATTTATCTTTTTTTGTGTTTTCCTTCACGATCCTGTAAATTTCACATGTTATATCCTGGATCGGAGAGTGCTACTTGTTACTAACGCAGCATAATATTTCAAATTCAGTACAATTATTTACTTATCTTTTCATTTACTTATCAAATTCAGTATAATTGCTTAAACACCAACCGACTGAATATCGGCTTGTCATATACAGGCTGATTTATTCACTATTAATGTAGTCGATTCAAATATTTAAGTTTTATTTTTGTTTTTGTGATTGTAACTACGTTTTCTTGAATTTCAATTAACTTATATCGTAAGAATTATTTGTGTAAATCAATGTGAACTGATTGCGTTGGCCAAAGCGTTCGATGCTCGCGTCCTACCGTAGGTCTCTTCTTCTTACTCTTTGCTTAGTTCCCTTTCTTTTACCGTATGTCAATACCCGTATACGCAATGCATCATGATAGCAAAGTTATCCGTCGCTTTCGGTGTAATCAGATATGTGACATTTATGGAGCTATTTTTTATAAATATATCATAGCTAACTATGCTTGACCTCGATATTTAAAAATCAGGATATCCTTGCAAATTTAGCATATTTTAAGTGACGTATTCCGTGAATCAACTTATATATTATCCCAACTGTCATCTGTTAAATTTCGGTAAATGTTTAAATATACACGGTGATAGGATGACTTGTGGGTTATAGAAACTACCATCCTGCTCGTATTTACATGGATGCTATTGAGCTATTGCGTTTATATATGGTATGTAAATACCTGTAAGTTAGTACGAAACTTACTGCGGAAAGCTTACGGTGGTGACGCTTAACAGATACTTCAGTGAGTGCATACATACACAGACTCAGTGAGTGCAACTGTGCCGAGATTACCTATGTATGTATGCAAGATGCAGGAACTTATTTAGCTTAACTTCCTGGAAGTGTTGTCAAGAGGAAGACTGCACGTCATTTTCTCTTATCTTTGATGTACATATACCTCACTTGATGTTAATTGATATACAGTGGTTTTTCGGTTAAATCGGCTTCATTTTGTTGATAGTAACTGTTTAGAGATAAATTCGTGAACTACTAATTTTTCACAGATAATTTACCTCTGCATAAGCAAATACCCATAAGCATATCGCACGGTGTGAACTATCAAATTATGTATATAAGTTCTAGAAACCATACTACATAATTGTAACACTCTTCTTCAGTAAAGCCTAAATTTTTGTCATAACATTTTTTTATCCCGAGGCAAACATTGCAATTTTTCTATTATTTTAAGGATATACTATACTTCCTATTTCTTTCGCTTAAACCTTAAACATTAAAATGCTTATTAGTATAAGAAAAGAGCGTGCTTATCGCATATTTTCCAAAGTAGACATTTAAAAATATGCCCAACCGATAAATAATTAGTTTTATTGAATTTCCCAGGAAAACAAAAAAAAAAACAACTGCTATATCAAGAACAGTACTAAACAATAAGTAATTGAATATTCCCAAAATAAAACATTGAAACACGCTTTATTATATGAAAAGGCTAAATATGGAGTACAATATTATGTGATGTCAAAGTTTTTCCAAAAAAATGTAACTACGGTTTATTAAATTAAAGAAACATAAATTAATTATATGAATTTATGAGTTCACATTTGGTCGCTAGAGCCATCTCCAAAACTTGTCCATCATTACGAGAAAAATAACTGCAACTCTGCAGATTCATTCAGAGTTTAATATCTTCCTTCCCCAGGCAATATTATTATCCACTGACGGACGAAAAGTAATTGAGTTTCAGAAGGTTACAAAGTTTAAAATTATAATATACATATATTAATGGCTTCCGACATGTTTTCCTTCGGGAAATACTATTTTAAAACAAATTGTATGCGACACAGAATGAATGATGTGTAGATGTATATTGTAGTATCGAGCAATTTACTTGATAGTGAGATGTTTAATCTGGTGTACTTATGTAAATGAATTAAAACCGTTTTTCTCTTGGGTTATATATATATATATATTAGATTAGATTAGATTAGGATAGGGGTGGCCTATCGACCTGTTTCACCGCGACCTTTTCAGATCTATTGTGATCCCCTTTTTCCTAGAGGACGCTCTCTAATTTTGCCCTCTTGATTAGGCCTATCATCTTTGAGAGCGGCTTCTTTTATGTAGCTACTAGCTGTGGGGTTTCCTCCCCCATTATTAGAAACCTTGTCCTCGCCAGGCCTTCACATTGGCACAGCACATGAACTGGTGTTTCTTCCTCCTCTTGGCAGTATCTGCAGGTTGCATCATCTGCCAGGCCTATTTTATACATATGCCTATTCAGTCTACAGTGACCAGTCAGCAGACCTACTATCATTTTGACAGTCTTCCTGTCTTTATTCAGTAGATCTCTCGTGAGTTCAGGGCTCTGCTCCTTTAGGAACTCTTTTGCCTGCCATGTCCCGGTGATTTATGCCACCACTCTCTGGACTGAATGTATATCCATTCTTGATGATTTTTTGATTTGCGATTTGGTAGTGCCGAAAGAAGGTTCGGCTCCAACGAATGGCTTGAGCGAACTTCGCCTGGCCAGCTCGTCCGCCGCCTCATTTCCTCTCACGCCCGAGTGGCTAGGGACCCAGGCTAGGGTTACTTTCCTTTGGGTGTCCACCTCATTTAGGGCGCTTACACAGTCCCAAATCAGCTTAGAGTCCACGCTTGAGGAGCTAATCGCTTTAAGTGTGGACTGGCTGTCGGAGAAGATAGCGACGCTTTTACCCGGTGCGGTACATCTTTCTATCTCTCTGACACAGTGGTGAATGCAGCAACCTCCGCTTGGAACACAGTGTGTCTTTGCTGAAGCTTACCGAAAGAGCCTTTTTAGGTTTCTTAGTGTATATTCCCGCTCCGACGCCGTAATCCGTTTGAGCCGTCAGTTAAACCAGTTTGAGTCCGCTCTTACCGGGGCACCTGCCTCCCAGTCCTTCTTATCTGGTATTATAACCTGATATTTCTTATGCACGCCACCCAACGCCTTGGCCGTCCCCGCCTGCCGCGCCTTTGGCCACCATGCTACTGCTCCATACGTTAACATGGGTCTGATTACCTTAGTGTACAACACCAGAGTCATCTTGGGCTAAGGCCCAATTCTTTCACAGAGCCTCCTGCACTTGCCTAGGGCGATGGTGCTTTGCTAGTCAATTTTTGGATATGTGAATTCCATGTGTGCTTTGATCAAATCATACTCCCAGGTATTTCGCTCTTTTGACGTATGGAATTCGCTCACCTCCTATCACTAGTGGCTGTAGCCTTCTAGCGTTCTTTTTCTTGTAAACGTGACAGCCTGTGTTTTTTGAGCATTGACTAATAGTCGCTCTTGTGTACACCATTTGTCAACCGTGTTGAGAGCGGTTTGCATACGCTCCACCAGAACCTTTGGAAACCGCCCTCTGACGACTATTGTAAGGTCGTCAGCATATCCAAGGCAATGGAATCCTTACCGGTCAGCTCCGGATTAGGTCGTCTACCAGGGTAGCCACAGCAAGGGAGAAAGAACTCCACCCTGCGGACATCCCCCTCCCGCCTCCGCCTCAATGGTAGCCTCACCAATTGTGGATGTGATTATCCTTCTTTCCAGGCTGGCTCTTACCCACTGTAGAAGTTTCGGTGCGACGCCCCTTCTCCGTAGCGCCCGATGAGTGAATTAGTGGTAGCATTGTTAAATGCTCCCTCGATGTCCAGGAAGTGTCATGGCTATCTCTTTGTCTTCTATAGACTTAGTAATTAGCCTGTTGAGGTCATCTTAAGCGACCTCTGTAGATTTTCCCGGTTGTATGCGTATTGTCTGTCACTGAGTGGCTGTTCTCTCAGTGTGGTATCTCTTATGTACCTATCCACCAACCTTTCAAGATTTTTAGTAAAAGAGAGGATAGGCTTATTGGTCTGTATGACTTCGGCGTTTGATCGGATACTTTACCTACCTTAGGTAGGTATACCACCTTCACCTTTTGCCATGCAGTGGACGTTCCCCAGGCTACATGCTTCTGAAGATTTTCACGAGATGTGCATCAGTACCTCTATCCCATTCTGAAGTAGGCAGGAATATTCATCCGTGCCTGCAGATTGAAAGGCAGAAATCTGCTTAGCGCCCACTTGACTCTCGTGGGTCTCGTGATTTCTGCGGCAGCCTCCAGTCTTGTCTTTTTGGCTCTCTGGCGTACGATCTGCTACGGCGGCCCACGAGCACCAGTCAGGATCTTTGCGGACGGAAAGTGAACCTTCAACAGTTCCTCGATGCTCTCTTTATGAGTGCTAGTGTAGGTTCCATTCATTCTTTTGATGAAGCCACTCGGTCGCAGCACAAACCATCCTTGGCTAGAACTTTATGGATTCGTGAGCATGCGGAGCTTCGTTCAGCTCCTCGCAAAACTTATATATATATATATATATATATATATATATATTATATATATATATAGTTAACAGTATGTTGTAAGCCCACTATATGAATGGCTAGTTGTTGAACCCTGCATATATTAACATACATTTCAAAGCCGGTGCATGTATATAAATACATCGTTTTTGTTGAGCCCTGCGGTGTTGCCACTAACTATTATTGACAAAACGATGCCAGTATGTTTTTCTCATGTTCCTTAGCCTTATTACATTTTTTAGAACAGATACGTTATCAAATTAAATAATATTTACGAAATGAGTGGTTTTTCTTTTTTTTCTTGTTTTTGAGGTCTTTTTTATAAAATATAGAAATATATAACAACGTTTCGCTTTTTATTACAAAAGCTTTTTTTAAATGATAAAGACATGTAAAAATATCAATTTTAAATGGGTAATGTTATTTATAAATATATTTTTTAGTGTAATAAATGATAAAATCATATTGTTTTTTTACTAAAAATGTTAATATATCTTTTATTTATTTACAGATTGCCTTCAATCTACTATGTTGATTTGATTATTATTATTATTAAATGTGGAAAACATTAATATTGTTTCAGATTTCTAAAAATAATTGTATTTAGTCATAAAATTAAGTTATTTAGTTTTGTGAAGAATTAAATTGATTTTAAAAATATAACAATTTTAAACACAGAACAAAATTTAAAAATACGTTATATACTAGAAATGATTCAAATTTATAAGCGAAAATGAAACGCAGTTGATGATGAAACAGACATACAATACTTCATAAAACTATATAACTTCACTTTATAATTAATATATCTAAATACAATAATATTTTTTAGAAATCTATTTAATTACAAAATTTAATAATATTTTCATATTCAATTAATAATAAATAGTCAAATGTTGATTATTTATTATTAATTAAATGATTGTGTTTCAAGATATTGATATTGAAGCACAATCTGTAAATAAAACAAAAAGATATATTGAAAATTTATAGTAAACAAAACAATTATGATTTTGTCATTTATTAAACAAAAAAAAAATATTTTATTTTTCATGTTTTAAAAAAGCTTTTGTAATAAGAGCGAAACGTCGTTATACATTTCTATATTTTTAAAAAAAGTGCCTAAAATCCAAGAAAAAGAAAGGAAAACAAAAATATGATCAGAGAAACACATTTTTTTAAAGAAATGAGTGGTGGTCCTAGTAAAATCATGAAAAAGATGCTTTTTCTTCAATACGAAATAATATATAATAATATCAGTGAAAGTAAATTGTTCGAGCAGAGGTTTAGAGCTAGAAATCCAGTATATTTCGAATAATAATAACAAAAAAATCTGATTGTAAATTTATTGCAATTAATTAAGAGCTGGAAGGTTTACATCTTTCTTTAAGTAATTATATTTTTAATAATTACCGAAAAACGGGATTGTTAGGATATTATTTCCGTAATAATTATTTTCAAATTACTACCTTCCTAAACCGATATAAATCAAATAAAAAAATTAAAACAATAATTATCTTAGATATAGATCTCCTATTTATTTTTTAAAGGTTATTTCTGAATAACACTGATATAAAAATCTACAGATAACTTTAATTCGTTAAATGTTCAATTGTCTTGGTCAAAAAATTAAAACAAATACTTGAAAGATATATCGTAAATTTTTGTTTTTGTAATATTCGAAAATTTTATTGATTTCACAATACTTAAATTATTTGAAAAGAAAGTTATATTGAACCATTTTTCTAGCTCATGCGAAATACTTGAATCTATAACAGTGTTTATTTATTCTAAAACACGGCATCAAATAAACGTTGCCCTTCTTTAAATACTATTTTGGTGAATTTTTAGAACATAGAAATTTTCAAATAAGAGGTTGTCGCACATTAGCTAGGAGTTAACCAGCGCGATAGAAAGTGGGATCTCAAATTTTTGCGGTGGAGACCAACGTACAGATCAGATTCAATTTGTGTGATGGCAGCAGTTCGGATGGTAGTAGTAATCACATTACTATTAACAGAAGAAGAAAAAAGTACAAAGAAAAAGCAGACGGATTCATTCCATTAACAAAAAAAGATCGAATCTAGGAGAATTTTATAATTTGCTTAATGATTTGGAGGAGGATGGAACGAATTTTTTTCAGTATTTCAAAATGTTACCTGATTTTTAAATTTTCAAAACTAATTGGTAGTTTTGAACCAAGTAAAGTAATTATTCTTCATCTATTTTAACAAATTATTTGGGTGTTCTAAACTTTTACCAACAGGCGCCAAGATACTGCAAACGAAGCACGCGTCTGCACATGCGGGTAATTTGATGACTGCCAGCGATGGCCGGCGCAGCCCTCACTTGACCGGTACAGCACGGCACGTTTCGTTGCGTGACGGGAGGGATCGGGCATTGATAATCCACTTCAGTACCGTTCGCACTGATCCGTGCTGTGTTGGAATTGTGGGCGTGTGTTCATTCTTTTATATTTCTTTCTTTTTCTCTCCCGGTTTCTGACAGCACCGTGCTGTGCCCATAAAATGTTATTAATTTAAAAGAAAAAAAACCTTTATTTATAAAAAATGCCTTTTGTTTTGTTTCATAATCATTAACTATTGCAGATAGAGTAAATATTTTTAAGTTATATTGAAATGATTTCGCCTTTCACACCACTAGCTAATTTTATCGATTGTTAGATATGTTATTTTTTCTTATGGAAAAAATGCAGTAAATTTTAAATACTTAAAGATATTTAATTTAATTATGTTTCAATTCCACAATAAATTTAATGTTTATGTGAAAAGCTACAATTTACAAAATACATAAATTTTAAGTAAACTTTTTTAATAATTAACTAAATTTGCAACTTTTAAAGAAAATATAATCGCACACAACCTCTCAACCTGATTTTGCGTTACAAAGTAAGAGAACATTGTTGCCAAGTTATCGGGCTTCACAAGATTACGTGAATATCGAGGAATCTGCATAGGGCTCAATAACATCCGATGGATCTATAGGCTTATATATGAATCGTTGGTGCGCCATCTAGCTTAATACCGCTACAGTTTTCGCTGCATGTAAAATGCATTAGGGGTACAATTATGAGCCCGAGCGAAAATTTGCCCAGAGGTTCCTGAAGCCTTCACATGATGTCTCTGACCAAAATTTACCTAGATACGTTGTTGAGCCCGAAAGTGGGCTCAACAACGTCGGTCCGGGCTTAATAACTATCCGTCGTATATTGGTCGGGCTCCGTTATAACCGTTTATGTCTCTACTAATATATATAATATACTATATATATACAGAATGAGTTCTTTTTTTTTTCATTATTTGTATGGGGTTTTCTAAAACCATAAGAAATACGTATTGGATTGGACAGAGAAATGTTTGTATCTTGATAAACCTACTCCAAATACACTTTTGTGTATTTCCACCTCGAGTCCGTTTGTGGAACTGCCCCGGAAGTTGACTCCTCCGATGTGGAGGATGAAGAAATCCTTTCCATGACCACTGTCAGTACATAATCTGTGGGGCACAAGCCATTGTCTCCTACGGACGTGATCGAGGTCGCGAATATCATTAAAAATCTCAAAGCTGGCAAGGCTCCGAGCCATGACGGAATAACAGCTAGAGCCCTGAAACAGCTTCCCTCCTCTGGTGTCCTGATTTTGACCAGGATCATCAATGCCACCTTGCTTCTCTGCCATTTCCCGACTACCTGGAAACACGCCGCCGTCATCTCTATCCCTAAGCCTGGGAAGGATCGCCTTTTCCCTCAGAACTACCGGCCGATAAGCCTCCTCCCTTCCTTCTCGAAGATGGCCGAGGCAGTCATTCTTGCTCGCCTTCGAGAAAATATGTCTATCATCTGCCGGACGAGCAGTTCGGCTTCCGTGCTGGTTTGTCGACCGAATACCACCTGTTTCGTCTAACGGAAGCTATTCGGGATGGATTCGAGAGGAAGGAAACAACTGTGGCGGTATTCTTAGATTTTGAGAAGGCATTTGATTCCGTGTGGCATAACGGTGAGCTGTGCAAGATGACAAGGATGGTCATCAACCCTCGCCTAGTGAAACTGGTCGGATCATACTTGTCGGGTCGGTTAAGGTCGGGAGCGCTTGCTTTTCTCTCCGACCGATCAGGGCTAGGGTGCCTCAGGCTCTCTGCTTGGCTCGGAGCTTTTCATCATTTACACTAGTGATATTCCTAAAAGTCCGGCGGTTAGTTTAGCCCTCTACGCCGATGATACAGCCGTGTACTCGTCTGGGAGGGGATGTTTGTTCGCCGGGTCCAGTCGGCACTGGACCAGATTCTTCAATGCGCAGAAAAATGGAAGATGAAGATCTCAATAGAGATGGACGGGGATGTCATTCCCTGGGCAGATCGGGCTACAAATTGACTTTCATGCCATTGTTAGCTCGGCGGAGCAAACTTGACGCTAAGTCCAAGCTTTTGCTTTACACTGCATGCCTGAGACAGATGCTGACGTACGGGGCGCTCGCCCGCTACACCATGACCAAGACACATCTCACCACTATGGAGATCCTGCAGAATCGCATGTTGCATTTTGATAGTCAGGGCTCCATGGATGGTGAGAAACAAACAACTGCGGGATGATCTGGGAGTTCCATCTCTGGAAGATCAGATTTTTGGCCGCCCGGTGATGGCTGAGGGCGGGCGAGTCATTTAACCCCCTTTTGGCCCGTGTTATCGAGCCTTAGGATAGACTCCCTCCCAGGGTTATTGTCTGTCGAGTTCGCGATCGTTGAGACCTCACCGCTGAGCGGTGTCCTCGGACAAATGAAGAGAAGGAAGAAACCTGGCATGCTCTTTCTGGTGCCTTAAATTATCGCGCAAATCATTAACATCAGCATCTCTCCGGCGGGACTAACTACCGCCGCCAAAACCCGACAAAAATGCTATAAAGACATAAGTCTGGCATTAGGAAGACGAGGAGACCATATATTTTGTATATTTAAGGAAATGCATGATTTACTAGATAGTTGCAAAAATAGAAATTCACCAAAGCCTTTTTAGTGCTCTTTTATTCTAAAGTTAGAAAAATATTAATATTATTTTTACGGAATTTAATGTCAAACATTATCTTAAACTTCTACTTTTGCTAAACATTCTTGACTGAGAAAGCAAAGCTTAATCTTTTTTAAATAGAACCATAGTTGGCTATGATATATTCTAATAGCGCATTTTTTCTGCTTGCAATGATGTAAGGGTCATAGCAGTTATTCTAATAAATAACAGTATCATGTTTTGCAATGGTAAACGCGATATAAGCGATTGAAGCATTATGTTTACTTCATCATTGACAGCTCGTTCATTAAGGTGCTTATAATTGGTTTTGTCAGTGGTATAGTTGCTTTATAAAATTATGATATATACAAATCTCGAAAAACTTGATATGATCGAATGTTGCATTATTTGTAATAAAAATAACCAACAAGCCGCCCAACTCAATTTTTTTATTATATTTTGATTGCCCATAACTTTCTGTAGACACCTTCAAAGTAAATTTATTTAAAAGGGTTTGGAAGTTTTGTGAAACCCAGAAAAAGAGTAATATCCAAGAAAACGTGCAGATAAATGGTTTAGATGCTATTAATGTCCATCAATATCAGCATGGCAAATTGCACAAGATTTTTACAATAATTTTATAAAAACAAACTCTGTGCTCTGGAGACGATGAAAGACGATTAAGTTTAAGATGTCGTTACTTGATATTTCTGTTAATATTGAACTGGACGCATCTTTCGTGCTGGAAAGTACTCGGGTTTTTCCGCCAACCTTTAGAAATACAGACTGTTGCAAAATAAATTACATCTAGGTGTTTACGAATTTCTCCTATATAGGTTATCACCTGTCACTGTCAAAATGTATCGTCCGGCGATGTGTGATGCACTTAATAACAAATGCAATTGGATTATTAATTTGTAAGATAACTTTAAAGATGGGATATTAATCAAACAACTAAGGTAAATAACTTATTTGTAGAAAATTTATTTAGTTATAATTTACAACAAGTGTCACCATTCTGTCGAATGCATACTCAGTACCTACTAAGATGTAATTCATTCTGAAACACTGTGTACTTTCTCTGGGCGCATATATTCTATTCGAATTCCCTCTGCGCCTTTGGAGCAGAAATAAGTGAGATAGACAGGCTTCCTTAATCAAGATTTATTATTTATTAATTTGATCAGTAGGCTGAGAACTGTAGTTTTGCAAGTCGTAGCGCAACAAAAAGTTTCTGAGCGTGTGTTACACACTATTTTTTAAGCATAAAAAATTAAATTTTGTTGAAAATAATAAGAAAAAGTAGACGCTAGGCAGTTGATAATACAGGTTGGCAACACATGTTACGTGTTATGTATATTTCTTTAGTTTTTTTAGTTTCTCGGGATAGCCTCTTTCGGAAATTTTCTTTGTCATTTAATATCTGTTTGCTTATAATAGCTGTAGTGGAGAAACTAGGTTATATCACTGAAAGGTTACATAATAGGTTATTGAAAACTTGTTACTCAGAAATTCTTCCCATCGGTACTGATAATAAAATGAATTATTTAAGAAAGGGCGTAATTAAAATTCTGTCATATACAATCAATGACAGACATTTCAGCAATAATTTTGTCAGTGACTTTTTGCTAGCCTAAGCCGGAGAATTGTATTTTTGGATGAATTAAAGTCATTCAGAATCAGAATTTCTGGACGTAAAAGCGTTGAGTAGCTCGTATTTTGTAGCGTTTGTACCTATATTTCTTTAGAATGACGAAACTGAATTTCGACACCACCCTTGGAACAGATTATGCAAAACATAAAAAAATAACTGTATTAAATAATTAAAAAATCACATTAACGAATAAGAACACAATTCTCGGACACTTAGGCGCTTATTGTTTGACAGGTGAAATATTAATTACTTTGTTTATTGGTCGTAGCACTCTGCTGACGTTTTCCATAAGGTAAAGTCAGGTAAGTGTGTAACCGGGGCAAGTGTGTAGTTTGCTTATATTTATTTTTAAAATTGAAATACGGACGTCCTCTTGTTATAATACTAATGTACTAAACTTCATACTAGTTTTACAAACAAAAGTTCGCATCTCCTAACGTGTAAAAACTTGAATATCTTGTGAATATATCATACCTTATTAAACAGGCATCAGTTTAGTATTACACTTTTGGCCGAACTAAAGGATAATGCTATTAATATATAAATTGCGGAACGATTACACACTTGCCCCATTTTGCTGGGTAAGTGTGTAGTATTGACAGTGTTTAAAATTTCTTTTTTTCTCTAGTAAACCGTAGATAATTATAAAAGGTGTATCTATTGAAGGCTTTCAACTGAGCATATATTACGTACTTCTATGTGTAAAATTTATCAAAATGTCTTATTATGTGAACAGTGTTACATTTTCTTCGCACTATGCAATTTTTACTACACACTTACCTGACTTTACCTTATATATGTCGTACTATCTATGGCACTCTAAAAATTTCTTACAAAATCAAAAACGCAATATATTGTTTAATATTTAAAATAAAAAAAAGAGTATTGTGTCTTTGTAAAGCCCGAAAAATTTGCTATCTGATTATAATACAGTCTATTACAGTTTCCATTAAAAGAAGTAGCAATATAAAGTCATTACTACAAATTTTGGAGAAATATTAAATCGGATTTTGATTTTTCTGTCTAGAAACTGTAGCATTACACTGTCCACCTCATTTTTGATATTTTTACAGCAAAATGTATTTACCAATATTAAATTTTCTAAATATTGTTATCAATAACTTCCTATAAAGGCCAATCAAATAACTTGAATTAGCAAATTTTTCTGAGACACCGGTATGTTTTCAGTCCTTTGGTTAATGAAAACAGCTTACATGTATTCTACATACCATAATTAGCGGTGGTCAATTTATAATAGCACTACCTCCCATTTAGTTACCACTCTTAGTGGTTATAATATCCTTCTTACCTGATTACTTTAGCGGTATAAATAATTCAGATCCACGTATTACTGCATAAAATCCATGGGTTTGTTTCTAGAAACGCTTGTTCTCCAACTTCATAAATACTCCCCTGAGACCACCTTGTTTGAAACCAGGTTAAGTTTTCACGACGAAGTATTATTGCAGTGTGCAAGATATTCTATCTGCTTGAATTGCTAATTGTTCGCGCGAAAGCATGATGCCATGAGATTTTCTTCTTCGCTAGTTAATTTACTATATGAGTATTTTTTCTCCAATGCCGCACATCGGGACATTTACACAACACAGAAATGCATTGGTAGGTTATTAATTAATAGCCCTGTGTAGGAAATAAGTTTAGAAATGTGTCGTGGGCAGTGAATTTCCGTTTCACAGCTTTAAAATGCAACCAAAACAATTACACCCCCTCATGTCATTAACACAGAGGCACCTACTACCGCACTCGAATGCGACTAATTAAAGAGAATAACATTGTACGGAACGAAATTACTCAGGGTGAGGATATTTCAAAAGGATTACCAACAATCATTAGAGACAAAGTCGTAACCGTTTTGACGATTGCACATTGCATAGTTTCTAGTAACTTACTTGCCGTGTAATCAACATCTAACGTACTACTTTGTCTAAAACGAATATCTACAAAGTTGTGTCCTGCCCGTTTTACAACGTAAATTTGATCACGTCGATTTGTATAACAAAAAATACCTACACACCCATAGAGTGTTCGTGTTAAATATGTTGAATAACCTTTCATCATGCGCAAAATAATTGAATAAATTTTTAATATTGGTTTATACCAAGTATAATAAAAGTATGAAATGCTGTATATCATATACCAATAATTGGTTACCTATCTGACAAATTGTATTTTAAAACTTTTATTCTTTGAACTTTTTACCTTTTACTATACCAGGCATAAATCAAATTTAGACGATTCATGGCGCGTACACTTTCTCTCTTTTAATGTACGACACACACAATGCTTGAGTTATTTCACCTGGGACTAATACAATTTTGGTTACAAAGAGGATCAATATAAGGATAGATTACTGCAGCTCCAGAGTGGATTTGTTTTGCCGTTTGATCGATAGAAAACTCCGATCAGAGAAATTCAATTATTTCAACTTATTTTCTGCTTTACCTCAAATTACATGCCGTAAGCAAACATAATTTCTTTTCTGAGATGTGCAGGTTGACCATTTATCGGATTCGTGACTTACACAGCTTTTATTGTATTCCAGTAACTGTGAGGTTTAATACTCGTTTTTTTTTATAGGATCATTTTACTTCGTAAAATTGAATTTCAAGGTAAAGGTAAAGAGCTTGAGATTACTGAAGTTTTCCTTACGAAAATTTAAAGTGAATTATATAATAATCTACAGAATTTACAGCAATTACTTAGTCAAAGATATATATGAAAAGCCTATGAGTACTGTTTTTTTTTGTGTACCGCTGTGAAACGTTTGTTGTCTCTAGAATACGGCCATTCATAACAAAACAGGATTAGCACCGAATGCAAGGTTCTAATTTGAAATTTACTGCATGGTAGTGTGCAGTGATGCATAAGCAGCTTTAGACCCCCTTTTGCATAAACATCTTGCTTGATCATATCTTCAAAAACAAAGTGATTAAAAACTTGTGTGTTTTAACATGTACATTGTCCAAGAACTCTATTTGCCGACGTATTTATGGCAAATACGATTAAAGAAATTAAAATAAAGTTATCGACCGAGAAATACAAAAATTTGTTGTCTTTTCGAATATTTTAAAAGGCGAGCGATAAGTCCTCCACTTAACACTAGGCTATGTGGAATAATACGTTTTATAACTAGAGTGGTCAGACGTATCTGCTTACACTGGCCGTCCTCGCCTCGCGCTATGCAGAACGCTTAGCCATAGTATATCTTCGAAGGCAGTAAAATCACTCCCTCCGATTCGTGTATCTAGTATCTAGTATCAGTGTTAGTTGAGTCTTGGTGCGAGATGGTACAATTCTCCACGATTTACGTATTGTACCTGGGAGTTGGGAGTACCTACCAGGCGCGTCCCCGAGGTGGTGGATAGGGGAAAGGTCATCTTGTCAGGGTTCGCTCAAGACAAGATGTGGTTAGTGACAGGTTAGTGGCGGCTATAAGTTCGTCCTCTCTGCTTAAAACCGGAGCAGCGTGAATGAAGGACCGTCGCCGTGAACCAGCTTCTCCCTCCGCCCGAGCTGTCGTGTAGTGGCCTCAGAAGCTTGCATAGGGTTCTACAGCGATGCCAGTTGTTGCTTTCAGCTACCGAAAGCCCAACTGTTAAACCAGCTCCCGAAAGGGATGGGGTATCTTGGCTTAACTGCACGGACCGAGAGGAGGTAACCTCAACAAAAACCTAAATCCTAAAGTGGCGGACTAAGCTGATGGGGTGCGTGGCTGGATAGAAAACCAGTCTACTAGGGGCACCTGGCGCACCCCATTGTATTTAGCCTTACCTCTGCATGCGGGACTTTGTGGAGGTGGACCTTTTCTTCCCTAGCTACTCGTGGGATCAACCATGGAGGAAGGACGTTTATTAGCGGAACGAACACCGCTAATAAAAGGAATTGGAGCAGGACCTCCATAAAAAGCCTTCCACTTCCAAAGTGAGAGTACCTCACAAGAAGGAACAAAGGGAACAGCAAAACGACGTGGAGCAGATTGGGGAACAGGATGGCATCCATCCCCTCTCAAATTGTGTAGCACTGTGCAACTCAAGGACGTTGCACCTGGGAGCACGTCGAAATCGAAGAGGGAGACTTACCTGACCTAGGGCCTTGTGATATCCTACACTTTCTGAAAGGAATAGGATTGGAAGGCCAGCTGTAAAACAGTAAGAACAGGGGACACAATAGATCTTTTCGGTCGCAGGGAATATCCCTTGCGAATTTTACATACATACATGCGTATTGTAAATGTAATAAAATGTCGGGCGTAGAAAATCCCTGAAAACGGCTATTGTTTTATAATGTATAAAAGTATATCGGTGAATTCCAAAATTTACATTATGGTGGTGCCAAAATAGTTTGTACAGTGTGCAATATACAGTTACTGTGCTGGCACAAATCGGACTACACATTGGTGGTGGCGCATCTGATCCGTTTTCTACCTATAAAGATTATTATAAATTATTATAAATGGAACGGTGAAATTTTTATCGATCCAGTAAATTTCTAGTATCATTTGTGGACAGTTTATATGAAAACTGCATTTATATGTACCTAATGTGTGAAATATTGTACGGTGTGTATCTATGTATAATAATAGTATATTTGAAACCAAGGGGACAAAGTGCTATTGTGCGAGGTTTGTAATTGCCCAAGGTCTGCAAGAGCACTTTTTTCTCAGCCAGTTCCATTTTAACATAAAATCGAAAACAATAAAAAAAATTTATGGTGACAATGGTGAACAATTACAGCGATGGAATGGTTGCTTGATGGTAATAAAACTGCTACGGAAGCATAGAATCCAAGCGATCCCATATACAGTAAAAATAATCCAAACACCAACTCAAACTTTAACCCATCGTCAACAATTCCACGTCATGGGTTAAACTTAAAGTAGAGTTATATTAGTTTCCATAATGACAGCTACTGCTTGCAGCTTCCTCTTCTCTTATCGCTGCCCCTTGCAGATTATGCACATCATGAAAAGGGTTGCTTTAATCCGAAATGTATTCGCATCCTGCGAACATTCACGAAAATTTAACCGCTTCCGTAGAATCGATTTAGTGTGAAAAGTTAGAAAACTTTCGCGGTCTCTAACGGAACGCAACCAACGCGACAATAGCGGCAGTCGTTTACGGCTTTAATTTCAGAGGGCTGGGAGATCCAATGAAACCCGAGGATCGCGTACTAATGTAAATCACATTCCGGACCCGGGAGAAAAATTGATGATTTTCGGACGCCGGGTAATGTGCGGGCTATTGTGAGATTTGCGATAATTAAAAAATCCTTGCCGTTATTCTCGCAGCATTTGTCCCTTAGTGGTAGGACGATACGGACCAGTACAGAATACCAAATTGTACTTTTCGGTAAATAATCTTTTAATCCTATTGACCCTACGAAATTGGACTTTCTAGCTAATAATCCCTAAATGTGCGTTAATTCTGGTGTTCTCCAAAAAATATGGCTTGAAAAGCTTAGGTTTGAAGCATGTCAGCATTCATCGTTTCTTTAGTGTTTATTGAAGTATATTTGGAACGAAATTGTATTATTATTAATTACTCTAATATTAATGTTCTCCCTTTCAAAGTGTTCCTTGTTAGCTATAATACATTGCCGCCAACGCGTTTTCTAATATTGGAAGCTCTTGTAGAACACGGGCGGCATGGAGCTTAGTTTCGTCGACGATCCTACCTTTGTATTTTCAATGTTTGTATAACCTTACCCTTTCATGGCCTTTTCCATTGAATAAAATAGGAATAGAGAGGATACTGAAATTACGGTTAATATAATAATGAATAATAAAAAAAATATTTATTGGAGTTCATTGGAGTGTATAGTGAACCCAAAATGAGAAGTACATATGTCGTCATATCCTTTTTGAATGCTGGAATCGTCGGAAGAGTCGATTATACTTGCTTTAGGGGTGTTCCTGTCACTTTGACAGAAGTACTTAATGTAATTTCTATCGTAAAAAAAAATCACCCCCACCATTAATGACTTTAGTTCCTCTATTCTACGTCGACATTACGATGATGACATATGTACTGCTCATTTTGGGTTCACTCTACAGTAAAAACTGATTAAAGAATTAATGTGTTTCTGCTAATTACTGTAATAATAATGTAAGGAGCTTGCAACCTTTGCAACATAAAAACTGAATCTATTCCTGTTGAAACAGGTTATGTAATGAACACTGCCACAGTTTTCACAGAAAAACAGCTGTTAACATTGTTACGTATTCTTTTGACTTGGAAAGAGTGCTAAAATTAAACTCAGAAAGTACAATTAATGTGTGAACCTAAAAAAAAAAGTATGTGCTAGCATATCTTGGGATAAAAATTATTTTTCTTTAAATTCTCAAGAACATTTTATCCAAAAATCTGGAAGTGCTTCTGAGGTTTTAGTCATAAAATGCTTGTAGATTTCTGCTAACCATTACCAAATATATATTGTATACTTACTTCTTTTCAGAAAATTATCCATAAAGATTTACTGTATACATCAATGGAGAAATTCAAAGAATCGTTTATTATTTGAGCGCAAGCACTAAATATCCATAGATTCATAGAAGTCCACAGGCGGATAAATTAGTACAATCACCCTTTTTTTAAACAGCTTTAGAAATAATATTCAATGCCAGAAAGTTTAGCTTTCTAATGTTTATAGTTTTCGAGTAAATAACTGTTAAGAAGAAAAACAAAAATGAATCATTTTCGCTAATCTATATCACACAGATTTATTTGAGTTCCTAATATGCAGTTGTAGCTGTGGATAGTATTATCTGTAGTTTTTAAGGGATCCTAAGCGTCCTTCAAGTACACCAAAAATAATACTTTAATACTTTAATAGTGTTTCTTCCATATGTTGCCCTTGGGCCCCCTATGATTCTTTTTACCAAATATACCTACCACATGTTCAAACAATATGTATAAATTGTAACTCGACACAAAGGTATAACATAATAAAATATCAAAATGCTAGTGAAATAAACATTTATATTACCGTATTGTACAATTCGCATTCGTTTGGGTTTTCTATTTGTTAGTTGGATATTTACTAAATATATGAATATGGTACAAAAGTAACAGTGCTCTACTAGCGTAACATACAAAAATATATTAAAGATTTTACCAATATTTTTGCTGTATTTGGAACACGTTTAAAATAGAGGTGTGCATTTTGGCAATTATCTCAGTCCGACTGCAGTCCGTCATATTCACCGGTCGTTTTCCAAAAAATTAATAGAAGAATTTTCATAACTATAACAGGAGTTGTAGCAACTAGTGCTGGTGAATATATTGATTTAATAATTAAGTAGAATAGATAATTTACAATTTCAAATAAACATATGAAGCACGTTTTATTATAAAATAATATATTTTTTGAGACGAAATGGTTTACATTTGCTATTAAAATCAAACATTAAATTGATCATTCAGTAGAACGATTAGGTTCACCATAATTATCCTACAAAAGTCATTATACATTTCTCACATAATTGTTATTGCTGTAGAATAATTCAACAATTTTAATATGTTAAGTAATGGTTAAGCGATCCATTTCTTAAATAGTTCCTTTCAAACTAGCTTTGGGAGCTTAATTACCATATGTATATTATTAGATAAACTATCTTTTTTTATTTGTTTTGTATCGAGTTGTTGTTGGTATGTTGTAGGTATATTTGGTGAGAAAATGATGGGCGGCCCAAAGACAAATATATACAAAACACTATTAAAGTATTTGTACGAATTTATACAATAGTATCAACTCTGATACCACACATTTTATACTCAAAACGTTACAAGAAATAGATTAGCACGTCCTACATGGTATATATTAACATCTTTGGAAGCTGTGATAGTAAATCTATGATTTTCGAGAATTATTTTTTTCAATTTGTACACGTTATTATCAATTATTGAGATGCTAAAACATTCAAGACTCTAGCCATTTGTCTCTTGTTTTTATTTTTTTTTTTTTTCGTAAAATATGTTTTCCAATATACTTACTGATATTAAAATGCTTTAAAAACGAAGGGACTCGCATAAAAAAAAAATGTGTTAGAGCTAACGCAGTTTGCGAAATTTTCTTAACAAAATGATTGTATATAATATTCTACGCACGCGGAGATCACACACAAAAGATTGCCCTAAAACTTAATCGTATAGCCATGATAAGACCGAAAACGTAGAAAATTCATCATTGATTTATTCCGCGACCTTCCGGGGGTAAGAAAAAAAATGAAAAACACGTTCGCGTTTGAAAGGAATTTAATAGATTTCCTCGTAAAAAAGTAGGTTACGTGATTTCCCATTAAGAAAGTATTTCAATTGTTTCGCCAAAAAAGAAAAAAAAATGTGGGCTTTGGCATTGGGAGATGGAAAGCTTAATTCAATTTACACTCTGAGGGAATCTAGTCCTGGAGAGGCAGTCCTATGCACTATCAGATTCTATCTTTGAAACTGATTATAGCTCAGCTTACTGGAAAGCTTATAAATGCTGATTTATACTCTAAGAATAAGAAACAAAAGAGAACAAGAAGAAGAAATCTAGGTCTTTTATGGAGATTTTCAGTGTTCTTCCTTATATTTTACGAAGCAATATACCGTGTACGAGATAAAAGTATAGTTTGCTGAATACACATTAACCCAACGTCATGTAATATGAATACAGGCTATAACTTAAGACACAACACTGTAATAGTTAGGAAATTAGTGGAGTATTGAAAACGATAACTACGGGTTCAAGACAACGAACTAGTTTTCATAATTATCTCTAGAACGCAATTTTGACATATACCCCAGTTGGTACTTCCATTTTTAGTATTATGCTGTAATACTACTAAATGATAAATTCAGCCGTTTAAAATGCATATTGAGATAAAGTCAATGCGATTCAAATAATTCAGCTTTTTTGCAGATATTAGATTTAAAACATGCAAATCTTAATGATTTTAACAGACTTTATCATGCTATTATTGTAACTACCAATAAAAAACAGAACATTATTAAGTATAGAAAATACAAGAACGCATTAAGAATTATTTCTTTTCAAAAATAGCAAATAACGGAATAGGAAAGACGAAATTTAAATATGGCGGCCGACTACCTAGATTGTTGTATACTGCCTGAGTTTTCGTTGTATAGTCACCCGATGTTATACGAACTACCGCATCTAGCGTAGGCATGCATGGCTTCGTGGCTTCGCTCTCGCATTGCCATGGAATGCCGATTACGTTAGATGACCATAGGACGCTCGCTCAAACAGTATAGTTTGTTGGTATAAAGTGATCTCTGGTTCTAAAATTTGAATGTCCTAATTTATAGCTTTTTCTTTTCCGTTCATAAAATTTCCGAACATATTATAATATTGAAGAATTTTCTTATAACAATAAAGTTATTCAATGCTTAAAAAACATTCCACCTGTAGTTTTCTCAGTGGATGCATTTTGTAATACACTTGCCATAAAAAATAAGGAATTTTTTTATTGTCTTGATAAGTGATATGCGTCTTTCCATAAATTGTCAGACCTTATATTATTCAGCAGCGATTTCTTGAATAGGCCGTTAATTTGTTAGACAAATAATTTATAATATACTAGTTAATTTATTTACTTTAGGAGCACAAACAGAAACGCAGAACGCGCCGCACGAACTGAATTAAAAGCTCCTTCGAGAATACCAATTACGTTCTCGGCTATGCGATGTGTGCGACTCGTCTGAGTGAACGCACTATCATTTATTCTTTTGCAAAGAATCTATTTGCAATTCGTGCGGCTCCTGCAGCGCGTTCGGCGCGTGTCAGTGGACGCCTAGCTTTAACATCTTAAACATCTCGCTTTATGGGCGGAGGCATAATAATGGCTGGTCGGTGCTCCCTATAATTGGCGAAAGCTATTGAAGAATTCCAAGGGCATGAATTATTATTGTTATTAGTTTTTTATGTACTGATATAATCCATATATAGCGCAGACTTTAGAAAATGCGGATTGTAAGCAGCACGTACTAGCACATCAATTTCTGGTAATTTAATTGTTATTATCCTCTTATCTGTACATTTACCTTGCGGAAAATGTCCAGTATTTCTTAAAATAATAACCGCATCAAAAATGAATTTTTGTGAAGATTCCGTGTACCAGGAAACTTATTGGCATTCTATGATTGCGTCGTCCTTCAATTTTGACTACATTCTCCATTTATAATTACATACATATGTCATATGTTGAAAACCTAAATATAATTTCATGTGGTGTACTTAAATACCTAACTGTTACGAAAACGTGGACAATATTCCAGCCTTAACATTCTTTGATGTATTTTATTTTCATGACGCGCCTTTTAATTAAAACCTTTTGCAGTTTTTTTTTACAAACATGTATGCTTTGTTCTGTCATTTAAATACTAGGTTTACACAGAAATAGAAGGTCTGATTTCAGTGGGGCGTCTGGCGACTGCGATTGCAATTGCATGACTGCTTTTATGTATTTTATATGCGAACAGTTTCGGTGAAGCGCTCCAGCAGAGAGCGCTTGCGATCGGGCTGCAACGACTGCGATTCTACTGCTCGGGAGACCAGTCATGCGATGATCTCTGGGGATATACCTATACTACAAATTTCGTCAAATGATAATGAAATTTTAATTGATTGAATTGAATTACTGAGAAAACTATCCTTTTTAGAGGTAAAGAGAACCCATGGAATTTCCCTACGTCATACTAATTCATTATTGTGTTAGTAGCTACATAATAGTTTTTGACTAACTTATTAATTACCTTTATTAATAAACTTACAAAATATAAAATTAAACTATTATGTAAATACCCATTAAATTGAATTTTCCTAAAATTCGGAGGAAAAGGTATGTATGCCTGCTAGCATCCTTGACACGTTATTTTTTGAAGATATACTGAGGTGCTCTTCCATCCACCATGGTGTTTCAACGTATTCATACTGATCCTAGCCTCCGCCAGAAGAGTTGCCGATGTTCGACGCAGTCAGTGATCTGTGTAGTTGGCAAGATCACCCACAACCAGATATTTCGCAATGATGAATAAGATTTTTTTCAAATTTGCTTTTTCCATCTAGTGTCCTTGTCTATAAGTAAGAACAAGTCTTTTTTTCTGAACAACCAAGTGGCCGTAAAGACAAGTATTCTCTTATCAGCTTCAAACTGCTCATTTTGTCATCATCAACAATGGTAAAAAGACGTTTTTTATTAGTTTTTATCTCTAGTACGTTTACCACGAGAACCGATTTTCTATCTTCTATGTAAGTAACTATCATATTCACAAGTTCTTGCTGTTGATATCCACCAAATACACTAAATGTTTTGTGTGGTTGTTGCCATAGTTTTGAATAAAGATTATTATTATTAATGTTGATGCAATTTTGCTCATTAAAAACGTCTCATTTGATGCCTTCTAAATAAATTTTTAAACACCTTCTCTAAACAAAACTTTCTCAACTTGTTTTTGACCTTTGCTTCAAATATTCGTTTAACTTCTAGTAATTAACATTGTTGATATTCTTATTTGCCATTGAATGTTTGTACTATAGGGAACTCAGAGAGAATGTTTCAATGAGATCACCGAAGTATACAAGCAATAAAGCTTGATTAATATTTTCTATTTAATTTCCTACTATCCAGTTTCGTAATTTGTCATATACCCTATCGTAAGCGTCCCTCGATTGCTTCTGTGGCTAGGGTTGATCGTTACAATATTTTTAAAATCAAATTTAATTTTCGATTTTTTTAAAATAATTGTGGATGCAATAACGAACTAATGTATGACATAAAAGTCTGTATGCACCGCGGATATTAATAGATGTGTTTCTAAGATCGTCGCCCGCGGAGCATAAACTTCTACTTAATACACTTGGCACATAAGTTATTATAAACTATTTTCCATCTTCTCTTGAATGTGCACTACTAATAAGATTAAAATACCCTTCTTCTCTTCTTTTTATAAACACAGTATGCGTATCGCATCTCTTGCAAAGAAGTTGCTCTAGCAACTGCTCTTCATCTTCTAATAAAATTACACATACTAGATTTTAGTCTTCCACTTTTCATACGTTATAATATTCGGCAGTTAAAATTGGGAAAATTGTCTTATCGACAGCCAATTTTTAATTGAGTCGCTGTGTCCAAAAAGCACCACTGAAAACAGATAGAATTGCATGACGCGTCGTCAGACACATCACCGAAATCAGACCTTTAGTATGATTTTACATGGTTGTGGAGCTAAGACCAACAAAAATTGCATAAATTTTACAATTCTACAAACAACAAATGCTAATTGAAGTTGGCACTGCGAGGAAATTATGAATTTACTTGTAAATATGCACACTAATACTATTTTGTTGTGAAAATAAATTTATTTTAATACAGTACCTATTTTTCACAGTTTTTTTTTTGTATTATTCCCATTACAAATATTTTACAAGCCGCCTGTAATTTTACTATGCAGAAGAAGTAAAATTAGAATACATTACGGATGCTGTAAAGATTACATGCTTATTGAAAGAATCTTCTTTTTCAGTGTACCATAGTATTCGAAAAATAGAATCAATTGAATAGAAAATATATTAATTCATCCAGGTTAATTATATCCATTCAAATGCCTAGATGATGAATTTGATGTTTCAATCTTCTTTTAAAAGACTTCTAAAAATGATCACAATCTCAAAAGGTATAGCAGTCGTAATGTATAATAGATTCTAAAAGTAGTAAAAAGTAAGGTATACCATTAACAAAAAATTAGTTGAATAGTACCCCCTGTAATAATCAGGACTCCCTGGCGATATATATAAATAATATAATAATATATATAATATAATCATATAATATTTATTGTAAAAATTACAGAATTTTTGAGGTTTTATTTGCGAAACTGCGCTGTTTCAGTACTTATATAAAGCAACCGATAAAGTACCACGCGCTTACATCAGATGCGTTCGCAGCATTATTTACTATGATCAAGATTGCAGTTTGAATGATATGACGAAATATTTCATTGCAATTCTATCCATACTTAAAATAACATGACATTGTTAAGCTTTTAGGCAAATATATTCGAAAATATTTCTATTCCAAATAGACTTTCTGCAAAATTTCACTCAAAACTTTAAATAAACGACATGAAAGACGAAATTATTCTAAGGGTTAGCATTTAGATAAGCCGGGCCAAGCGAGAGACAATGCAGCTTTTGTACATGTCCCGAATGAAAGTTGACAGCTTAAATCCGGGTTGACTACAGCGAAAGGATGAGAGATTTAATTGCTTAATTTTCCTGCTTATTACTTCAACTTATCTCCGCATTATTTGAAAATAAACGAAATGTCTGCTTCATTAATCTCTGCCCCAGTTCCGTCTCTACTAACTTAGTTAAAGGAATTCGCCATGTAACGATAGGGAAGTGCTGGAGTAATTCGGATAAGGATCTATAACACGAAGTACCTCGTTCTATTAACTAATCACCAAACCCCCTTAAAAGATATTAAGTTTACATTAGCTTAATTTGTGTCTTTGCAAATTGAGGGAGCTTGAGATGATTTGTACGTATTAGTTGAGGTACTTATGTGAAGCGAAATTTACTTCTATTTAACTCGATGCTCGTCAAGCACTGTCGGGGCTAATGGCTTACATCAACTCATACCACAAATAGAAGCAAATATCAGTATCCGAGCGACTGTCGAAACCTTTTGGCATGGATGGCTCATTTGATAATATTTTCGAATCAATGGTAAAAGCCTCTAGCAACTGTGGCGTGGAAAACATCGTTTTTAAATGGGTGAAAACTATGCTGAAAGGGAAACTCATTGAAATATCGTCAGTGGGGAAACAATGCAGATGCCTATGTGCGTGGTTGCTCACAGGGATCCATTGTACACGCTGCCGTGGAGCTTTGACATCGAAAAACTTCTTCTCATCCTAAGTAATGCAAACTACTATCCCTAGAGACATGCGAATGATACGGATGATATTCCAATATTCATAGCTGAGAAAAATGCAGGCATTGTCTCGGAACCCATGTAAGAAGCTGTGAAGATAGAATAGAAGATATCAACATCAATTTTTCATGGTAAACCATAGTAACTCGGTCTTGATTCGAAGCTAATTTGGAATCAGCGTCTTGAAAATATGACAATCAGCAGAACAACCGAGAAAACATAAGTATTAGAGCCGCGGATGGTGTATTCACTATTCACAGCAGTGATAAGACTGTTTTCGGATTTGCTCATCCAAAATACACACAGGCGAACAGTTACAAAACTTACAAAAATTCAGAGGTTTGCTTGTATAGTACTGGAATAGCAAAAAAGAAAAAACTTCACCAATCAAGTTAAATCTAGTCCAACAACGAAAAGTCAAGAATAGCGCAGAAACTGAAATGTAATGGAAACTGGAGAACCGAGAATACTTCCGGGCATGCCAGAATAACAGCAGCAATTAGAAATCGCATCTTTAATATTGGTAATGATACAATGACTTTCAGTTGTAGGGTAATATAGCGACCTTAAAATTACTAATTTCTTACCAGATAACTTTCAAACTAGTAGTTTAAGCATGGCACTCGACAATGGAATTGCAAACCAATTAGTAATATGAAGCTCTGAAGCAACTAGCGCTAAATCAGAACTAGTTCTAGTACGCAAAGAATAACAAAATATCAGCCAAGTAGAGTAGATCATAAGAAACCATTAGTTTTACGGGAACGATGTTGAAAGACATACTGCAAACTGAGGGTTGATTCTAAGCAAACCTGGAATATGAATGAAAGAAAGTGTATCAGAGTATTTTTGGATAAAGTTCATTCTAACCGTGAAGATATTTACTAAATCGTCGATCTGTAGCTACAAAATTTCTAAATAAAAACAATATTTAAGACGTTTTAGTGTGTTAATATATTGATGCTAATTAACAATTGGTGGCGACGTATTCTTTTAAACCTAGAATAGTTACAAGTACGTTAAAAAGACACAGTTTAAGGATTAATATATAGGATTTCCCGCAATAAAGTGAGCAAAGTGGAGGCGAAGGTAACTGGTATAATTCTAAACAAGAATATGTCAATATCCCTTGCTCCGTAAATGACTCTAGAGATGCAATGCGGCTTTGTTAAGGAAACTTTTGTTATCTCTGGAAAAATGAATGATACAGGATTGGTTAAATAGAGAAAAAGTTTTATATTTTAGGGACTAGTAAAATGCATTAGAGAAAATAACAAATTTCGAACAGTTTCAGAGGTACAAATATAAAAAGAAAATTGAAAGGCTAACGTTCTTTTTCTATTTTTAACCAAGAATATTGAATTCCGAAAGAAAAATGTATTAAGTCTTTCTTATTATAAAATAACTCAACTATGGGTTGCGGTAATTCAATTTTTAATAAGAACATATATAGCACTGAAGTACATGATCAACCTTATTTTTTTGTAAATACGTCCGTATATATTATTGTGATTTTTTTTTATAATGGTTTGCCCGGCTAAACGTTGCCTTCCCTTCACAGATGTCTATCCATCTATGTTTAATAATATTCAAAATACGATCACCCTTTGCTAGATGGGTATGAACTTATGAATAAGCCTGATGTGTCTCGAATTCGCCACTGCATTAGTAATTACACTCGTTTTAAGCAATGGGTAGTTATATTTATTTTTACTTAGGTAGGTTGCCATGATGGCTGTACGTGTTCTGCCTTCTAAGTCAATAACTTGTATATTATTATACTTGACTTTATTAAATATTAAATTTATAGTCTAATTTTAATTATTTATTGTATTGATTGCTTTTATATCAATAAAAACAGTGTAACTATCAGTAATATGCACAATTTATTGTTTAGTAGTGCATTAAAAGCATTTAAGGAGCATAAAGACTCTTACTCAAGGTGAGTACACTTATTTTCAATATTTAAATAAAATATTAACTACTATCCAGTGTATTTTGGATTCTTAAATTCCAATTTAAATATCAAAACCGCTTTTAAATCTACCGCTGCATTATCTAATAAATTTCACTAACCATGCCTACCAACCTATATATATTAAAACTTAAACTGTCATTTACAAATGTAACGAATACCCTCAAAATTTACGAAATGCTGAATACTTGTTTACGCAGAAATTTAAGCATGAACTATAGAAGTTTGCATACAACCCAAAAGTATTTCAGGTAGGAGTTTCCTCGTAGTGACAAACCAAAGATGTTGCAGAAAAGAATCCACATCAAAATTGCAACAACACCAATTTCAAAAGAATTAAGGTCCTTTCAAGCAGCCAGGGTATGTCGTAATATTCAAAACAGCGTGTAATTCTACAAAAGAAAAGGTACCAAGTAATGTTAATACTGCAAATTTCTTCTAATGTTAAAAATCTTGACATTTCTTCTATATCTTTTAGCCCGACGGTAAATACATCAATTTTCAAAGAAAATCCCCTTCGATTTCGGATATATTATAGAAATATAATTTAATTGATTTGACTTGACGAAAAATTTTCTTTTTTAGAAAAACTAGAACTTCCAGTCATTTATTTAATACGACCTACTAGCCTTCAGCCCCAAAATTAATATTGATACCAGGGAAACTACATTGAAATCATACAATTACCATACGATAAAATTATACACTTAATTACCACGGCTACAATGCAAATTCATTAACACCCAATATATATTTCATTTCTTACTTTGTTACACTAAATACGGTGATCTTTATTTTATTTTTTCCATTGTGTTTGCGAAATACCTAGCTAGTTGGTCCTGGATAAGAGCAATATGCTTTTAAACATGCTATTCGTTAATATTTTGCTAAATTATCTCTTCTCTCTCTACAGTACATGGTTTTCCCCCCGTTTATCAGACCCTTTATCTGTCATAGTCCCCGAGGTAATAATAGTATCTTTATCGAAGTCATATCGTATCTTCAAAGCGAGTCATTTCCGAACCGGGGTTCGTTTGATATTTGCCTCAGAACTATGCTAGTTACCTTGAGCATATGTTTGACCACTTGATTCCGGAAGAATTTGTATATTAGATGCCTAGATGCAAAATCCGAACTTCACCGAAAGAAAGATTCAGGTACGGTAAAAAAAAATATCTCAATAATACAATACCTCAATATTATCAAGGATTTCCGAGCGCTTCTTTAGTCATTGTTGTCTGGGAAACCGCTGATTATGAATACCGAATTTCCTGCTACTGAAAAATCTCTTCGTCACATTATTAATTTATTACATTGTAAAAATGTATTATATACGAATATAATAGCAACAGAAAATCCACTCGCACAAAAATTCAGGGGGATTAAATGAAAAGTTTGAAAAGATTGTTGTACAATGGTATATCTACTTTTCCGTTAAACGTATTTCGATTGCAGATGCAATAAGTTCGGCAGGGCAGTTTCGACAATTTGAAAGTAGACAAAATATTTAAGACAAATCCCAAGTCAACGCTGAGTTCAACGGTTCTGTCTCCCAACTCTGTTAAAACGCAATTTGCAAACTTTACAGACTCGACGTAAGTACTTAATTTCACGAAACTTACCAAATTTAACAAGTAAACATTTGTAACTGTTCGCATCCTCTTGTTCTGGACTAGAGTTATGAGCACCAGGGAGTTACCAATAACCGACAGCAAAAAGATTGTGACGTATAACGGAATGATAAGTTGACTTTCAAACACGCTATCGGTGGACGACGCGATAACCGTTGTTGGTATCACTTTTTCGCTGGCATTCACTTGCTGGGTTAGATTGTAGAGGGAACCTTTGTCCGTCGCATCAAAAGAAATAGTTTCGGTAACGCTAGAGTATTCGAATCCGTCGTATATCGAAGACAACGTAAAGTTGAAATCTAATAGCGTTTGAATAGTCTCTGTTGCGACTGTCGGAGCCATACCGTGCGCCGCTGTGATCGATTCTTCTTCGGTAACACATCAATTCACCTGAAACAAACAAGAAATAGTCACGAGAAGTAGGTACCTGTACACCTTAACATTTAATCGAAATTTAAAGTAAAATATTCTATCGAAAGTTAGGGGAATAAAAAAAGGAAAATAGTTTAATGGTTTTGTAGCAATCAGTGGCAACTGGTGCATATGTTTTACGAGGACTTTACAGTAATCGAATTTCTTCGTATACGATCTTATATTCCGGGCGATGGCATACGAGCTTCAATCATTGAACCTAATAAGATTGGTTTTTGTTGGCTGTTACAAAAGCTGTGTAAGAAATAACTATGATACTTAAATCTATAATTGACATAGCAGTAGCAAACTGTTCATATGTTGAACAGGCATGAACATTTAAGTACTTATTTATTAAAGACCAGGAAGTTTCTTTGCGATAGTCAACCAGTAATGTCGGAAATTCGATAACTATATAATATTGGCTTATCTACCATTATTTTACTGCCTCCTTAGAAATTATCTACTCAACTGGAAAAATCGTTGATTACTTGAGAATGACAGACATATAACGTTGTATGAAAAGAATTGATAAATAGACAGGCCGAGATTGTTAAAGTTTAGCAGCTCTACTTTTATTTCTCCATTTAATTTACCATTGAGCAACGACTTTAATTAAGAAATTATCTAAATTACTTAGTAACATGCCATATCTAAAAGTTTTAAATAAACATTACCTTTTCTCTGCGTTTTGTTTACGACGCCTTTCTAGGTTATGTTTGTGGTTATGTCGCTGCTTTCACACATTACTAGCCTTTTAGTTTAGAATGCTTTGCATCTCACTTTCAAACTGCAGTTTCCTCTTTCAATGTTGTGTTTTATGCTTTCCCTAATTTTTGGTTTTAGTATAAACAGAGTGCAAGTAATCTGAAGTTATCAAAGTTATCAAGTATCAAACGATGTAGCATAATTTTTACAGAGTCTCGGAAGTTATCGAGTTTAGGAGTAAATACATCTTATTTGTATAAAATTTGCTGGTTTTAAGAGTGTAAAAATATTGCGAGTATTGCATTTAAGAAAACAAAATTAAGGGCTATACCGAGGTTGGAATCAACGCCTTAACACAGCTACCACGAATTCCATTATTGGGGCTTTACGGAGAAAAGGCGTTGCGCCGAAACTTCTACAGTGGGTAAGAGCTAGCCTGGAAAGCAGGAGAATCACATTCACAATTGGTGGGGCTACCATTGAAGCGGAGGCAGGAGGAGGTGCCCGCAGGACGTAGTGTTATCTCCCTTGCTACCCTAGTGGACGACCTAATCCAGACGCTGACCGAAAAGGGATTTCATTACCTGGGTATGCTGATGACCTTACAATAGTCGTCAGAGGGTGGTCTCCAAAGGTTCTGGTGGAGCGCATGCAAACCGCTTTAAATATGGTTGTTGAATTGTGTAAACAGGAGAAGACAACAAGAAAAAGCACGGTAGAAGGTCTACAACCACTAGTGATAGAAGGCGAAAGGATTCCATATGTCAATGCAAGGTCTACAGTACATAGATTTTTGCATAATCAAGAACCGATAAGTAAATCGCACAGCACTGACTATGAAAAACTATTAGATGAACTCAAAGAGGCACCCCTTTTAGAAACCCCATGTGATGCCATGGTAGAAAAATTAAACCTAGACAGAAAATATCAGGTTATAATACCAGATAAGAAGGACTGGGAGACAGGTACACCAGTAAGAGCGGACTCAAACTAGTATACAGACGGCTCTAAAACGGGCTACGCGCTGGAATATACGCTAAGAAGCCTAAAAGGCTCTTTCGGTAAGCTTCAGCAAAGACCCAACGGTGTTCCAAGTTGGGTTGCTGCCATCCATCATTGTGTCCGAGAAGGCCAGGTAAAAGCGTCGCAATTTTCTCTGACAATCAATCCACGCTTAAAGTGATTAGTTCTGTAAGTGTGGGCTCTAAGCTGATTTGGCACTACGTAAGCGCCCTAAATGAGGTGGGTACCCAAAGGAAATTAACTTTGGCATTAGACCCTAGCCACTCGGGCGTGAGAGGAAATGAGGTGGCGCACGAGCTGGCCAGGCGAGGTTCGTCAAGGTCAGTTGGAGCTGGCCCTTCTTTCGGTATAACTAAATTAAAAAATCCATTAATCAATGGATACATAATCAGTCCAGAGAGTGGTGGCAAGAATCACTGGGATAGAGACAAATGATAGTAGGTCTGGTCACTGTAAATAAGCATATGTATAACATGGGCCTGGTAGATGACGCAACCTGCAGATTCTGCCAAGGGGAGGAAGAAACACCAGTTCATGTGCTGTGCCAATGTGAAGGCCCGGCGAGGACAAGGTTTCTGATAATGGGCGTGGAGAACCACACAGCTAGCAGCTACATAAAGAAGCCGCTCAAAGGGACGATAAGCCTAATTGAGAGAGTAAAATTATAGAGCGTCTTCTAGGAAAAAGGGGATCACAATAGATCAGAAAAGGTGGCGGTGAAACAGGTCCATAGATCACCCCAATCGTAATCTAATCTAATGTAGTCTACTTCTCCATATATTTTTAATGGAAGCTCGTCGTAACACACACTATGTTTAAGCTATACATAGTAGGTTATGAGATCTTATAAGACTTGATAAAATCGTATCTGAAGTGCATATTAATGATATAAAAAGACAAATATTTAGTTATAAGCTATAAATTACTAGCTATTTATTACGCTATTAGTATTTCTAAGCCAATTATTCGATGTAATTTTCAAATCGGTTATTTATTTTTTAAATATTCTACTTCATAGTTTTATAAAAGATATTTACTGGTTGAAATATTATAAAATTGAAAAAAATATATGTTATATCCCACAATAAGACTACTACAAAGTAAGAGCTCTGTTACAATGTTTTAGCTATATTTCTGACTATTGAAGGGAAGAATAATATTTGTACTCATTCGCTCTTATATGTACTCAAATATGCTTGGTTCCTTAAGGGCAAGTAGGATAAACACAGCAAATATGAAAGAAATGAGGGTTGCGCTAAAACACCAAGCCAATATAAAAGAATGAATATTATGTCAATATTAAACAAATATTCATTTTCTTCAATCTGAACCGGAACCGATATTGTTAATTTTCTACATATAAACAATTCCTGTGATGTTAAAATTTGCCAAGGTACGGGCTACTACTTTAACCCGAACAAAGTCAAACACAATAAAATCTGCGTCGACAATTATTGATTACTTATGCTGCAAAAAACTTCAACCTGTGGCAGTACAGAAGCGAGAATTAAACTTCATTTATGTTTGTTTTTCGTTGAGTGCGCAGACGGGAAGAGAAACTTCTTTAATACACTTGGAAACCACTCAACGTCTGCCTCATAAAATCTCTTATGTGATTACGTCAACATTAAGTTTATCTATCTAGCTGATCGGTCTCCCTCTGAAAATGTCTGTGAAAGCATAAAACGTACTTAATAAATTTAGATGAGAAATTTACAATAACAATTATTCAAGGTCTTAATGATTTTTATTTGTTTAAACGTTAATTGAGTCGACTTCTAAACTTAGATTGGAACTGAGTAGTTCATACTGTGCTATTCAAAAAGCAATAATCTGAATCCGAGAATTTCAAATAATTACCTTTTTTGGTGTTGCAAACTGAATAAATTTAGGTTCTCTATTAACAAATTTAGTCAAGTTCACTAATTTTATTCAGTCCGTTTTCCAAAAGCAGGAGAGATATTAAATCCATTTTCTTTTCGTTGATCTAGATAAACTTACATTTAATTTAACGAGAAAAACTTAGTAAAGAAAATCATAATATATATTTTTCGTTATTTTATTAATTTAGCAAATACAATGAACTCATTCTAGGAATAAGTATAATCCAATTACTAAAGTGAATATTATGTAGAAGTAAGGAATTGGATATTTAAAACTGCAGTTAACTTAATGCAAATATGTTGTGTGAACTTTTTCCAAAATCTAGCCCTCCGCTCTTTTCCAAAGACATAAATTGATTTTAGGCAAGTTCATGTTCTGTATTACTTATTTATAAAAAGTCATTATTTATTGACATTATTAAACATTATGCCACGAAAATTGTAAATATTACGTGTTGGTATTTCGTTCCGTCAATTGTCCGTTGAATTGTTTATATCCGACGTTTCGGCAGTGTTTCTCCTGCCATCATCAGTGTAACCCTGTTATGGACTGGCTTCTTTCGGATAGGTATTTTTTTGTTTGTTTGTACCTATATTTATATAGTATCGTATTGGTCACCTATTCTTTTGTTTTTTTTTTCACATACTCTTTCCGTATGGAATTGTGGCAACGATTTTGACTTCGGTTTGTTCCAGGTATTCATTCATTGTTAGTGAGTCCAAATTTTTTAACCTGCGCCAGCTGATTCACAGCATATAATTTTTGTTGTGTCGTATAGGCACCTTGCAACTTCAGTTTTTATGTGGTGTGAATGGTTTGATTTGTAATGTGGCTATTTCCAAGTCAGTTTTCTGTGCACACCTGTATTTGTGTTTCCTGCTATCATTTTTCCGGCCTAGGATCTTCTGAGAATGGGATGGCACTCTCCTTTTCCAATTCCATGATGAACTTGATTGAAGCTTTTATCATATTGATGCGTGTAAGAAGGGTTTAATGACATGTGGCCATATAACGAAAGCGTTGTCGACGTATCTGAGCGACCGCTTTGGTTTGAGATAGTGTGTTTATATTGCTGTATACGATGAACTCACCTCTGTCCCCGATTCTGAGCAACATATACATAGAACGTTTTGAACAGCCTAAGTACCAAGTACCAGTATAATTTAACCATAAATTGGTAATAAAGGTCCTTTTATTTGGGTTGAAAAACGTACAGGTCTGATTGAATTTAACCTAGTAGTATTGTTAAACACTTGACTAATATAAGAACTGTAGAAAACGACGGTAGAATGTAAGCAATTTCACGTTACACCTTTGAACCTATAACACATAGATATATAAAATAAAATAGCCAACAAAAGGAACTTCCAATTATAAGAGCCGAGAATATCACTCTATGTTGGCCAAGCAATTTTTTTTACGAATAAGGCGCCGAAGGCGTCATGTTACCGCATACAAAATTTCAAAGGGAAATACGTGAGTTGCGCATGCCGTATCGCATTTCAAACAGATGTGAAATCTATGGGGCAAGCGAACATAGAAGAATTTGCAGAATACGACGTAATAGAATAAAATATCAAAATGAGGAAGTAGATATAGGTAATATTGAATTATTTAAATTTCTTTGTATAATCAGGCCAACCGCTTGTGAGCACGAACCTAATTATTAAGGAGTCAGCCCAATAATACCAGCGCTTCCTGTTTCCAAATGCAATTGTTAAAGAGATTGTAATTTGCGCATACTATTCTGGTCGAATACTAGGGACGATTTTCAAGAACCTAGGTGTGTAATTTAATTTCTGGAAAGAACTTATCAATTCCTTCTACGTATTCATCTTAGTATTTAGAATGAGGATCCTATTTCCATGATCACATAAAAGAAACTGCTGTTTTTAATCGGTACTGATAGTTCTCGTGTGCCGAACCACATTACTAACGAGTTAGTAACTGGTTAGTAATTTCAGTCATAAACCAGTTCAGTTTCTTTTGAGTGCTTTTCCCGTAGTTAAGTTAAAAAGTAATAACTACCACCAAAAACTACGGGAAAAGACTCATCAGGGAAGCCATAGAAATAGAAAAGAATAAAACCGTTAACAGAGAAGAAGGGTACCACCTTAGCAACACGTTGAAGAGCCTACTACGAACCGTCACGGTCAATGGAGCGGAAACTACACGGTTGGATGCACCAGGGGCGTATATAAGAAGAATGTCGGACCATGGAGAATCAGTTCAGTTATCCTGAAGAAGCTGTCAGTATGAACAGCGAAACGTCGAGCGAAAGTTTTGACACACGGCGAAACCCGCAAGAAGCTGTTAGTTATAACACAACGATATAATTAATTTACTGAAAGAAACATCTAATGAACGATTAATTTCACGAAATAGACCTATTAATTGGCCACCTCGTTCGTGCGATTTGATGCCATTAAATTATTTTCTCTGGGCATATATAAAGTCGCATGTATACGTCGATAAACCGGAAACAATTGAGCACTTGAAAGCCAACATTCGACGCGTTATTGCCGAAATACAGCCTGATTTACTGCGAAGAGTGTGTAAAAGTTGGACCTGCCCGAAATCGTATTCAAACGTTAATGCCATAAAATTATCTTTTAAATAAAGCCAATTTCATAGATATTAAAAACATTTTTTCTGTTTTATTTCAATTTAAAGTTCTCCGCCTATAAAAAAGAGCACCCATTATAACGCAACGATATTCCGGTTTATTGATTAAACAGCCCCCGAGTTGCTTTTCTATATATCATAAAAGCTTAAAAAATGACATGAAATATAATAATATTGTAAACAAATAAAATAATATTGTAAACAAATTTTGTATTTTATTTGCTTATTGATAAAAATATGTTCGTTTGTTTTAACGTAAAGTTTATTTTTTTGTTATTATATAATGATTGCCTTGTAATGCGTCTGTTACTTTGGGTATATCCTCAGTAGTTCTTCTGCAAAGCGTTCTTCTGGATACAAAATCAGCAATACCTAGAAACTAGCACAGTCACACCACAAGCGGTATGGTTCACTGAACTAGAACGGATACGAATCAGCAAAGCGGAACTTATAACAAAAAGCAAGAGGCAACGATCAATCTTTAGAAAACTTCTGAAGAAGCTGACAAAACAAACAGAGAAATGTTAAACCAAAAGCAACAAGCCGACAATGCCCGAAAGACATATTTGCTATGAAAAAACTTTAGTATGAATTTTATTAAACAAGTTCCTGAAAAATATTATTGACTTATTTCATTATAGGATTTTATTACAAAATTCGGAGAAATATTAAGTGCCTGTTTTGCCATTAGTTGAATTGTTATGTTCATAAATTTATAAGTTGTAGTATATTTGTTATATTTATGCTCTTTCATTCTGTTTTCCGGGTTTTGCATGGTTACTATTTTCATTTGCCATTTTGAAATTATCACACTAAGAAAAATAAGTAATAAAAATAGGGGCAGAAAACTTTATAATTAGTTATATTATAATTACATTAGACTGTATAGTTTTTCTAATAAACAGTAATATATGAATGCATACTATTTATTAGATAATGTATTATTGTCCCCGTTAATACCATTTATTATATCTATTTTTCTCCGTGTTTGTTTGAAAATTTTAATTTTTTTTTTTCAGTAAAATGTTTTATATATTAAATAACTTTTATATATTTGTGATTGTTTGATTATCTTTCACATGCCTTCTTTATTTATTATAGAAATGGAAAATATTTTTTGTTTTAAACTATCTTTTGCTGATTAGCAAAGTAATCTTAAAGTAAAAAAATATATTTAAATAAAAAAATACTGATTTATTATACTGATGATAACCAAATAAAGGATTTGATTTTAATATATTTCATTTTTTACACTTTTACAATTTATATACATACAACCAAAAGCAGGTTTAATGAATAAACCGAAGCTGATTATATCTGACCCAAAAAAAGAAGAAGAAATATCAAAATAAATTCAAATGTTCTACAATTTTGAACTAATAAAATCCTCTGTCCCGTTGTAGATACTTTCTTACTCCTGGGCGCATTTTTAAATTTCATTTCATTTAGTTACACCCTGAACAGATAAATTATTTAACGTATAATTCATATTTTATAACCAAAATCGAATCAGAAAACCTTCATATTTCAGTGCAACCTTGACCATACGCATAATAACCGTAAAATAACGTAACCAAAAGTCACCATGACGAATGATACAACATAAAATATGATGCTGCTTGATAGCGTGACACAATCCACTATTTCCATCGTCATCGTGTCGTTTGTTTTCCGATGCAGTCTTCCCGAAGTAAAAACACAAATCGCTATATTATGAATCCTTCCCAATATACTAGCACGTAACGTAGATATCATTCTTCTGAAGTTAAGCCATTTGTAACTAAATTCACATTCCCCGGATGGAACTTTCTCACAATCATAGTGAAATAATAATATTTCTGTATAAACCTTTCAAGTAGTTCTCCGAGTTCCAAAGTGTGTTTAGGGATAATCCGCTATTCTATTTAAAAGTGTATATATTGAGGGGAGATTTATATTTTTCCAATTTCCAAAGTTTTCCGAACTCTGTGGGAAAGTGTTTCCGACAATTGATATAAATCTGAACGTATAAGTTAAGGCACGTCTGTTGTATACCTTCTGCTCCTTCAGGAGAACGGAATGGTTTTCTTTTAATCTAAAATTCATTATAGTAGCGATCTTGTGGGTTATAAATTTTAAAAGAAACTTTTTTGCAGCCTTAGTGATAACTATTAACTGGGAAAAGTGAAAAATAACAATTCCCATCAGGTGGTAATATACAGTGTGCAACAAAAGTAACTAAGACTGGCTTTTGTATATTATGTTGCATATTACATTGTTTCAAATTTAGTTATAACTTCTTTTGTTAGGTGGCTATAACCCTCACTTTTTAACGACCCATAAGTTGTGTTTTATTCAGAAAAATATAAAACTTTCGTTTTTGTAAATTATCCTGACTGCCAGAGTGTTGTGAAACTTTGGCAATTATCAAATAGCAATATCCAACATCGATTTAGTAACTGCCAACAAGGAATACCGATAACCTGAAATTTCAGATTTCGATAAATCAGTGGAGACTGAAACAGTATCATTCTACAGAAATAAAGGAAAACATTTTTTTAGCAGTTGAATCCGGGACACAGCGCCGCCATAAATTTTCATAATTTCTATGATTTTGTAAATATCTCGTAATCTATAATATATACTCTTTTTGTAAGAAGGTAATTTCAAGTATACTATATTGCCAAGAAAGAGACAAATTGTTTTCGGTTAAAATAAAGAACTGGAGACCGGGATGTCCCATATCACGCAAATTTCTAAACGCAATAATATATAATAATATGGGGTACACAATTCAAATTTTTCAATTTTTTAAGTAAGAAATAAAGTCGGTATAGTCTCAAGTATGACTAAATTCTTCTCAAAAAACAGAAATGTATAACAGAGAAGCAGGTATGTCATAATGTTTCCAGTCTCATGTGTTATGCAAACGTTCATAATAAATGAATATTATTAAACTGAGTTGCCATTTCAATACCTTACTAGCAGACAATTTCTTTGCTAATATTGGACCCAACAGTGTTCTCTTAATTAACTCTTGAAGTCAATACAATGTAGCAGAGCAATATAATACGTTATAAAATAGGGCTAATCGGACTTTAGCAAATATTTTATTAAATTGGAGTTTAGATGTAAATTAAATTTTAAAGTGCATATTCAGTATGTTAGGGCGAAAGATAACGAAATGAATAATAAAATTGGAGCTTGGGCTAGGGTTACGTGGGGTTTAAACGGTAACGCGGCGGGCACTATTTATCAGGGCACTAAATCAAAGAAGCAAAAAAAAATAATAGGGGCGCAAAGATTGTTAACGGTTAGGACCGCGAATACCTATTCATCTATTTCGACTGACGCGGCGTACGTCGAAATAACGCACGCCACACCCGAAATAGATATATTTACATTTGAGGGAACCTAAATTTCGTAGGGAGGTGAATAAAATGGGGTTTGAGGATTTAATTACGGCAACGGAAATTAGAATAAAACCGAGCTATTTAGAAATGCGAGTAGATATAGGAGGCCGAGTTCATTCAGCGGAATTAAAAAGTGTTACTTAGGTATAACCAATTTACAGAAATTTTTACGCGTGGATCAAAGGGTGAGAGTGGCACAGGGGTGGCTTTTGTTTTTAGAGGTATATAATAGAGGTATTGAAATATATATTCAAAAGCTTAATGAGGTTATTACAGCGTTAGAGAATTTAAAAAATCCAACTGATTTTTTTATGATATACTTGCGATGTGCTGCGTGAGAAAGCTGTAAAACATTTTTGAACTAGGTCTCATAGGTACAATCGGTAATGAGAGGGCGGATCAATTAGCGAAAGAGGCGGTGTCTAAGGGTGACAGTGCAATAATTGGCTGTGGGTTAATTTTGGCTAGTGTAGTTAAGAAAGTGTACAAACTTGATAATGATTGTCAGGGTAGGGAAAAGAGGGTTAATTTGTCGTATCAGGCAGTAGGATTAATAACGGGTGACGGTAATTTTAAATCATATTTATGTAGAAGTGAGAGGTTAATGATTCGCATTGTGAATGTGGTAGGGTAGATACAGCGAGACATGTTTTATTTGAATGTCCACTTACTGATAAATGGCAGTCGCATACGAAAGTTCAGCTAGAAGGTTAAATAAATAAAGAGATGCAAATCTATGCACCCGAAGAATATGATTAGATATTAAGTAGCCATCTTATTGTATTCATCAACCTACGTTCTTAAATACTCGTGGTTAAGAGTAAATAGGTGATTGAAGGATCGGAGTCGTTTAAAAATTATTTATGGTTTTGTTTTTCGTAAGACATGGAGTGTGTCCCCTGTGTATTTCTAATAAACAAAATGCGTTATTCGTAGTGGAATATTTATATTACCTTTTTATTTTAAGTGGAATAATTGCATAGCATCATCGTAGATATGCAAAATTAAATTTAAAATCAATGGAACCTCTTGAAGGAAATTCCAAATGTTCCTGGTTATCCAGACCTGGGGATATTTTGTTGGTAATACATTTCTGGGTACATATTTTACTTTTTCGGTTAATATTATTCCATCATTTTGTTTTACATCCTTACAGCGTCTTCTAGAAAAAGGAAACGACTACAAAAATAAAGGAAAAAAGTTATGGTGAAAGCAGATCTCAATCTTATTTTAACCTAATCCAGTCATACTTGTATTTATCATTCTTTCAGCAAGCATTTATTTAACTCCTAGAAATAACTGTCCTGATTTTCGATGCGGTAGCTTGAATGTCCTAGCCATTCATCTTTTTAATTTACATATAATATATGCAGCAATACACTCCACAGCTTCTCGTGTGCGATTTTAGGAGGAGGGGTCTCTCTTACAACACATAACTTCAAAAGTATTCAGTAATCTAATAAATTTTGGAGAAAGCACAGATTGAAAATACTTCCGCACGTTGCCACCTTGTGCAACGTTATTACAAGCGACGCATTATTAAACTTCGACTACCACATAACCCTACTCATAAACTGTCGAGCTAGGAACCTTGATTTCTGTTTTATTACATAGTAAACGGAACTTTGACTGCGTTTTCATATGTTTCGTATAGAATTTTGGGTTAACTCGAGGAGCTCGGCAAATACTCTTACTTTAATATTTTACCGAAAAATGGAAGCTATGTGCTAAGTTTATTTTCCTATTTCTTTGATATTTTAATATGCATTTCAATGTTATTCGTTTTCCTATAGAGTTGCAGTTAGTATTTTCATTAAAATTTTTATTAAAATTGTGCATGTAAATTTAAAGTAGGGCAATAATCTGAATGTGTTTAGCAAAATTAAATATGTTATCAACGCACATATCAAGCTTGTGGCAATGTAAATCTTCAGGAGTCAAATTAATAAATACCGACCTGTTCTGGAAGGACAGAGCAGTTCGTAATCCAACATTGAGAGTAATCCGAAAAGTTTGTTGCCAAAATATTCAGTTTAGTTTGTATGTCCTATTTGTCGCAACGTTATCCATTTTCCCGTTAGAAAATGATGTATGACTTTTAATTTAGCTCTTCATTTGTTTCCACTAGAGGCATATTTCACTTTTTTAACAGTACAATTTTTCGATTTCGAGTATGGCGACTATACAAAACCATTTTGTAATTTATTTCCGTACATACCGAAAGATTAACCACCACAGCAAGAATATACCTACTGTTGCCGTGGGATTGCGATTGTTTCATTTATGGATTTTATTTAAAGATTATTGTTTAATTAAATTAAGAATTAGACCCTGCAACGCCATCTAGCAGCAAAGTTTTGTACTTCGTGCTGGTTCCAACGCATCTTTAGTCGTGATAGTCAAAAGTAATGTCCCAGTTTTTGTTATTTATTTTAAAATTATTAGTAATTCATTGTCCGTTAAAATAGCTTTTATTGTTCAATTATTAGTTCAAGTTTCGTTCATTAAAACCTTTTTCTTTTGGGTGAATTGCTCCGTATTGTTAGTTTGTCAGTGACTGATTTGATGAACGTTGCATTTCCCGCTTCCGTCCTCTCGCTAAGCGAAGAGATGCAGAGAGGCTTCTTAAACACACACGACTGTCAGTTCGCTCCGTGAATGTTTTATTAGTTACCACGTTTGCGGTGGAATATTGTCACGTGAGGAACATCAAGTTCTGTTTTACCTGGGGCTGCCAGGAGAAGTGTTCGTTACATCGATATTTTCCTGAAAAGGGGTTTACAAACAGTAGCATTAGCCGGCATTCATTTAGTTTAATGGCGTGACCTTTAGGTCACTGGTAAGCTGACTCTTCTTTCGGTTGTTAACTTTATTAGTTTTGGTAATCCGGTCCTGTCCTTTAGGACCTATTTTGTTGTGGTTTGAACGCAATGGGAGAGAAGTACCTAATTTGGGAGACCGCTTATCGTTGAATTTACCTTGAGTACAGGGGAGCAAATTTGGACCACGCCTACAACAACAACAATAGCGTGACATACCCTCCCAGATAGACACACCGACACCCGTCAAAGTTACCAGCTAAGCTTTACATATATTCTTTTCTTTTTCCTGTACTGTATTAAAATTGAATTTATCTTTAAAATCCTATCACGTCGTAAAGACCGTCAAGCCGAAATTACTAACCTATATTAAGATACGAATTTATATTTACCATCATAATAGTAGATTTACTCATTGCACGCTCATTATATATAATTTAGATTACTAGTTAAGTGTAGATGTTAAGAGCGAACACCAATTGTGATCGTAAAAGGTATCAACCTATATGCTAAGATTTGTATTTCGTTGTATTTTATTATTTTGTTTTCTTTGTAAATTTATACGTACCATATGTTTAAGTTTAACAGTTTTAAAAAATGAGCAAGCTATTGTAAAAGTCCAATAAAGCATACTATATTTGAAAAATGGATTTGAAATATTTTGTTAACATGTTGACATTTCATTTTGTTTTGTGTTCCTATAAATTCGATCTGACTGAACAAATGTTCAGTATTTTTAAATATGAGAATGTACGATTGACAGAATGCTTACACACAACTGTACTGGATAGGCGATGATACTACACTAACCAATCAGTCTTTCTTATTAATCATTTTCATATTTCTAAACCGAGAGCAATTTGAATCTCTCACAACAGAAAACCCCAAAATGTGTTTGCATCTCCTCGTCCACTGCAGGGCAGTTGATAAAAAGGTAACTAGGAGTTTCCTCCGCAATCCTGCATTTTCTCCATAGGGGAAAACTCACTAGGCCCATGCGATGCCTGTGTTTATTTAGTGCGTAGTGGCCAGTTAAGATTCCTGTGAGTAATCTCAATCTGTACCTGTTCATAAAGACTGCCTTAGGGAGTCTTTGCTCGCTCGGATGAAACCTTAGAGATTTACAGTGTCTTACGCCAGCGTGTCCATTCTCGCGCAGGCAGCTTGAGCCCTCAGCACAAGTCTGGATGGCGATTATTTCGACCTGGAAAATCTTGGTAGACTAAAAGCTTTGCCGTCCAACTTCTCAGTATCTGCAGATTCCAATGTCCGTGCCATTACGCATTTTCGATAAACCCGCGATGTACACTATTGCAGTTTCCCTGCTGGAGATGTCTACGTTGTATCCCTCAGTGAGGCTGAAAACGGGCGAGATTTTATCCGCCTTTACGAACAGTGGTACTGTCTGTTCGATGTAGTTGAAAATGCTGTTGTGATCCTCCGACTTTGCCGGTGAAGCTCTTGCATCCACTACACTTCGTTCTGTAAGTCCCTAGGGTTGCTTCAGGCCACAACACCAACTGCAGCGGTGGATGCCCAAGAATGGTCTCCGCAGTAGCCGTGGGCGTCGACACCACCCCGTGATGCCCAGACAGGCAATCCACTGGACACAGCTAGCACAGCTTAGATTTGCTTTATGCCACTAGACTAGCAAGGTGTAAGTTATAGAGGGTACTATATACAGCCAGTATACCATTACAGGCTTTAGTCCCCACGTTTTACCAAACATACCTCTACAGACCCAAAAGTCCTTGTGGCTTTATTCGTCACATGTTTTAGGTGTGATTTGTACAGCAGTTTGCCGTCCAAGACAACACCCAGACATTGGCCTCAGTTGATACGAGTATATTATAGTCGAATATAATGGGGCACTGGAGTTTGGGAAACTTCCCCCTCCATGTGACCAAAACCGTAGTTGTTTTGCTGGAGTTGACATCAAGAGCCTCTCTTATACACCACCTTTCTATAAGTCTGAGTGAGACCTGCATCTTTTGGGGATACCACGCCCTCGATTTTTGCGCAGACAACGATGGTGAATGATAGGTGTTACTTTCAAAGATAAGCATATAGCAATTAATTTATATAAAACCACGTCATTGTTGCACATAATTTAAAAAAATGGAATAATATGGAGAGTGTTCCGTCTAGAATACCGAAATAAGTAGAATTTTATCTATTTTTGGGACATTCTATGTTTCTAGTCAAACATACCATATGCAGAATCGAAGTTCATACAGATATGTGGGTGTAACAAAAAGAACAAATGCGCAAATATTCAACATGGAATAATCAATAAACAGCTGCGCCAAACTTTCGTAGCCAAACAAACGATATTGCCTATAATAAACATAAATTTACTTAAACGCATGTTGGAAATGTCCTAAGAATTTATGTTTCGCTATTGCAATAAACTCCAATGGACGCTGATGTTTTCTCATAGTTTCGTATTTTAGGGGACAAGTGAAAAATTGAGTCGAGAAGGTGTATTCTAAAAAAGCGCTCCCTTAGACGCTCAATATTATTGTACAATATTTCGTATTGTATAATATGGATGGTTTGATTATCATATTGAAAGGGTACGCAATATATTGGATTAATCAAAATTGGTTTGATTTTTATTGCATGATGTGGCATTGTATAATATTTGCTCAGTTCTGTCTGAAATTGAAAGAGAACAGAGTATTGTGATTAATTGAAAAATATGGCTGCGAAAGCAAAAGAAGAGGACAGAAAGTTCATCTCTCTTTCCTATATTTCTTCTATTTTTCAGACAGCTAATGCGATAGGCGCAAATTTAGCATGACTTAATTTTGATTTCTAATTGCCATATTACACCTAAAGCCCGAAACCGGTTGTTACTAATATTAAATAAAGGGGTTGGATAAAACTCTTTTACTGGTTTTCTCGCATACCAAACATCATCACTTAACATGTTAACTACAAAAACTGTAAATGCTAACTAAAAATTTGAGCAAAAAAGTTAGCCATCTAAGACAACCAATAATAATATTGTACAATATATTGCCAGGATAATATTGGCTCTCTGAATGGTTTAATAACGATTCATATTGCAGCAGGTATTAATTTCCATTATTGATTAATTAACATCATAATTAACAGATATTAGATTATCATTAAATTATATATACTACTATATTTTATTATAAACGCATTTCATTGTATAAAAAAAATGAGGTTTGTGTTGAAAAATACTTATAGGAGGTTTGTTAAAATATTATTGTTTGTTATGAATTCATGTCTTTTTGCTAATTAAATGTGTTTTAATTAAATGAAAACAATGAGTAAACATAACGAATAATCCTCCTTTGTATTTTCCTCGCTTTTTTTCTTGGAATATTACGTAATTAATCATGCTAAAATTATTTTGGAAAATTTGATAACTGAAAAAAAATTGGATTATTCAGTAATCTATTTAATTGAATAAATGAAATGAAATTAAGTATATTGTAAGAAGGCACTGCTAATAATATTATATAATCTATACTTCAATTACAGCCAGGGATCGTTAAAATTTCCATTGTAGAAATTAACCTAATAAATACACAACTTGTGGGTAGTTACTAACAACAGCCTACGAAGTTTTGTAGTTTGTACTTCCCCCATTGATATGTATTTCACCCACCTCGACGAAGAACATTACCACGCAGGGATGTCTACTCATTATCTCGAATACTTGTTTACGCAAACTTCAGAAAATGTGAGCCGCACTCGGCGTATTATTGGAGAACTGCAGTTGATAAGCCCGGACGTTTATTAGCGTGAAGTGAAGCGAAACAAAACGTTTGTTGAACGTGGCGGGGTTTCATTACAATGGAGCAGACATAATTTAATTTTACGACTAGGTTACGCCCAGATTTGTCTTTACGGGAATACAAGAACTTATCAATAAATACGTATCAATAGCGAAGTGAGCAGAATTTTTATTATTTGCTCTCACACCGCTTTTATCAAAAAAAAAATATATAGTTCAAATGAAAAGAGACATTGCTAAGGAATAGATAATTTATTCGCATCTAAAAGTGAAACGAAAAAACAAGCACTCTTGGCATTATCCTCAGTTCCTTCTTTTATCACCTGTGTCTGGCAGTTTCCGATGTCACGTAACTTTTCTAGTATCACTGTGGCAGCAAGAATGAAGTTCCCTTTTAATATTGTAAAAGTTTTCCCTGTTCACACCCGCAAATGCTGTCCGAAGTTAGAGGAAACTTAATTATGATAAAGCTATTCTTGAATTCCCTCAACTCCCTTGCACCCTTAGAGCTATAATTTGCAGCATTCTTTCACATTTGATTTAATTACAGAATAATAAGTATTTCAACCTTTTAATCTCAGGACTTTAACAAATTGATATTTCACTCTTATAGATAATTTTTTATACCATGTATACTTGATTATGAACTAACGTTTTTGATTTTTGTTTTTTTAATTAACAACACCCATTTTCTGCCGACAAACGTAATGAAATGAACAATATTTAAATATGTTAATAAGATTTCTTGCTTCCAGCTTGAAGTGCTGTTGCTTCTACTGCGAGCTGTGCTAGTAGACAAAGGAATATGAAAATTAATCAAAAAAGGGTTCCATTGCATGTGTTTTGCTGACGATATAGTCATTAGAGGGCAAATGTTCTAAAAGGACTAATGTAAAACCACTCGAAACACGGACGACAACTGCTGTAAACAAGAAGCAACTCTCAGTAACAAAGCTGGTAGAAAAGCACGCTAGAAAGCCTGTATATCAAAGGGTCTATAGTCCGAAAAAAAACCTTAAATGGAATCCATGTATCTTGAAAGCAACAAGTAACGTCTCCAATTGCATTGGTGTAGTATCGACTGTGTGAAAGCAATAGGAGCCTTGGCCCAAAGATGATTCTGCGGTTATACGCTAAAGTAATTAGGCTCATGATAACAAATGGTGTAGTAGTATGGGGACCAAAAGTGCGACAAGCAGGGGAGGTCAAAACGTATACTAATCTACAAAAGCTGGCTTAAAGTGCTCGACTCCTACTCTAGCATAGGAAGTAATTATAAACCTGCCACTGCTACACATTTACACCCAAGGAGGCGCTAGATCTGCAGCTCATAGACATACGCACAGATAACCACCTGTAAGCAAATCGCACGATGCCAACTATCAGAAGTTCCTAGATCAACCAAAGGACACTTCCCTCACAGAGATTACAAGTAGTGCCATGGTTCAGAGATATAATCTGGGTGGAAAATATCAGGTTATAATGTCAAATCTACCAGTAAGGGAGAATTCATACTGGTATATAGACCGGCGTAAAAGTAACAAGAAAATAAAGTCGGAGCATATGGAAAAAGCTGAAAAGGGTATTTCGTTTGAACACACGACAGCATTCCAGGCTGAGGTTTTTACGGTGACAAGGTAGCAGAAAGGTGGAACGAATTAAGTGAAGACTTCGCTACCTTTTCTAACAACTCTCCAACATTTAAGAAGTTCAATTCCGTGAGTGTTGAGTACAAGATAGTTTGGATCACACTAAATGGGGTGGGCACCCAAAGGAAGTTAACATTGAGGAGTGTGAGAGGCAACATTGCCGCATATGACCTTACCACAAACTTTACGTTGGAGCGACCATCCGCTACAGTGTTACCAAATTGCAGGTTACAAAGAGTGGTAGTAAATATCATCTGGACAAAGACAGTAAAAGACAGTGAAAGGAAAAAATCATCAGAGAGGAGTTTCCATTTACTAAAAACGTACTGAGTAAATACTGGAGAACTGTTAAAATAACGGAACTACTCACTGGTTACTTAAAAGGACCAAGTTGCGACTACAAGACTCAGAGAATCTCAGATCAGATGGGTATGTAAAGGAGCCTTTCCCTAATGGATATTAGATCTAAGTAAAAAGCAAAATTAGGAAGCGATTTCTAGGATAAAGGGGATCACATTAGATCTTAGGAGGTTGTAGTGGGATATCACCAGCCACTTCTAATCTACTCTAATCTAAAATCCCTCCGAATAAGCCTGTTGCAAATGCATCCTCCAAAATTGGTTATATTTTCTAAAGCATAATTGTCGGAATGTCATCATGACTACAGTAACATCTTTGGAAGTTTTATGCTCATTTGCGACGTGTTAAGCCTAGTATAATTTTAATCAGTGCTTTAATAGTGATCGAATGTCATATTCTAAGCCCCACTTAAAATTAAACCAAGCTTATGTGTGCGCTATAACCTGGCAATAATAAAATATTTATTAATTTTCCTTTGAAGGTAAATCGGAATTTCGATTTACCCTCCGTTTTGTCTTATCCATATGCATACATATATAGGTGAAACTTTAGTTACATCATTTTCATTCCTGGGCTAGTGGTGAATTACCCATTATACAATTGATATACTGTACTAATATTAGCTGATATGATGTATTTGAGTAAATAAATGCATTCTGATCATTCAACATCATCTTCAACGACAACTTTCACTTGATGATGATATCATAAAAATCGATACGTGCTGTGAAGCATAATAAATTTAGATCTGTAGATTGGATCTGAATGCATTTTATTTTCTCAAATAGGTATATAATATTAATTTTATTATTATTTATTATTTAACCATTTTATTTTAACTCTCTTCACATAATATTAATTTTGCCTGCCTTTTGTTTTTCAATTTCGGTTGCTAAATGATTGTACGACTTAAAATTCAAATTTGAGACGAGAGAATGTTGACTTGATTTTTTTTTAGTACAATTATTATTTCTTAAAAAATGTATAACTTTCCACTACACATTTAGCTTAAATGTTTTCTTTAATTCTCCCCAGACATCTGGATACAGCCTTAAGTGGAAATAATTTTATAAACGTATATTTGAATTTTTTATTACAAATTAGAAATACAATGCATTTTTTCTAGGCAGTATCTTTTATTGTCTGCTATAATTAATTACACTAATATATTACCTTTGAATTCAATATGATAAAATGTAGATAACTGTTTTAAAGAGATATAATTAGAAAACGTCAAAGCTTTGCTTCTCTTTTTTACTGCATGTTGATACCATACCAAGCTTGTCTTTTATATAAAGTAAATTGCAAAATTTGTATACAAAATTACTTAATAATAAGAACTAGTAGTTACAAATGTAGTAATGTAGTAATTAAGTGTTTTACTAATAAATTCAACATGCATGTTTCACAAATCGAATTCATTTCAAAATACCTATTTACAAAATAACTCGAATCACTTCATAAAGGATTTCCCAAGATCACTAAATTTTCTTTTAATGAAATATTGAATTGGATTTCAAAGTGTTAAGATCTGGTTTGTTATTCTAACATCGACATACTTCAATTACAATGACGTAAAGTGTAATTATATGCATATTTACTTGTACAGTACGATTTTGTTCATATTAAGCGCGCACTTTCCACTAAAACATCAAATAAACAAACAAACCCATTGTGGAAGTTAAAGCAAGCAAACTAGTATGCCTCAAAGGAAGTAAGATGTTTACTCGAGCGAGATTAAGACTACTTCGACTCCCTTAAGGAACTAGAAGTAATACAAACACTGTTAGATGAATGGATGCGAAAACAATATGTAAGCTAAAGAGTTAGGGCCGTGCGATAAGAAATCAATACTGCCTCGAATTTCCTGATGAAGAGATTTGATTGAACTCGAGAAAATACCAAGTAGTAATTTGCAGTGTAAATATTGACTTTGCTTTTTTGTTAATCCGCTCGTTTCTTTTAGTCCAGATTAGCTAACGTTGCTCCACTAAGCATACTATCCTTATATGTAGCTGTGTAATGGAATACGATTTACTTTTGTAATAAAACTAGTTCCTTTAATTTTTCTTGTTGTTTTCTGCGTCAATTAATAAAAGGATTTTTTTCAGATTGTTTGCGTTAATGTGCTGATACCGTCCAAACGCCGATCGTTATTCACATATACCGTACTAGTATTACAAGATACGTATAGTCCGTGTTTGCATTCACCTGAATTCAATGCAGAGTATATAACTCTAAGGATGAGCTCGCAAAATCCTACGTTCTTTTGTGGTTCGTTTTCAATGACCTTCAAGCCTAGCTGCCATTTTATAATCCATCCCAGTTATTGCCGGGAATTTTCAAACGTGTGTAGTAATTTATATTTTAAAGGAAGTAGGAAAATAGATTAGAAAAAATCACAAATTTATGCATTTTTGTTGTGATTTTATTGCAAATGCTTCTGTACAGCTCATAATAATAAAAAACACGATTCTAGTAAAATAATGTTTGACTAAAGTGATGCAAGTTGCAAGTTTCTTTACAATAATTGGGTTTACATCCGTTTTGTGAAACTAAATAACATATAAAATACTCTTCCAGGAATAAATATATTGTGGTTCTCTTTCAAATAAATGAATTGAATGATAATTCATGCTGGCATTGCATGCATTCAGTTGGTGAAAATGTTCAAATAAAGTATCTTTATTAATACAAGATTAACAAAAAAATCGTTATGCACATATCTTTTTAACTTTAGATTTATTAGGCATGTTTTTCAGAATTGTCCTTTTTTAATATTCAGGGTTAGCAGCTAACATCAGTGTATTATCTAACAGAGTCTCGTACTGAGATTTTGAATCATTTACTTTTTATTGATTTTATTAGTTTTTCCTTCATTCATCATTATTTATATATTTCTTATTTTGAACTAGCATAACAAAAGCATTTATTATTGTTATCATTTTCGCCTTCTCACAAAAAACCAATCTGCTTATAAAATCGTCTATCCCAAGTGGCACCTTAAAATAAATAAATATGATAAACTATATGAGGACATTGAATACGGAAGGAAGTAAGTAAAATTAAGTTACTGAATCACGCCCGATTCAATTTTATGTAATAATTGTGAGATAATAGAGCCCATTTTAGTTTTTCTTTTTCCACGAACAGCAAAATGTTGAATACCACTCTGAAATATAGTTTATTACATACCAATCATGTGGTATACTTGCTTGTGACACTAAAAATGTGTAAACTAGATGACACTCATTATGCAGACATTTTTCACAATCCAATGCAGTTTCGTACAAGACGAACTCTTTACTTGCATTTATGAGTGCATTCTGAAAAGTGATATTTATTATTCTCCTGTTATTGTTGCTTACTATTACTTGGTGTGATACACAAACTGTCATTATTACTTTACTATCAATATCATTATTTCCTTCATTGGAAAAAGCGAAAAAGGACAATATTTGTTTTGGAAAGTAATGTACAAAACTCCTTCTTTACGTTAACAGCTGCAGTCTGCTTCTGCTACTTTTTGCAGCAGTTTTCCTTAAATAGCAGTATACGTTACACAGATAAACTGTTTCTACAACTTTTCACCCCGCCTCAAAGGGTCTTTTGTTACCGCTATACACTCAATATTTATATGTATTTATATTGCGGACGACTCTATTTGACTCAGTAACGAGTGGAGATACATATACTTACATTACGTATGTGAATAGCTTTACATATATACACCTAGATAGTGTATATATATTATTTTCATAACTAATAATGATCTACTAATAATAATTGATTAATAAATGAAAAAGTATACTACAAGTACTTTCTTGAACGTAAAATATAAATTTGCATTTTCTACCAATTATAAAATGGTGATTGTAAAGAGTAACAATAATAACTAGTAATAGGTTCTGAGGGTAACGTTTCATAATGATCGAGTTTCTGTAATGATATGTGTTATGTGTTTTTGCATAGGTATCTCTTAACCAAAATCGATATAAATAACAACACCCTACACAAATTATTGTTAGTCTTTCAGTTATAGCTTACTACTAGAACTACTAGAATAAAATACAACCAACATATATTGCAATAATTTAGTGCCAATTATTACAATAATATCAATGTGATGTTATTAATAAAGAGAAGCTATTCAGATGTATTTGACAGAAACTTACTAAATTCTTTAATTTAATAATCGCATGAAAATAATATTTTTTTTATTACATAAGCACTGAAGTTACAACTACAAAATGCAACAAATTAATAAATTATAAAAAAATTAAAAATCAATTTACTCATTTAAATTATTATTACCTCCATGCCTCACCGGTGTTGTGAAAAAATGATTACCTAATTTAATCACTGAAAAAAATTAATCCCTTCTGCACCACGCGCCTTCCAAAGTCATCAAGACGATTTAAATACCGCTTTACGACAAAATTTGCACGCTGGAGAGCGCGTGACTTCGATCCAAATCAACGCACGATACTCCCTTACACAACGTATTTAGAAACATTTACAGAAGCAGGTTGTAGCTGCTAACGAAAGAAGCAGTTTTATACATCACTACATTTCATACACTGCCTTACTACTATATATACTGCTACGAATATACATGTTTGTTTCACAACATTCGCGCTTGTCTATTATATCAGGAAACTGCTACAAAAAGTGGCAACAACTTCTTATCATGTTGAATAGCTGCTGCAAACGGCTAACGGTTGTTAGCTGCTATAAAATTTCTTCTCTAAAATTAAAGTTTTCTTCGTAGAAACCCATCACTAGTTTTGGATAAATATATAAACAAAAAATGTAGGCTGAAAAGTCAGGGTTGTGTATATTTCTTAGAGAAAATACTTTGCAACAATCGAGAAACTAACTAGATTTAATCTAAAGTATTACACTACTAAACAATTTCCTCTTGCAATAAAATACCATTATAATTTTTCATATCACTTTTAATGTCAATCAACAAAAGGATTCAAATCATATTCCATTCTTTTGTTCACAAATTTTCTTATTTTCGTCCCATCTATTATGAACAAGAAATAATTTCTGGCGAATTTTGATCGAGACAAACTTAAGCTTTGCTATTATCTCTATTAGTCACTTTGGAAACATGTAAAGGATACATTTTTATTTTCGTAAATAGCTTTAAATCAATAAAGGATTTGTTCAGACAGCATAAAATGCAATTTAAGTGTCCAGCTTAGTGTATAAAAATAACTTCCCATGTTCAATTGATAAGAATACATCCGTGGAAGTGTAGGCGACCTAAGACGATATTGTTTGCTGTCAACATAGCTCTTTATTACTTTCAATTTCCCATTATGTAGGTATATTATTGCCAATCCTTCTTCCCTATTTCTACTTTATCCCGTGAGTTCTTCATCTATTTTTTTTTTTCAACGCAACCTCCTGATCTCTCTGCCGTCGCTCATTATAGTATTTTATTCTCAAGAGCTCTGTAATAGCGCACATTATACCTTTTCATCCCCACAGTTCTTCTTTATAAATTGTTTTCTATCTAAGGTGTAAACATCACAACATGAAATCAATATCTATTGTTGTCAATCTGTCATCTACTTATTTTGTCACTTAAACTTAAAAAAATACGAAAATGAAACAGTAGCTGTTTTACTTTTTCCACTTACAGTCTTGTCTTATATTACACATATTTGCCGACATGATGTGTATTCGATCTTATATATATATTTCATGCTCGACGACCCTTTATATTACTTTCTTGCGAATCTAAAGCTGAAACATCCTAGCTTCTCTACAGCGACCGGCATAAAAGAACACAAGAATAGTTATTTTTTTTACTATTAGAACGATATGGTAATCCAGTCTCTGGTATACCGTTTCAATAAGAAAATTGAAATTTAAAAATTAAGTAAATGCAAATTCTATGTAGCAATAATATAGCGTTTATTGTGTTCACCTTACAGCATTGATATTGTGAATATAAACATCTTTTACTATGACGTTTTCGGGAGATTTGCATCGATATTCGATTTTTTAAGATTTAATTATCGCAGAGCTTTTAATTTTGATGAGAAAGAACAAAGGATAATGGATATTACGAGAATCATTCTTCTATAAGATTGAAGCGTATAACTGGAGCCAAGGGCTTCTACTCCAACCTTTTAGAAACCGAAGGAATGAATAAGTGCCCTTGTTAATGTTCCTTATATTTAGAACGTTAAAGATTAATTTTGACAATTTGATGTTTATCATGCATTCATTTCTTATTGTTTTGAATTGTTTGTCCATTAATTGTGTCGTGATAATATCAAATAAATCATAATCCGGGCTAAGTTTTGTTTAGTCAAACATACATTCAATTGCGCTTAATCGAGACACATTGGGACCAGAACGTCTTGGCCCAATTAAGCGGCTGTCCCAATTAAAGGAAGTTTGCCTTTTGTGTTGGTATATTTGTTTTTGCACAAAAGCAGCACAGGTATCCAATGCGAATATAGGGCTTTCATCATTGCCTTCCTGTACAAAAAAAAAAAAAAAACGTTGCAACATGGCAATGGATTTTGCTACTTCTTAAGTGGTTACTGACACTGGCAAATCTTCATCATCAGAGTCAGTGTCCTTTTTGTAGGTGTTCTTTCAGTGCGTAATACCCTAGAAGCAGACCTGTTGCACTGCGAAGATGATTCCTACTAAGCTGTAGTAGTTCTTCTTCCCTTAATAAAGGTCTTTCGATGAATTTGCCTGGTTGCTTTATCCCAATATTCTTTGTGTTTTTCTTTTACCCAACTTATTACCCGCTCTGACTATATTTTTGGACACTCCTCAAACAGGTTCTGGACCTACATAATTATGAAGCGATAACGCCTTTCTTGCTAAGTCATCATGACTTACTTAGGTCAAATAAAAATAACTTGGTTGCTTGCAAATACTAACGTTTTCCACCTTCAAGATTTATTCCATAGAAGACTTTAACTACTAAGAACAAGTGAGTAAAGACCACATTTTTGCATTAAACATTTTATTTTGCCCATTGTTTTTGTTGAGTGAGATATCTTCGTCTCTATTTATCACACTGAGAAAAATGGGCTAAGTAAAGTGTTTACTTGAGAAAAAAATATTTAGAATAAAGTTTTACTTGGAACTATTCCCGTTAATTAATACCTGCAACTAAACCCAGTTTCCTGAATGCAAGTTATTACTGTAAATAGTGCTTTTATTAACGGCTATTACTCAGAGTACCTGAAAAAATTGTGGTAAGTAACGTATTACTTATGATTAATGGTATTGTATTCAACTACAGCACATGGTTAGTAGAAGTATCAACAATGCTGATCGCTATTGAACTCATGTATTTTCTTAAATAGGTAACAACTTGCCACAACTATGATTATTTGGGTTTTGCTGCCTCCCCGTGATTGTTTTACTATTCCTGATTGGCTAATGCGGCGGAGTAATGAAATAGTTCCCGAGACAGCTATGCGCGCAGGCGCGTGCTAGCATCAAGTAAGAGTTACGGACGTGGGAAAAGGTCGTCGAAAAAGGGTGGCCAAGGAGTACGGCCATTGTAGGCCAGTTGGAACGCAAATATATTAAAAATACCGGGTGGGTTAACTGAAGGCCCCATCCGTATAAAGAATCCCGGCGAAAGAAGAAGTACCGAGCCTATAAGCAATCGGATGTTTCAAGATTGCAGTTTTAAACCATGTGGTGGGATCTACGCCCGCTGATGAAGTTAAAGTGTGGATACCTTCGCTAGGTGAATGACAGTCCAAGTGCCAAGTCAGGAATACCCCGACGAAGTAGCCGTTTTCGAGGCGATCACCAATTTCAATAACTAAATAACGTTTCAAGGGGGCCCCATTTACCTTATCCTTTATTATTGCTTTGTTAATTTTTTCATTATTAAGGAATATATTTTATGAGTCATTACGTTGTAAATTGTTTAAAAAGGACTGTTGTCAAAGTGGAACCAATATCTTTCATTCATATCAGGTAGTCACTATGTTTGTCTTATACAAAATAAAACTATTACTAATAATACTGCTTTTTTTTAAGTAATAAGTATTATGTACCATCTTTAGCAAAATAAATGCGAATTTAATAATCGATTATTAATGCAATGGAAGCTACAGCACACTGAATAGTAATTAAAAATTATTTGCAAACAATTTTGAATTACGCATTGCTCGGTACCCAGTACTTATAGTTGCGGTTGCATAAATAATCGAAGATTTGCGGAACTTTTTTTTTTGTACTTTATCAGTTATTTACACAGAGTACACAGTAAGCTACTTAATAAATATTCACTAAACTTCCTCGTTTCCTACACTACCTATAGTTGAACAACAAATTTAAGGTAAGTATATTGTATATTTATAGCAAACCATCACCTTCTATATATCAGGTATTTAGTGAATGTGCATTGATACTCTTTCCTTATCACAAGTAATCTAAATAGCTTCTATTAATTGTGAAGGTGTGATATCTGTTATAGAATAGTTTACTCATAGCAATACACCTACTACTTGACAAGGGCAAATCTTTGCTTACTCCAACTACATATATTCTTTGGCTTAACTACTTCAGTTTAATTATCATAGGCAAACCGTAAGTAACTTAAATTGCTTCTTGTTAGTATCAGTGTTTAGGATCTCTTTTTTACTAGTGCTAAGTAATCTGTGCTTTTGTCCCCTATCTAGCTGAACTTTTTACTTACGATAATTATATTTTTATTTATGATTAATAATTTTTTTTATCAGTGCAATGTTTGTTCAGCCTTTCCATTAGTTTTTACAATCACTTCTACGGAATGCTGTCATAGATTTCTATCAAGCCAATCTACGTCAAATGCGCATGTATATTTTCATCCAACTTGATCAAAATATGATATTTAAATCCCAAATTAAGGCAAAGTTAGATATTAACGTTAATACCACGACTTGGACAAACTCAAACTCCACTCCCAATTTAATTGAGGGCTTTACGGTTTTTCGCATGTAGTAAAAAATAAACCTCGAACGCCCTTTCGACATAAAATATATGAATTAGTTTCGGATTTAAATTTTCCTCTCACGTCTCTTTTTATGTTTGCAACGTCCATCGAATGTCAACGCGATTCCAAGTCTAAGATATTATACATGCCAAGATGGGCTTTTATATGTATTTATTTCGCTGTGGGGTATGTTGAACAAGTGTAGGATGCTGGGGTTACATTCTTTTTTTTTATATTCCTACATACACAGCGATTTGATTTTTTTTCTGTAGGACATTATTCCTACGCCTCTATAAAAGGAATGGGAGATTTTGTGTAGCACACGCATCACGAAGAAGTATAACCCACAGTAGCTTTCGGATGAGACATTAGGTATTCGCTCCGACATGTCACAGCAAAATTCATATAAATTGACGTTCTCTTTAAATATTCTACTTTCATATGTGTTATTTATCAGACATGTGTAAATAACTTTAATCGTTACTAATACATCTATTTATTTGTATCGGAAATAGATCTATAAGGTAGTATTCTAACCCTCATATAATTCTGTTCTTTTATTATTTTTAAACCAGTGACACTTCGGAAGAACGCTTTACAAAACAACGAAACGAAGCAATGAAATATTTCGAAATAACTTCGCATTTTGTAGATTAAAGTTTATACTGTTTGACTCTTTTATCAGTGTCGTGGTGTATTCCTGCCCAAGATTTTCATTAATGAATGGGCTGGTATAAACCCGAAGATGGCAACTCGGCCAGAAAGACCTATTGTGCCCCATGTCCATGTTAGTCCTCTCACTCAGGTAGCATCCTATCATAAAAGTTCGCAATCTGGCTGAGAGTTAATTTACCGACTCTGGGTTCGTTCAACCATTGAACCACAAAGTGCTATCTGCCTCTCCCCGTCCACTGCCGGGCAGTTGATAAGAAGGTGAGCAGGAGTTTCTTCCGCACTCCCACACTTCCTGCACAGGGAAGAGTTCAGTAGCTCCATGCAGTACATGCGTTTATTTAGTGCCCAGTTAAGATTCTTGTGAATAATATCAATCTGTCCCTGCTTATAAAGACTGCCTTACGGAGTCTTTCCTCATTCGGTTGAAACCCTAGGGATTTACAGTATCTAATGCCGGAGAGTCCATTCCAAAAGGAGCAGTGCCTAGCAGCTATAGTTGACACACATTTTGATGCTGCCATATGAGCTCCCACACGTCGGCGTCGATTTAGGATCCACAAACGGCAGCTCGCTGGCGCTCCTTCTTAACATGTCCGCTATTTCATTGCCTCTGATCACAGAATGGCCCTGGCTAAAATATTTACCCAGAATGGAAATCTTGTAGTTAGAACACTTACATTCTATAGTGGAATATACTTTTAATTATGATTTATACCAATCATATAATAGCGCCGTAGATGTTAAACAAACGTTTAGTGTTGGTTTGTACCTAGTATAATGCACAAATATTTCCTTGAAGTGCAGTTTACCATATACAAATAACTGGTGTATGACAAATTGTGCTTCAAAATACATTTATATCATGGATATTTTATTAAACAAGGAATAAACCTATGCGAAATGTTTGTTCAACTATTCATTTGACCCTTTACTCTATCACACACAATGAAAATAAAACTGTTACGAATGTATTCTGTAAAAGTATTTTGTTTTCGCGGCTTTGTAAGTTTGCCAAAATTCGCTGTTGGCTTTTATATGATGTGTACGCACATTTTTTTTTAATTGTATGTATATGTGTAGAACATGGAGCCAATAAAATTATTGTTATTAATAAAGCTACATGAATGGAACTGCAAGGTTCATTTTAAAACGGTAATATGTCGTATTATTCGCTAGCTTGGATGCTATATTTAACTTATTTTTCATTGTAGAGGTAAGGTACAAAATAGGTTTTGTACTAATATACGATATTGCTATTCCATAACTAATCATGTGTGTAAATACATGTCTTATAACTATTTTGCACATCAGCATGCAGCTTTAAATTAAATGAGAATTCCAAGTAGTTTAGATTCGCCACGTTCTTAGTGTGCCTATATTTAAAGTGCAGTTACCACTTTAAATACATTCATTTAAAGGAAGTTCCATAAATCACTTGCATTTTCCATTTAATTTTAAGCAGACTGTACATTTCCAGTAATGGTAATAATATCCTCCTCATATCGTAGGTAAACGTTGGTTCTATATTCCATTACAACCAGGATTTACTGTTAGCTGATTGTGCTTAATATTGATGCGCTACAACATTCTAATATCCATCTCAAGATAATAACAACATCGGTACCGAACGTACTATCAACGACAAAAGCTTTGACTCAAGCTTGACGTAAATAGAATCATTGGATTTTCCTCAGTGTTTCAATATTTTAATTTTTAGTCAAGACTTTTGTCTTCGATGGTACATTCAACGTTCACAAGATCATGTAAGTATCGGCATCAAATATTGCACCAGTCTTGAGAATCTTGATTGAACCAACGAGGTAAAATGTTCAGGTTTCCATGTAACACCGACATCATTGGAAACACCAAAACATTCGCACCCTCAGTCAACGTTGCCGTCTGTGCTATTAGTGATTGACAAATCATATAACCTGTCTTAGTTTCTTCTGCATAATATTGTGCAAACTATCTCGCAAAAAGTGAACACCTGATCTAAGCCAACTAGCTGCAACCGTCAAGCAAGCATTACATCTTTTTCTAATTCATGAGAAAGCAATTTATTTTGTTGCTCTACGATCTATTCTAACAGCATTGCATGTCTTATACCATTACCATTTCAAATATTAAATGGTAGAAATATATCAAAGTTAAATGTTGTGTTTGTCTGACTATGTACATATTAAAACATTATTTTTAGTGATGCTGTGTTTAAATTATTAAATTATCTAGAGGTAACAACAAAATATAATTAACGTATTCTAAAAGCATGGTTATCTTGTATGGACATGAACTACAAAATATGTAATTACAATTTTGGTGGCTTGTCATAAGCCTTTATTATCGATATTATGTATTATGATGAGGTAACATCGCCGCTATTACCTCATCATACACCGCAACTGGTAAATACATAAAGGCAAATCTTACTCGAAATCATTCCATTTTACATCACATAATTTATCCATCTACGTTCCGAATCATTCTTGATTGGTCCTCTTCAATGTGTTACATTAAAGTATACAATTATGATAAAATGTTTATATATTAATTTAAAATTATATACCGTATGCGAGATACAAGTATGGTCATCCAAATGCAATAAGAATGCAATACAGAGAAGGGAACAGAGGAAACGACAATTATAATTGTCAAATTAATACATTATTTAAAAAAACTATGCGTTATTCAATCAATTGTAACGTACTTGTTAGGAGCTTGTGTTAAATCAGGTAACTAAAGTTGAATCCCCTGTAGAAGAATGATTAAATGAAGAAAAGTAAGGAAAAGATACCTTACTTTTCTTCATTTAAATTTTTTTTGTGAAATGCACACACAGCACGTAAACCCTGATTTTAAGGCAAACTGGCTCATCAATGGATATTTTGTTCCCATTTTGTAATCTATGGAATCCTGAAAATGTGCTTCAATGCATCACCGATTAAACTGTGGAATTGTGTAGCCGGTAACATCTCTTTCAAAGGCTCTGCTCCGATAAGCCATTGAAAAGTGCCCCTAAAGCTATTATGCTGAAGTTAAAGCAAATGAGCACTACTGTCACACATACTGTAAATACTAAAAATTAGCTCAATCGATGCCACCCCATTCGAGATATTAGCATAAGGGTGGAAAAATTCAATATTTTTTTTTCAGGAATTACTTAAGGTATCACGTTCAAAAAAAATATGTAAGTAAACACTGATTATGGGCATTCTATAAAAAATCAAGAACTAATTCCCTCCATTCAGTTCAAAGTTATTATTACTTTCCCCTTTTTAGGGGTGGTTTTTTTGAGTTTGGTTCAAGGTGCCAACTTGGCTTTTTGTTATATTAGATCATATGCATTTAGGTTTATTATATATTTTTTTCAGTTTTTTCTGTGTGGTAGAACATGTAAATAAAAATAAAATCTCTTTGAATGATTTTAGTAGGAGCAATTTGTTATTGGTTATTTTAGCGTTGAAATAATTATTTATCGATTAATTTCAGGATTATTTGTACAAATGTTTCAGCCCTATTAGTTATAAAAGCATCGAAATATACAAAACAATATGTAACAATAAAATAATATTTAATTCCGTACACGCAGTTCAAAGTTGTTATTATTTTCCCTTTTTGAGGGGTGATTCTTTTGAGTTGCGTTTAAGGTGCCAATTTGACTTTTTATTATATGTACATGAGTATATAATTATATTTGGGCTTATTATATATTTGGCAAAGTTCTTTCAATGAAGTAATACAAATAAAAAATAAAACCTCTGATCTTAACAGCAACATTGGGTTATTGATTATTTTAAGGATAAAATTCAAATTATTCATCGATCGGATTCAGGATTATTTATATGTATGTACATTTCAGCCCTAGTATCTATAAAAGCATCGACATATAAAAAAGAATATTGTAACAATAAAATAATATTTAATTCCGGACACGCTGTTCGAAGTTATTTTATCCTTTTGGAGGATGTTTTTTTCAAGTTGGATTTAACAATTCGACCTTTGTTACCTATAAATCTATGCGTTTTGGTACAATATATATGTTTTTATATGATATAACATATTAGCATAAATCAATCAAATCTCTATTAGATATTTATTGTTCTAATAACAATATAATTTTATCCACATTTGTTATTGCAACAAGCTATGTATTTATAGTTGTTATGATTTTCTTAATGTTGAATAGAACCCCTATTCGTATTTTACTTTTGTTCTAACTGCCAAATAGATATATACATTTATTATACATGTTTCTTTAATCAATGTTCTGAGACGTGCATAATTTGTTTTAATATGACAATTATTTGATTGATCTGTAATGTCCCAGGGAATTGGTGTATGTGTATTGATATTGAAATAATAACAGGTATTATTCGTATTCCAACTCCTTTTTATTTAATATATTTATTGCAACATGTTTCGGCTACATACCATCTTCAGGCAATAAAACGTCAAGGTTTGTTTTTATGTAAGATTGATGTGTCAATATTTTTGTGCAGTAAGAGAAATTCTGTGTTAATCAAATTAAAAGTTTTTATTTCGTAAGAATTTTTTATTATTTAATGTAATTTCTTTATGTCAAATATACAGCAGTGCTGTAGAAAGTAAGTTAAAATATGTTCTCACATAAGTGTATTAATCGCGGTGGTTTGCTAATAAACATATCTGGAAGAAAAAAACTTAAACAAATAAATAAACGATGAAGATGATAGAAATACTTATTTGAAGCTATTCATTCTTCCCAGAAGAATCAGGGAAGGTTGTAAATCAAAAGACTTGATCACTTGTAAAGAATTTATTAGGAAAAAAGTATACCTATAGTAAATCCAAATGCAGGCATTACTATACAGCAAAAAGTCAAGTTGGAACCTTAAATTCAATAAACCACCCCCCCATAGGGAACTTTGACCTTCGTGTACGGAGCTAAATGTTATCTTATATTGACTATGAATACATATATGTTAATAATAAATGTAACAACAGATAATATATTATATAATAATATACTACTTATTATTATTTATTCTTACAGAATTATTTTTTTATAGCTCAGTGCTTTCATAACTACTAGGGCTGAAGTGTACAACATATAAATAATCCTGAAACCGCTCAATGATTTTTCCATTTTTATTTGCATGTTCTACCACACAGAAAGAACTTAAAAAAATATATAATGATTCCAAATACATACATTACTATATAACAAAAAATCAGATTGACACATTAAACTCAACTCAAAGAAAACCGCCCTTCAAAAAGGAAAAATAACAATAACTTTCAACTGCGTGTACGGAATAAATATTATTTTGTTGTTATAATTTTCTTTATTATATTTCGATGTTTTTATAACTACTAGCGCTTAAACATACATACAGATAATCTTGAAATTGATGGATGAATAATTGTTTTAACCCTAAAATAAACAATAACAAATTGTTCTTACTAAGATCATTCAAAGAGATTTGATTTTTTATTTACATATTCTACCACACAGAAAAGACTGAAAAAAATATATAATAAACCTAAATGTATACGGTCTAATATAACAAAAAGTCAAGTTGGCACCTTGAACCAAACTCAACAAAACCACCCCTAAAAAGGGGAAAATAATAATAACTGTGAACTGAGTGGAGGGTATTAGTTCTTGATTTTTTATAGAATGCCCATAATCACTATTTATTTACATATTTTTTTTTTGAACGTGATAGCTTAAGTATTCCTAAGAAACAAAATATTGAATTTTTCCACCCTTATGCTAATATCTCGAATGGGATGGCATCGATTGAGCTAATTTTTGGTATTTATAGTATGTGTGACAGTAGTACTCATTTGCTTTAATTTCAGCCCGATAGCTTTAGGGGCACTTTTTAATGACATATCGGAGCACATCCTTTATAATAAAATTCAGGAGAGGGGATTTCAAGGGAAGAAATGCAACTACAATTTTATATACTGGAAGCACAAATTCAAACATCATTACTTCTACTCTAAGTTAATATTGCAATTTGCCACAATATCTAGCAAACTAATTTAATCCGCTTTTCGATGGGTGGTGTTAGTATGTCACGAGTTATTAATGGCCATCATTTTACCCTGGTTCACCACGGTGCCCAGAAACGCAGCCTAGTTATTATGCTTTAATGAAAGCATTAAATTTGGAGCAATTAAATCCCAATATTTCAATATCATATCCTGTGTCACTCCTTTAATTTTGTACACATTACACAAATACGATGCCCTTAAAACAAACCAGTCTTTAATATTAGAAGTAAAAGATAAACCAAATGGCATTGTTAATTAAAAACCTAAGTAGAAAGTTTGTTAAAAATTACCTATTCGTTGAGAACTGCTGCGATGTTAGCGCGTATTATGTATACCCTTCCTATTTACACTGAACCCAGATTAAGTATGTTACGATAACTCTGCACATTAGGGATGTTTACGACGAGGGTGTCAATGACGTCAAACCCCTCGCTGTTCAGCATAGAAAGCACGTGTGTGTATTTACATATTATATCGCTTTCAACTACAATGTATTTGCCCGGATCTAATAATAAAGCAAATTAATAAAGAATTGTCATTGTTATAGATTGCACGTGATTTTGGTATTAACTGTTATTATATCCTGAAATGCAAATTCATTCATTTTGAGCGGTATCTACCTATATATTTCAATTAGATCTAAACGTTTAATACAAATGTACGATCTAGTAATGTAAATTATTTAAACTTTAATGTAGCGTGCTTGGAAATATTTGAAAGTATGCCATAAAAATATCTTCTTTATTACAACCTTTGGGAATACAGAGCAATCCTTAACTTCCTATTTCAAATGTTTATCGTGTGAAAGCACCATGTCGTATACAGCAGTTGTAGATGTATCAGAGAGATAAAATACCAATTCATGTGATTCGTTTAAAACAGCTGATTTCAATTGATAAATGGGAAAATTTCTTGCACTGAAGGCAATTTGTCTGATTGCATGAAATCGTAATGCCGAAAAACGTTTATTTTATACCAAATCTGGTTTTCGATATTTTGTCTATTTCCCAATATCTCTTTAATTTAGTATATCACAGTTTGAGAAGGAACAAACGCATAATTAGATAAATACAACAAAATATTAATTTTATTTTTAGAAACTTTGAAAAACGCTGCTATGTGACCAAATATTTTTAGAAGTATACTAGAACTATACTACTGTTATCGCTAGGTTGGGGTACATTTGTAAACACTGTTTAGTGTGAACGTCCCTGTATAACTGCCAGTGTCTTTCTAGTGTTATTAAATATTAATTAGATTTAAGTGTAGAAGTAAATACTTTTCATTTAATATATCGTCTGTGTTGGTTATTTGTACATCGAAAACGTCACAACATATTAAAGTAATGGAAAAATACTTTATGGCGACATACTTTAAGTTACTGAACTATGGATACTTCCTTAAAAATGGTTATACTGTCATCAATCAAATATTAATATTCGAATTCTGATCAAGATTAAATCTATCAGTGAATCAAAATGGACGTGATCTACAAGGCAAAAGTGATTAAAATTAATGCATGGGAGTTTTTGTAAAATATTTAACACCTGTCAAAACCATTTACTGTTTTGGACAGCTTAAGTATACCTAGGTATGCACTGTATGAAATCTAAGAAGCTACTTCTCTTTGGTAAATCACCTCTCTACAAAAATTAATTATAACAAACTAACAAAATATATAATAAATTGAAAAATTATTTTTCATCTGCCAGACCTGTGTTGTACATAAGGGTATTTAGTCCACAGTGACTAATCAGTAGCAGGTCTTTAGTAAACTAACGCTTCTTTTGCCTGTGTCTGTTCTGGTGACTTTTGCCATCACTCTGTGGATTTATTATATACCAATTCATTGATGAACTTTTTAATTTGTGATTTGGTAATGCCAAAGGACGCTGTAAGCTTACCAATCGATAAACATAAAAGAAACGCCAACAGCACCAAAACTGCAAAAAAAAAAAAATAGATGCAATTTCAATGTTTTCCATTCACCAAGTTAACTATTTTGGTGTGTACGCTCGAAAACAGGTTTTAGAAAACCGAAACGTAATTTAATACAAATCCATGTAGTAAATGCAACAATAAATTAGGAAGAACTACTAATTTCATGTTATCCTTGCTAATGTTTTTCCACGAAATCCGTCCAATGCTAGACACACACTATTCACTAGTGATGAACAGACATTTTTGGTCAAGCGAAGTACATATGTCGGCTTCAAATTCCTGTAAGTTCTCGTTCGGCCTCTGGTAGCAGCCTAGGTGTTTATTGCCGAAGTTCATGTCCAGATGTATAAGCAACTCTCGATAGTTCTGTCGCTTCGATAAGACGATAGCTAGGATAATTTTTTGGGTACCGCTGCGCAGAGCCACCTGGCTGTCGCGGTAGTTTCCGTCCAACCTCCAGTGACGTTTTCCTAACAAAAATACCCAGCACAATTAGACCTTGAAAAGGATAGTAATTTTCCGACTTCCACTAGGCTGCTATCCGCAATATTAAAACTTCCAGAGTACTGAGTAGTGCCAGAATGGATTTTTTCTTTTAGAAATTTCTATCCAAGTCTTTAATTTATTTTGAAATTTTCCCCTTCTGGAGCTTTTCCCAGCCGCGTTTGAAGCTCTGCCTTTTTTCCAATCACGTCATCAACCCCTTCCTCCAATTTACTGTGAACAATTTGCGCTGTAGCTGATTGTTCTGCATTCTTGATACGTCTCCACGCTTTCGTTCTTCTTGTATCTGGCCGCAAACCAAACCGGGATTCGTCAGAAAACAAAATAGATCTCCAGTTTTATTAATTCCAGTTTAGATGTTCCTGTCCCCATTCTAATCTTCTTCCGCGATTTCCATGCGACAAAGCAGGAAGTCTCCGAATACGACAGGCATCAAGACATCTACATGGAGTCTATCCTTTACTGATTGATCGTTTATTAACACATCATGAGTGTCGTAAAGTCGAATCACTAATTCTGTGCCCGTAAAATTGCTGTTTCTTAATGCACAAAGTATCAAGTATCTGTCATGAATTGGTGGAGTTGCTCTTGTGCTATATGCTGTTCACGCACATCGTTGGTTTGTTAATATCTCAACCACAAACGATTGTTGATACTTTCACATGAGTTGAGAGCATGGCAATGGCCCAATTGTTTATAGTGGTACTTATTGTTTGATTGAAATTAATATGTTTCTTAAATTAATAAATTAGAAGTAATAAAATAATATGATCACTTTTTATACCAATTATTTTCTTAATTTTTGCAATATCTCTAAAATAAACGAGATTTTATTAGTTTGAGGGTTTGTTTGTTGATTTCATTAACGACAATACGTAAATCTCGAGGAATGTTGGCAGTTGGTGGATATAATTATTACTAATTAATATATTTCTGCTTATAACTGTCAGGATACGTAATATTTTTTCCTAAAACAATTAATGAAAAGGTTTTCCATATGGGATTAAAGGTAAGTAAACAGACTGCACATAATTATCTTCATAAAGTTCACCGCAGATATTTGGTCTTAAGCAGATACATTCAACTTGATTTATAGCAGAACATAACTTATTCCCCATTATGCTTATGAAAGCATGTGTGAATGCACACGTAGCTGACTCTTAGGTAATTGCAGTATCCGTGCTCAGATGAACATTAATATATCCCGGTAACTGTCATTTGCATTCAACCCGACATTGGTGTTATAAACCACTTTTGCGCCGGAATATAGAAAATTCTTTTACATTTCCGGCGTGGGGCAGAATCCAGCGACAAATGTGGAAAAAGTGTGGTGATATTTTATAAATTTAGATTTATACTTGTAGTTATTATAGAAATGGCTCCCATTGTGCACGGTTCAACAAAAAAGCCTTCCTAAAAAATATTGGAAGGTTTTAGAATTCGGTCTGGTAATATCATCTACGCACAAAATGTATTCGTGCGAGTGTAAACCTGATAATGTCCATTAATTTTAAAATATGCCACTTGGACTACTAAAAAATAAATTTATAATATTAGGTGTAATATATATATTACTGGCAGGTAAATTGCACCACCTTGTGACTTCTCGAAATATTAATTGAGAATATATTTCTCACGGTTTAGTTAACGCCCCTATAGCCAATAGGTTTGTTGTGTGCAGGTTATCCCTAAAAGTGTGTGAAGGGGATGTGGAGAAAACCGTAAAATGATAAAGCGTTTACTGCAATTTTTAAGTTAAAATGTCAATTACCTTCTATTTTTAGGGTGTCTACCCCTTAGGATGTTGATAAAAAGAAAACAATGTTCACTATTACAACACGTGTAGTGATCACAATTCAGCAGCCCAGTTTCAACATCAAGCAAATCCATTTTATTGTTATTTTTGAGGAAAAGTAAAAATGATGAGAACTCTCGAAAAATTTTTGCGTCTATAATCAGCTTGTCCTAGAGTTTAGGTGGTAGAACAATCGACAATAATTTGCAAAGAACCTCAAAACGACCTTTCGTTATTATTTAAAATTTTAGTTTGGAGAAGGGGCCCTTTTTGACCTTGACAAAGGGATTAGACTTGCTTTGCAAACAGCCGGAAATGTTATTGTTGGTGTTGATACGTATCAACTAAATTAATTCTAGAAAAAAAGTTGCTTGAACTTACAATATTCTTCCGCGTGTCTGTTTAAACTAATTACCAACTGTGCTCATAGATGGCACAATTTGTGTAACGGAGATCATGTAAATAAAAATAAAGAATTTATTTTTTACACTTGGATCTAATTCAAATAAAATACCTAATTAATTTTTATTCATTTTGATGTTTTGATACATTGTCTGTCTAAGTCAATTGAACCCCAGGAAGGTTACAAAATTGATGAGTTTAACAGTGGGAGATTATAGATGACAAATGTTAAAGTTTATTACTTTAGTACATTTATAAAGAATGAGAATGGATGAAGATTGAATTTGGTACATCAGGTCATACATGTACGTGACCACTTTTAGATTTTGTGTTTGAAGCTCGTAACTTTCATGTGCAACTCCCTTGAGTTGTACAGAACTGTGCAATAAAAGAGGCGATGGAGAGGTGTTTTTATCGTCCTCCTAACAAAATTTACAATTGGGTTTCTTTGGTAATCCAAGCTTACGCAGATCTGCTCAGTTTGCAATTGTTTGAAAGAAGCTCTGTTAATATACCGATAATGATCTTACGCAAATTGATGCATTCTGTAAATCTCTTGTTATAGCTGTTAGCTTCTTTCATTTTCTGGAGACTCTCGCAATAGTTTTCCTTGCATAGTATTGCACATCCCACAAAAGAATTTGTTCCCTAACAATAGTGGCTCAACCACTCTTTTGCAAGATTATCTGTCGTTTCCTTCGCTTCCACTATTGTATGTCCTGGAACTCATAGAAGGCTTACTTTGTTCCTTTTGCTGGTTTGGTTAGTTTTCCTTGATACCCCCACATGTTTAATATAGAATAATATGATAATCGAAGCTTTGAAAGAAATAGATTTACATTATCATTGTACCATTAAAAGGTAGCCACAATATATATGCAGATTACATATTAGGCATGTATATGTAAGGGTGACAACACATTGTGTTCTTAAGACCTAGGGGCCTTAGATTAGCCAGATTCTCTTCTTCGACTTCAAATAGCATCAGATGTTTCACCTTGTTCCTCTGCTATTCCAAATCTGCTTAGACGCTCTGCTTAGACCCGGTGTTTTGCATTACAACCTAATTTAATTTAATATCATTAGTGTCATTTTTAGTTGGCGTATAAGGTAAACCACATTTAATCATTAAAAGAAATTCGACTGGTAATCCTAGCATAAAGCTTCAATTTATATAGTTTTGCATAAACCCATTAGCGACCAGGATTTATTTGTTCTGTGAGTGCTTTTTATTTTTTCAATTGTTTTTATAGTTTCTAAAGAAAACACTGCCCTAGAAATAGATTGCTGGTGGCTAATGGGTTAATTCAAAACTAAGCTGGCACAAAAATTTTATAAAAAAATAATTACCGGAATGTTGAGGATTGTTTAATGATAAAAACTAAAAAAAAACAACGTTTTTCTATAGTACTTGTCAAGAAAAAAGTAATAAAATAAAGAAAGTATGCAACATTTTACAAATTATTAAAAAAAATTAAGGTTTAAGAGTTGAAGTAGATGTGGCTTTGCAAGCACAAATAAAAGTTCAAACTCATCTAAAATGAATACTAAATAATGTGCCGTGTGGTACAGACTTTATGTGTAACACTGGGTATATATAATTAAATGTCCAGCTTTCGGGCCATACATAAATTGTTAAGCAAACTTTAGTACCTTCAAATAATTAATCGGATCTTTAATATTAAAAAGTTACCCAAACCAATTACCAATATCATTGACTGATTTCTAGTCTGGCAGATGGGGTATTAATTTGCATGCTTGATTGTGGAAGTGTCGAGAGAACTAAGTTTCGTCTACCCCGAACACCAACTTACGGAGATAGCAATATACACCCACGTTAATTAAGAAGAGCAATTTTGCATATTGTTTGGGACTACAGAAATGATCCACAGAGTAATTAAATGGATGTGCCGAAAGTACAAATTTCCTCCTTGTAATAATTTAATGTTTTTTTACGAGAAACAACAAATGTTTTTGCTGGAAAATTTCGGTTTATTGCCCTGCTGTATATGTTTAATTGGGCGAAGTATTTTATATACGTCAACGAGCAATTCTATTACTGCGGATCAGTCTTTTATTTTCCCGCCCACTGTGGTATGACAATTATGTTCCGTTTCGTTTGCTTCACTATATTTCGTCGGACCTTTCCGGAAATTAAATAAAAAGACCTTCTGCCCAATTATATCTTCCCTTTAATGAAGATACCGCTGCTGTCTAATTAGTTAGGTTTCCTTTGCGCTTCATCCTTCTTTAATTTCAAATCTTAGTTTGTTTAAACCTTTCGAGGTTCTCCAACTTTATGCGCACCAACCTAAGATTCATAAACTTTACGTTCACAGTCCATAAATGAGTGCGAAGATGACGGTCTATTTTAAACCACTCGTTCCAAGGTATTTCATAGTTTTATTTCCTAATAGCGCGGTATTCTGTTTAGAACGACGAGTAACGCTTTAGAAAAAGGTGAAGAGACAAACAGTAGGTAAATAACTGAGTAAGGACAGTATACAGGGTATTCCACGTAACCGGTTCATTAAAAGTTTATGATGTTCTAATAATTAAATTATATTTGAGATTTTGGCACCATTATCTGTTCGATTTGGAACTATAAAATGTAAAATAACCTTAACCAAAATATCACTTCCGGTTGACCCGGAAATGGATGTCAATTTTCTTATTTTAAATAGAATGATATAATTTTTATTCATTTTGGATTCTACAACTATAAATACGTCAGTTTCATTAGCTATTCCTATAGCTACATGTTGCCCGTTTTGAGTTATTTAAGTTTTTGGTTTTTTTTTAGTCATAATATTGCATCATTGAGAAATTAATATTTCGGTTAATACTGCAAGTAGAGACTCCAAATTTGCTATGTTATGAATGTAGATATAACTCTAAGAAATCGGTAAGCACACTTTAACATTCTAACATACAGGCTGTTCAAAACTGAGGAACAAAGTGACATATTTTCAAATGCAGAAAAACTCTTTTTTTTTAAATAGAACACCCTGTATTTTAATTCGGAATTAGGAAGTAAAATGTACATACCCTATCACTTTATATGGAGCATTCCTATACCTACCTTGAATCATAGATTTTAACAAAAAAAATCGCTCATTATCTCAAAATCTATACAAGATAGGTATAGGGAAGCTTCATATAAAAGTGATAGGGGATGATATTTACTTCCTAATTCGGAATTAAAATACAGGGTGTTCTATTTAAAAAAAAAGAGTTTTCTGCGTTTGAAAATATGTCACTTTGTTCCTCAGTTTTGAACACCCTGTATGTTAGAATGTAAAGTGTGTATACCGATTCTTAGAGTTATATCTACATTCATAACATAGCAATTTTGGAGTCTATACTTGCAATATTAACCGAGATATTAATTTCTCAATGATGCAATGATTATTACTAAAAAAAAAAGAAAAACTTAAATAACTCAAAACCGGCACCATGTAGCTATAAGAATAGCTAATAAAAACTGACGTATTTATAGTTGTAGAACCCAAAAATGAATAAAAAATTAGATCATTCTATTTAAAATAAGAAAGTTGACATCCATTTCCGGTCAACCGGAAGTGATATTTTGGTTAAGGTATTTTGCATTTATAGTTCAAGCGAACAGATACTGGTGCCAAAATCTCAAATATAAGTAAATAATAGAACATCATAAACTTTTAATGAACCAGTTACGTGGAATACCCTGTACATACGCTATATTATTAAAGGTTTTTTTTATATATACACATTGTTTGATTTTGATGCTGTGCAAATGAGAGACCGTGTCTGAGCACTCTGGGTTTAGTATTTCCCATATTTTCATTTGCCATCAGTTTAACATGCCTCAAGCCGCCTCCAACCTTAGCGAGCTTTCCTTGAGAAAACACGATTCTAGCGCTCATATGTAACGTAGCTTATTTTTTTTTGTTTTGGTAGTGCGCTTTAACATTACGTAAGTTTGGCAAAAGGAGTATTTGGCCAAATGATTGCGTTTTAAAATATTTTTTTCTTATGCAAAAGTATTGTAGAAGAAGAAAGCAAAACTATGGAGCAGCTGAGTTAATGCTATTTTCCAGTTTTACTGTTGCAACATGTAAATAGAAGGGTGGTGTTAAACTGCGACCTAAAAGATCTATTGTGTCCTACTGTTGCAACATAGTCTACCTGTATAGACAGTCCACATATGATCCTTTAATGAAGATTACAACACCTTGAAGGAGTTGAGTCAGAAATCTGAAATTTGGCAAATTTCAAGTAATAAATCATAACAATTGAAAAACAAAAATACCAACAATCAGGAAAGATTTAGCAATAAAATGTCACATCCCCACGATTATTTATGCACTACCAACTCTGCGAGGCATGCTCTGAATGAGATCATAAATGGCATCTTGTTGGATCTCATCCCAGGCTTGCTGTAGATTACGACGAAGTTCCTGCAAGGTGTTTGGTGCTTGTATTAAACGGCTTACGTAGCGACCTATCATATCCCGCACATGCTCCATCGAGTTTAAATTCGGAGAGCGAACAAACCAGGAAGAGAATTTCTACTTCTTCTTCGTGTATGAAGTTCCGACAGGTGATTATCAGGGACTTTCTACACGCAGCCAGTTGTTTGGTTAAGATTTCGGCTTTGTGACTGACCTCCTTCGGCGTGCTACAATTTTTTTGGCACGTAGTTTATTAACTCTTTTGTTTCCAGTGTATTGCTGAAGTTGCACTTAACATTTTTAAATATTATCTAATTTAAATCATATTCCTGCGTACAGTTTCAATAGGCCCACATGTATACATTAATACTACTGTTTTCCGAAAATATTCTACGAGAATTTAGGTTTACATGTCGTAATGAATGAAACTCACGACTTTGCCTTGATGTAGCTTCCCACTTTTGTCGAGTAAGCACCACAAAGACATAATTGCCTTGTTAGTATTATAACAACGTACAAATTATGTTGCGCTTCCTTCACATCTCATATCTGATAAAGATTAGATTAATTTATTTCCTGCCGCCCAGTCGTTCTTCAATGAATTTGATTGGTTGCTCTAAGAGGGTTGCTTTAATTGGCGCCCAACGTGGGCCCCACATTGGGTGCCAATTAACGGGGTAGTTGTCGAGTTAAAAAGAGACTAACAGGCTTAGAGGCAGATATAGTAGTATCGTGGAGAAATATTATTGGGATTAGAATAATTTAATATATTAAGGTGATTGATTTATTATTAGTCACCATTTATGGATATTCAATCACACGGAAGATTTCGAATTTAAAATCACACACCGTGATTTCCGAGAGACCATTGCCCATTTTAATCCGCACGATTTGCATTTATCATTGCGAAGACTTGAGAGAAACATCATCCGATTGTACGCACGAATGATATACTTTAGTAATGAAACGTTCATTCTAGAAGAGTAGCAACGAGAACACATAGAATTAGGTCCACCACGTGGCTGCATTCACATTTGTTGTTGATGCGGGTTCCCAACTATTGAGAATCATTCTACGGAAATAGCTACCCTCCTCATTGTTCACCAGAATCCACATACAAGGGAAACATTCACCCTCACTCTGGTAAAGTGATATTTTTACTTCCGTACCGCATTGCATATATTTGAAAAGTCGGAAGGAGTATTTAAATAACGTTCATGCATTTGCATTGTAGAAACATTGTTAATTCATAAGTAATTCTCTATTCAGCAAAATTGGTTAAATTATGTTCATATTTGCGTTTGAATTTTATTATTATTTCATGTTAAATTAAAAAAGAAAATATTAATCCCGCTTACCTGCAACGAGGATATGATTTTGAATAAGTAAATAAGCCGAAAAATTAGGAATGTCAGAATGATATGTTACTTATTTATAAGCAAATAAACTATCATACCTTGTGAAGACTAATAATATCGATGTTTTTCAACAACATGTAATAATACGGTCTGTAAGATATACCTATTGTTGACTTAGTTGTCTGCAAATGTGAATACCACTCGGTCACTTTCTATGTTGTTGCACTATATATTCCACCTAATATATCTCAGCATAATTTGGAATTGTTATGTGAATCCCTCGAGACGTTCTTCCTTGATAAACTTTCCATTTTTATTGGCGATTTTAACCTCCCGAAGTTTGCGAATGAATCTTCTTCTTGCAATAAGTGTGGAACTTTTAATATGTTGTGCAATATCCTTAAACTTAAACAATATAACACAATACGTAATTGCGACAACCGTTTACTTGATTTAGTTCTCTCATCTGACGAATGTTCTGTCACTGTTGAGCGTGATGAATTTCCTTTTGTTCCTATTGATCCGCACCATCCTTCTTTATCTATCTCTTTGAGCTTTTCCAAGGGTTTACTAAATTCCGCTTTTACATCAAATTCCAATGTCAGATATAATTTTCGTAAAGCAAATTTCTGTCAATTGTACTCTGATATTTTGCATGCTGATTGGTCATTCTTGGAACGTTCACATGATGTCAATGATGCTCTTAATCAATTTTATAATCATCTTTACAGTTTATTTGATGCATCTATTCCTAAATTCTACTCTTTTCCCCGCCAGTCACGATACCCTTAATGGTTCACACCCGCTATTATTTCACATTTGAAATTGAAAACCTTTTATAGACGTCGCTGGAAAGTTACACGTGATAACTATTTCTACAATGAATTAAAGATGCGGTCTACAAGAATAGATTGGAGGAGTCGATTATGTCTAATCCCAGTGAGATCTTTAGGTATATGCACAGTATAAAGGGTACAACTCGAATTCCAAATAAATTATTTTATAGTGGTACTGAACTGACCACCCCTCAGCTTATAGTTGATGCTTTTGCGGATAAGTTTTCCTCGGTCTATCATACTAGTTCACCGTTCATTGCTGACAACTGTCAATCTTTTCAAACACCATTTGTTTTGAATTCTGTTACTGAAGACGAGTTGCTTAAGATTATGACCTCCTTTCCGCAGAATTTTAGTTCCGGCAATGACTTAATTCCCAACGTAATTATTCATGACGCAAGATTTGCGTTAGTTAAGCCACTTGCTTATATAATAATTCTTTCCATCAGAACTTCTGTTTTTTCCGGATGAGTAGAAAAGAGCGAGAATTAGTCCAATTTACAAAAAAGGTGAAAAGGATTTAGTGGACTACTATAGGCCGATCTCGATCCTTTCTAATTTTGCGAAGATATTTGAAAATGTTATTTTCTCATGCATTTATCATAACACCAAATCGCTTATATCTCCTTATCAACATGGTTTTGTACGTGGTCGTTCAACTATTACGAACCTGTTTCTATATCTCAGTTTATATGCGGCCAGTTGGATCTCCGGGGACAAGTCGACGTTATTTATACGGACTTAAGCAACGCATTTGATACTATCGATCATGGAATATTGCTGCGCAAACTTTCTTCTTACGGATTCAGTCCAGCACTTCTCTGTCTGCTGCAGTCTTATCTCAACTGCAGAGACAGTTATGTCCACTATAACGCTTTTGAGTCTCGTAGTTTCTTACCTCTCTCTGGTGTTCCCCAAGGATCTAACTTGGGTCCACTTTTACTTATTCTTTATATAAACGATTTGCTGTCCTCACTATCATGTTCTGTTCTTGCTTATGCAGATGATTTAAAAATTTATTTTACCATCAAAACTTGGGATGATGTTACACACTTGCAACATAATTAAGATTATATCACTGAATGGTGTTCGTCCTCAAAACTGAAGATAAACATCAGTAAATGCTTTCATGTATCATACAACCGTAAGGCTGATTGCAACAAAATTCCATCCGTTTATTTTATCAGTGGTGAAAACTTAAGCAATATGGATACTATTAAAGATCTGGGAGTGTATTTTGATAAGCGCTTTAACTTTTCCTACCACATCACTCAGCTCTGTGCGTCGGCAGCCAAAACCTTAGGTTTTGTCATGCGTTCTTGTAAATACTTCGATAACCTATCTGTTTTGAAATTACTTTATTTCACCTACGTCGTTAGTAAACTTGAATATGCGTCTCAGGTTTGGTCTCCGCAGTATATTTATCAGCAATTATCGTTTGAAAGTTACAACGTCGCTTTTTAAAATTTCTTTCATTCAAAACGACTGGTATATATCCTGAACGTGGAATTGATTACTGCTCTATGCTGTTAGACCACAACTTTGTATCTCTGAGTCACCGGCGTGAAGTTCTTGGTTCCAAGTTTATTTGGAAATTAGTCAACGGTTGGATTGATTGCCCATACCTTCTGTCCTGTATTTCTTTTGCCATTCCAAGATCCTGTTCGCGTTCCTCGTCAACTTTTCTTCTACCTCTCTCTAGGACAAATGTGTTGCACGGATCACCTTTATCCACGATGTGCCGGGCCGCCAATTTGCATTACAGTGATATATTTTTTAATAGAGTTAATGAATACCATTAATATTTAATTCATATATAATGCTTTTCTTTTCTTTCTGGAATGTTTATATATATATATATGTATGTGTACACTTTTATTATTTTTGTCCTGTTATTGGAGAACCCGTTGGACAATAAAGTATATTATTATTATTATTATTATTATATGCAGGTATTTCTTCTTAAAATATCTGCGCTCGCAAAGACCCTATAATCTAACAATTGCAACAGACAGTAATAAAGAGAAGCGAACCTAAGACACGACTAGATGCAAAATCATTGTAAAAATAATAAACCCTCCTCCGAAGTTATGCTTAAACAAAGCCGTGCAAACCCAGGAGCAAACGCGGTAGATGACACATTGTGGATAAGTATACGTTAAAAGTTTTGAAATGTAAGTATAAATAACTTTCACTTATTGATATTTATCAAGGCAGTCGCTAATAAACTGCATATTTTCCACTCTAAATTGGTTAAAGTAGATTTGCAACGATGAAATCCTGTCGAGGGTTGGCGAGAAAGCACTGAACACAGTCGTATACCTTCCTAAACACTAGTGCTACAACTAGAAAGCCTGGTAGTAGGCGTGTAATTTTCTAAGCTGCTGTTATCCCTGTTGTTGTGAAGAAGTTTTATTGATCAAACTTCCAGAATGTATTAAGGTACTTTGTAAATTAAGTATAATATATCAAATTGCATTTTAACAGTGGACAACAAGTAGTTCGAATAGGAGAGTTGTTTGGCTAACGAGTTTCTCATTTCAATCGGTGTTACACAGGGCCCCATATTAGGGCCCTTCTCATTTCTAATGTATATTAACTATTTACCAGAAAATATCTTCGGCGACAAATACCTGAGATTAGTTGATAGTACACTAGTCGAACAAGAGGGTATCAGGGTGCATTGTGATGCAGACGAATTATTTTCCACAAATAGATTGGTTTTGGATTTTGAACACACTCTGAAAACCAGTAGGCTTACTTTCTCTACAAAAGATACCTCAATATTTAGTAAGCCGGATTCAGTAAAATACTTTGGCATTTTATTGCACCTGAAGGTGAGGTAAAATATACGTGGGGAGTAGTGGCATTTGAGCATATAAAAGCTATTTGCTTGTTAATAAAATTAACGTCGTCAGTAATTGAAAACATTAAAATAACAGCTTATTTTTCACTATTTAATTCGGTAAATGTAAATTTATCATATACAGATGTGTGGAATTTTGATATGGGGTCACGGCCTCAGCATAGGGACTTCGATCTCCAGAGGCAGATAGTCCGAATAATTTCCGATTTGCATTTCCGAGCTGATTGTCGTCCGCATTAAATTTGTAAATTTGAATACTCTAACTTTACATTAACAATACATTCTAGAGTATTTATTCTGTACTAGAGCCAATATAAATAGGAATTCTGTTGTTGCTTCACTTTATATTGCGTGGTAAATATACATGCCACTGTAATACTAAGAAGATACACTACTAACAAGATTTAAAATTTTATAATACTCTTGCAAATTGCTATATGCATATTTATATACAAGGAGCTGCAAGGTCCACAGTACACAGACTTTTGCATAGTCAAGTACCGCACGGCGCTGACTATCAAAAACTGTTAGACGAACTCAAAGAGGCACCGCTTTTAGGAATGCCGTGTGATGCCGTGGTTCAAATATTTGACCTAGATAGAAAATATCAGGTTACGATATCAGATAAGAAGGACTAGGAGACTGGTACTCCAATAAAAGCGGACTCAAACTTGTAAGCGATTAGCTCCACAAACTGATTTGGGACTTTGCAAGCGCCCTAAACGAGGTGGGTACCCAAAGGACATTAACCTTGGCCTAGGTCCCTAGCTACTCCGGCGTGAGAGGAAATGAGATGGCGGACGAACTCGCCAGGCGAAGTTCGTCAAGTTCATTCATTGAAGCCGACCCCTCTTTTGGCACTACCAAATCGCAAATTAAAAAATCCATCAATGAATGGATACATAATCAGTCCAGAGAGTGGTGACAAAAGTCACCCGGACAAAGACAGACAAAAGATTTCCTAACGAAGTAGAGGCCTGAATTCACGAGAGATCTGCTGAATAAAGACAGGAAGACTGTCAAGATGATCGTAGGTCTGCTGACTGGTCACTGTAGATGACGCAACCTGCAAATTTTGCCACGGGGAGGAAGGAACACCAGTTAATGTGCTGTGCCAATGTGAAGGCCTGGCGAGGACAAGGTTTCTAGTATTCGCGGAGAAGAACCCCACAGCTAGTAGCTACACAAAGAAGCCGCTCTCAAGGATGATAGGTCTAATTAAGAGGATAAAATTAGAGAGCATCCTCTAAAAAAGGGGACCACGATAAGTCTGAAAAGGTCGCGGTGGAACAGGTCCATAGGCCACCCCAATCCTAATCTAATCTAAATTGCTATATAAACCTTTGATACAGGCACATGCAAGATATTTATAACAAAAAATAACTAGTAAAACTTTTTACTCTACAGATAAGTGTTTTGATTACTTTTGATCGTTGGACTTTTTGGTTTTAACAAAGAGAAATGTATGTAACTTTTTATAACGTATGTACCTACATTTTCGTATTTGCAATATCTTAACAAAAATAAAATATATCTCATCCTATTAAGGAACCTCTAATAGAAAAACATGACAGGTAATCTCATTTGTGATGAATAATAATAATAATAAGCTTTATTGTCATTCATCATAACAGGCATGGACATTGTCAATAATGATAAACAAGATATATAAACACTAATAATAAATAGATAAGGATAATCAATAAATTCATATCCAGAAAGCCGGAGTTGTATGTATGTATGTATGTATGTAAATAGAAGAGTGGTGTTACACTGCGACCTAAAAGATCTATTGTGTCCCCTATTCTTGCTGCTTCACAGCTAGCCTTCCAATCCTATTCCTTTTAGAAAGTGTAGGATGTCAGAGGCCCCAGTCTAGGTAAGTCTTCCTCTTCGATTTCACATGCTCCCAGGTACAATGACCTCGAGGTTGCACAGTCTACCGCAGTTTGAGAGGAGGTGGAGGATGTTTCATCCTGTTCCCCACCAAATCTGCATTCAGGATCTTTTTCCAATCCAAGCTTACTCAGGTGTCCTTTCAGTCTACAATGGCCTGAAAGTATTCCTGTTAATCCTGTTCTTACTCAGGTTGATGCATTCTGTAAACCTCTTCTGGTGATAAGTTCCCAGAAGAATTTCCTCATTCCTCATTCCCTGAAGATTTTCCCAGTAACTGGATTTTCTGTGCTCCATTTCCATTTTTAGTTTCTTCAGTATTGTACTGCTACTTAACCCGCAAAAGGGTTCAGGCCCTACAAAAGGCATTCCAGCCCCTTTTTTGCGAGGTTATCCGTTATTTCGTTTCCTTCCACTCCTTTGTGACCCGGAACCCACAGGAGGGTTACTTTATTTCTTTTGCCTAGCTCATTTAGTTTCCCTAGGCATTCCAGACCATCTTAGAGCTGATTTTCATATGAGTTCAGCGCCTTGATGGCTGCTTGACTATCAAGACACGATGATAATCTCTGCTTCCGATAGTTCCTATCCATAATGAAATGAACACATCTTCCAATAGCGTGTATTTCCGCCTGAAATATACTTGGGTATTTTCCCAAGCTTTCGAAATATGTAGTTCTAGGAGTTGGTTACTGGTGGTTTAGTGTGAAAATCTTGAAACATATTAGAAAATGTTATTCAAAACGTATACAACACTATTAGGATTATTTGGGATCTTGTTATTTGCTGTAAGGCATTCAAAATTATTGATAGTTTTAGTCTTCGAGGAATATACTTCCAAAAAGGATATTGAATTTCAGGTTTGCTAATCTTAGAAAATTAAATGAATTTCTGGTTTGTTAGCCAGGTACGCCAGGCTGTTTTTGCCATTTTCTCAAGCTCTACTAAAGGTTATACCCGGTATCAGCAAAATTTCTTGCTATAACCGATCTTTCCCCATCTTTATTTCTCAGATGTAACTTGTGTCCTTTGAATCTTATTCCGTTGATATCTTAACATGACAACTACCACAAGAGTTACACTTAATTTGATAAATTTCAAATTATTTTTGTTCTTATCTTATCTTGGCAGTATACGGTGTAAGCAACTTCTTTAAAATATCTAACCCGTAATCCAATTTTGTTAATCATAGCTTAAAAAAATACTCTACAAAATCGCAAGGAAAATGAAAAATAATTACCATGAATCAGCCATAAAGTGTTTAAGTTTCCAAATTCCCGAGAGCGAAGAATAAAAGATTTTGTTGCCTTGTGTATTACTCGATATTTTGTTATCATTTGAGACAAAATATGAACCACCTTTGAAGGGAGTAAGTCGCATGGTTTGTTTCTTGAACCGTATTAACTTCATATACATGCATTAAATAACATTACAATTTAAATCCAGGGTAATATGTGCCTAAAAAGGTGTATTCTAGTATGAAGTAGTTCTAACCAAGTTGTAACAAAAAGAAATAGAAAAAGAAAAGCGCCGCCAACTTGCTCTAACTTTCCATAAGCCATTATAAATTATATCGAAGTCGTACGTTTAAAGCTAAATGGAAAATATCCTCTAAAGGATTCAAATCAGGTAATATAATAAAATTGTAATCAATATCAACGAAAACAAGATCAAAGATTTATTATGTGTATTATTAATTGCTTTGCATTGTATAGTATTTTGATATTTTAAGTTCTCAACAGTATCACCGATGCGTAAATTTGGCTTTAGTCATAATGGCCATGTCATATAAATATTAATTTACTGCATTTCTGTAATTACTGATTTATGGATAACAAAGTTATTTATACCCGTTCGTTGTTATGCATTACAATTTCCCCGATGCAAAGATTGTGTCCAAGCTTGCCCTTGTTTACTATTATTTTACGGTCTAAATTTTGTCGGTTGAAAATGTCAGTTAATTGCATTTATTTTATTAATTATTTATTTCCTTTGCTATTTATTTTCTATTCTATAATGAAGTGGGCCATTTGTTTTCTTTTTTTTTCAGAGGGCCGTCCAGCTCTAGTATTAGCAGATACATGTATCATAACAGACATAAAAAGGCCGAAACACACCCACGGCACATTTATCATAAGAAAACGTAAACCTATCGTATATCATATTAATTGCCGTAGAGAGCTTTACAAATCACGTTCTGGGGCATTTGCTGCAATGTGGTTTCCTTGTTTATGCGGTAACAAGTCATCTCTTTTTCTTCAGGTTCCGCACAATCCATCATCCAAAATGGCATTAACCTTCTTTATAAATAAAATCATGAAACACTTGGGATATTTTCATTGTATACTATTCTGTTTTGCGTTATAACCTATACTTTTTAGACTTTTGGTGCTAGATTTCTGTACTACTGTTGGAAAACAAAGCAAAATTTCACACTTTTGTTTATGATAAGCTAAATAATTACAAATCATGCTGAACCCCGTGCTCCAATTGAAGGTACTACATGTTCCAACTTCAACTAAATAATTACCCTAATAAAACTTGCCTCTCTGTACTTATCCCGCCACATTCGCAATGCGAATCATTAACCCCTCTCAATTCTACATAAATACGGTTGAAAATTGAGACAAATTAACTGTCATTTTCCTAAAACGTGTGACGTTACCAATAAATTTTCTAGTCCATCTCCCATTTAAAGTACTATCAAGGATTATCACACTACAGCATTATAAAAGTACTCTGCTGTTTCCCTTATGGCGCAACTCTCAGTAATTGTCCAATAATATGGTTCTTTCTATATTTGGTGAGGGTGTGCGTGTGATGGGCAGCTATAGCTGACTTTTACGTCATCAACTCGTCATGCTTCCCACAGCATTTATGATTATTTGATAGGCGTACTCATGTACATTGGATTCCGACGCCATAATTTGACAGTTGCTACATCTACTTACATTGCAATTTGCTTATTGTTTTCGTTATTTCAATATCTTTTACTATGTGAAATACGTACACAAATTAAGAGAAAGAGTTAAAATGTGTAAACAGAGAAAGCTAGGTACGAGCATATTTTTTTTTTATTACACTGTTCGACTTATACTAGTGGTACAGCTAGGATTCTTCTCATAATAAGCAGATTGTACAGATGGATCTGTTTACTGTCTTTTATTAAAATGATCCAGTTTACAAACATATACGTTTACAATAGTGCGCGTGGCTAATGTTACTCTTGTTTCAGCGTTATGTATTTTTAACGACACTTTGTTATTTCTACGAAAATATAATTAATAAAGTGGAAATTTGAATAACACAATATCCCCTAATTAAGCGATGTTGCTAATTAAATTAATAAAGAGTTTTCGCAATTGTAACAATACGGCATAATTACGCTCGCTGTATTAATACAGGACAACGTAACAAATTTAGAATGCTTTTCTAACTTAGAATAATATTAAACGAACTTTAATTCTGAAATAGCGTGTACATTTTGTGCATTTCAGTAAATTACGAGAGGCAACTACTGATTATGTTATGTATAGGAACATTAGGAACAAAATTTTGTTTTTCAACTGCATTTTATATCTAAAGTTTAACTTTATGATAAGTAATTTTCCAATATTCATTTGAATGGAACTTCGGATACGCATACTCTAATCTAAACTATTTATAGCAATAAAGGTTTGATAGGAATGGTGTAAATAAACGTTGAATTATGCATTTGCTCTGGCGCTAATGTAATTTAGAACGTATTCTTTAGTTCTAAGTTTCCTTTCCTCTGACACACCAATGAATGGATACATCTAAATAATTAATATAGAACTTTCAACTCATAAAGAAAAGTGTTTGTAAAAGGTAAATCAAACAAAAGGTGTAGTTCTTCACAAAAATGATTTAATACAATAATAAAAGATTAGATTATTGTTGGCTCTCGCGATTGACATAGAATGTGGTATTCCTGCGACATAGGATTTACTAGTCTTAGCGAAAGACCATTAATAGTCTTCTTTTCGTGTTTCGAAAATTGTAGTCTTTGTTTCTTTAGAAATTGTTTTCCCCACCTTTAGTCCTGATGCATTTTTTTCCACCATTCCTTAAGCATTACTATCTCTCCATTCGTTAATGAAGTTTATGACAAGTTGACGCTACTGTCAAATGAAGCGTTTTCATAATACTTTTGTGGTACATTAATTTACTTTCTCATTCGCTTTGGCGTCGATATGGCTAGTAATTCAGTACTACGTATTTTTCTTTGAATTGGTCTCGTTTGTATAGTCCCAAACTGACATTCGCGCTAGTTAATTGTAAATAATTAATTGTGGTGAGACGGTCGATAAGCTGAAATCTACCAACGGACGTTTGACAGCATATATGTTAAAATAAAAACCGAAAAAGTGGCCCAAGAATGCTATCTTGAGGAACACTTTACAAATTACCACGGTCTGTTTTTCATGTTATATACAGGAACCTGCCCATGAGAAAGCGATATCATTGATTTTTTAGCTTTCCAATTTATACAGCAATAAAGAGTGATTTATGCCTTCAAAGGCCTTCGACAAATCGAGCAGAAAACCACATGAAATTTCCCTCTACTTCAAACCCGATAACCCCATTCCTATAAATTCGTAAATGCGTTTCAATGCTTTTGCCTTTCATAAATCCGTGGTAATGTAAGCTATGTAATAAAATGTAAAAACCAATTATACGCATTTTGGTCAAGAGATGTATAGGCCTACAGTTATTTATGTCATTTGCACAGCCCTTCTTGTAACAAGGAACAAGCCTTTCAGGAGAGCATCCACTAGCGAGCGATTAGTAATATGGCAGAGTATTTCAGTGAAAGGATTTACACATTTCTTAATAAAACATATAAATACCATCCATACCGAAAGATATTAATTCTAACAAAAAGAATAGGAGTAGATCATTTACTTTGCAACTTTTTTCCTATATCGATATCAGAAAAAATGCAGCAATCAGCCAACTTAGAAGAACCCCATGATAACAACCAGAGTTTGAGTGACATCGGCAGACCTACAACCATCTTCCACCGCACAAGAACATTCGCATTGGTTAATAATAATAAACCTAAATTAGCTAGGTCTATCATAATGTTTCTCAGCAACCGACAGCTCTTACAATTTCTTACATTCCGTTTACTATTACCACTGTGCCCATTAACTAACTAACTTTCTACCAGGAAGTATGAGTGTAGACCAGAGTGAGATTCGAACCCGCGGCCATTCACGCTAATCGGCACCCCTTATGGCATTTTACTATTCGAGGCACCTTTATTTAGTCTAGTTCGAGATAACGGACACAGATTTCGATTCATTTATTTCAATCCTCCTAGTTTGTTGCAGTCGAAGCAGAATCGATAGCATCCCAGACCATTTTGTCTATTGTAGGTACTATGTACGACTGAGATATGCATTCTTCATTGTTCCTCTCTGCACGTTACCAAGACACCTTTATTCTGTCATCATTACAATAACAAAAAATGTGATTCATTACTAAACACCACAGGATTCTATTCATACCTCCATTGTTGTCATGTAAAGTTGTTGCCTATTCAAGCCGATACCGTACAATCAAGTGTTGCAGAAGAAAATTTTCTCGACATATGGTTCATCTGCGTGCGCCTGAACCTAGTCTACGTGCCTCACCGTGTTTTGGATTTCGTCGTATCCAACACCGTAATATTGTGAAGTGATTTGAAATTGCGATATGTGATGAAAATCAGAACCGCTGATAAAGAACGATGTTATTTAGGTCGAAGCTAGAAATGATGGCTAAGATATAGAGGAACTTGGAGAAATGTTTATAAATACACTTCTCTAAGTTCCTGTTTCAAATACTTTATCTCGTTATTATCCATATATATTGTTTACTAGATTTCTTTATCTTGTTAATTTCATTGTTGTATACAATCTTTTTTTTTATTACTTGCATTTAATACAGTTTATCAATTTCTTTTAACGTCTAGTTCTTAAATTGTCCTAATTTAAACTGCCTTTCGAAAATTAAACGAAATTGTATTAACTTACTAAATGAGTTTCCATTCAACCTCTTGCCTATTCAAATATTGCCAATGTAAACAAACACAATGAGAATACCCTACATTTGGCGAATATCCATAACTCCCCACTAAAGGATAAACATATAGCCGTAGGAGATTCACATCATCTCATAGATGATATCGAAAACTCGAAAAGACATTTTTCCTCGCGAATATGAAGATAGCGCCTCAAATTTCAAATTTACCGTCACCTAGTTGAATGAATTAATCATTGTGTTCGGAACGTAGCCAAGTAAATCGACCGGACGAGTTTTAATATAAGGGTTGGTACATATCTCCCGGAAACCATATACATAAAGAAGTCAGACTCTCGCCACCTCAACCAAATCAAACTTATATTTAGCATTCAGGTCCGGTCCTGGAAAGGGTACAGCACTTATCCATAGATAGGATGAACCGGTTTGCAATAAAACATTTTACGCATACGTGGCTTCGTGAAATATCGGTCCTGAGGAAATGAGGAAAAGTTTTTTCGGTCCTTTTTGTACACTCAATTTGTGACTTTCGTGATAGTACAAAAAATCAATCGTCTTTCTTTTATTCTATTTTTTGTCTACTTCAACCCGATTAATGTTCAACTCGCCCTCAGAACCATTTTTCATCCTACAAATGCGAAGGTAAAATTTGATTGTATCTAATAATATCATACATTGAGAATAAACTCTTATACAGTATGACTATGTAGCTATAGAAATAAACAAACATGTACATGCATACATAGATATATGCACGTATTATTTACCTACCGCTCACGAGACCTATTTATCATGATGGCAACTCATACGTCATTCGAAAGAGTAAGATGTAAGATTTGTTAGTCCTCGACTTCGATTATACCGTATAGCGGTGGGAAAAATGTAGGTCTCATACAACCACAGATGCATATAGTAGTGGATGCTTGTTGAAAATATGTTATAAAATATATTAATCTCAATCAATTAGTGATCAATTGAGATTAATGTATATACATCACATATCTTTTCCAAGCAATTAATAATGGACACCTAGCTGCTCTATTGGAGAAGGTAGGCGTCCACTACTAAAAATTTTTATTTTGGTACTGTCCATTACTGGAGCTAAATATGCTTGATATAATAAAATAATTCGAATTAACGTTTCTGTTAAACCAGCGCTTTAAAGGTAAGAAATGTGTTCCGGAACATTAGGTATATAATGCTAAGATATATGGAAAATTTCAGATTGCAAAAGTATTTCTTGAGGTAAAAAAATCGACAAAATTGGCTTAATTATGTCCACTACTAGTACGTTTAACTAGTAGTTAAAAAATCTGCTTTCAGACAAAATTTTGTTATTAAAAAGCTGACTGCTCTGTTGAATTCAAGAGCTCCTGAAATGCTGACTAAAAGTTGAATTAATGATGTTTATCATTAAAATAATGGCAAATAATAAGTCATTATTATACACCACAAAATACCTAACAGAGAAAAGTAACATTAATCATTACACTATTATAAACACTAATTAGCTAATGTAAATTAAATCAAAAGGAATTAAATACAGTTTATAGTTATTCCTTTTTTTTTTTTTTTCCTTCGTGAGGGTAGCGGTTAATTTTTATGATGACTTAAAAAGTTAAACAAATCATTTTTTTAACGTTTCGACAATCTTTATTTTTCTTGTCTTCCTCAGAACAGTATATTTTATAATTTAACTTGTTTTATTATTATTATTTTTTTTTTTAAATTATATCTAAAATTAATGATAAAATTTCAATAATTATACAAAATGTGAGTTATTTTTTATACTTACATCTAGGGACATTCACAAACATTTTAAAAAACATATTTAATAGTTACATTTTTAAAACAATTTTACAATGTTAACAACAACTATTTTAAATCAAACTGTCGAAGAAATACTTTTAAACATACGCGAAGGGCTAGCTCAGCGATGGGCGGTTGCGGCCTTTCGCGTATGTTTAAAAGTATTTCTTCGACAGTTTGATTTAAAATAGTTGTTGTTAACATTGTAAAATTGTTTTAAAAATGTAACTATTAAATATGTTTTTTAAAATGTTTGTGAATGTCCCTAGATGTAAGTATAAAAAATAACTCACATTTTGTATAATTATTGACATTTTATCATTAATTTTAGATATAATTATAAAAAAAAAAAAATAATAATATAAAACAAGTTAAATTATAAAATATTACTGTTCGTGAGGAAGACCAAGAAAAATAAAAGATTGTCGAAACGTTAAAAAAATGATTTGTTAACTTTTTAAGTCATCATAAAAATTAGCCGCTACCCTCACGAAGGAAAAAAAAAAAAAAGGAATAACTATACATAATTAACGGCTACGAACAAAACATCATTAAATACAGTTTATTAAAACAATTAGTCGACATTTAAGTAATGCAGAAAAAAAAAACTAAAATTTTGTGTCATTTTTATTATAAAAGTAATCAAATTCTATTATATTGTAATCAGTAGGTGCTGTAAGAACAGGATTAATGAAATAATGTATGATTATGAGAGAATCAGTTATCTAAGTTTACCATGCATTATTTTATTAATCTTCGTCTTACAACATTTACTAACTAAGCTGGAGCAAAATTTCTTTTCTTGTCTTAATCAGTAAAATTACGCTACTTACTCTAACGCATACAGAATTTTAACTACATATTTCAAACCTTACATATTGCCAATTATAAAATTTTAAATAAAATTCTCACTTTTATCATAAAATACCTTGGATTCTCTTAGTTTAAATAAAAACCAAACGAGTATGTTTACCAACTTCTTTATACTTTATTTAAATGTATTATAATTACTACGCCTCAATTAATCTGTTGCTCTAATTAGCTCCGAGAATTAATTGCTGAGATAAACTTTATCGCATAAATCACTGGGTAGAACGGCCATTGTTGATGGTCCCACGATAAACGGAACTATATTCTAGTTCTAAATAATAATAAAGTTCATACGTGGATAAAATACTAATAAAACTAGAAGATGCTCTGTATATCACTTCTATTACTGTTAAGCCCTATACATGAATTTACAGCGATATTTATTTCGGTATATAAGTTCTTATCTATTCTATTATAACAGTATTTTATACTAACATAGTATAAATCTACCAATATCGGTGTAAGTTTCTGGTTTAAACCCTCTCTTATAGTATCTCGAAAATATTAGTACGTTCACAAGGCCGCTAGATCTTATCTATTTACTCTCTTTGGATTTATCTCCCGAAGACAGGTTCCATTAGTACTACATAGCCTGCTATTCTTGTGGTCTATATTGGTTTTTGTTCGAGTTGTATGCCTATCGCGATTGGCTTCTTTAACAAAACATGAGTATACCTAATCACTTCATAAATTCATTCAATGTGTATTTTCATGTTGGGCAAGATAGGATCCTTACTCAAAACGAATATACACATTCCTGTTATGTTGCGTTGTAAGGGCCGTTTCACGGATTAAATACGTGTTATACACGTAAAATTTTAAATTGGCCAATAAATTGCGCAATAAATAGCTAGGTGTAAAACGGCCTTAACATGCCTCTTAATACAATTTGCAAAGCTATGGACAGGCCGTATAACCACGGAAATATTAGATATATTTTTCTTAGAACATAGTATTAGAGCTACCCTTGGTTTCGTATTGAACATTAATCCCAATACAATAACATTATAACTGAACATTGAATACGCTTGGCTTGCGGATAGTGCATATTTAATTAGAATGGTTTCATTATAGCTCACAATTGAGGTATTTACTTAAATATTTCAATATCGTATATTCCGTTCTATATCATATTTGAATCCATGAACATACCTAAAATTTTATGAGGAAAGAAAGCCAAGTTGTCGAGGGATTAATACAAAGCTCCTCTTCTGTTTGTTCACCCTTTCCAACAATAATAACAATCATTTCGCGTAGAAAAGAGTTTTGATAGGCTTAGACAGGTCATTAGCGTAGTAGCAAAACAAGAGAAGTGTGAAAACAGAACCCTGAGAAACACCGGCTCCAAATCGAAAGTATTGAACTCCGCTTCTTCCCCTTTACACTCAATTTCCGACTGTAAGCTCCAATCCAAAAAATAGGAATCCCAAAGAATATAATTCATAGCCTAGATATGACGAGCTTTTATCTGAAATGCTTTTGAAATAGATTCCGATGTCTAAATTCTCACGAATCATCTCGCTAATCCTATATATCGAAGTTTCACTAAATCTAGCTTTATAGAAATCCTGTTAATAAACTGTTACTTTCTACTATGTACCTCACGTTTTATAGCTTTACAAATAGTATTGACTTGTATTGCATTACCTTCACATTTCGTAATTTGTCCCACCGCAGTTTTTAAATCGTTAGAAAAAAATCCACTATTTAGAGATAAACTTAAATAGAAGTAATAAAAAAATTACGCTGGATAGTGCTTTTAGAAAACTAACAGATTAATATCAAGAAGATTGAATTATGAGTTTCTACGGATTTGAAGTTTTTTAATGATATTGCTGTTGTAATGTCAACAGGTTCCTCCTCGTGAAAGAAAAAGGTTTGACAGGTGCAAGATCGAGTTCGGCACCATTCAGTGAGCGAGCCCCTACATTATAACAAATCTTATTAAGATCTTTTTTTCGATTTGATGCAGTGTTTTAGAGATATTTCGTTGTCTCAATTATAAAAAACTCCACCGTATTTATGTTATTAGTAATAAGCATATATACGCAAAGTCATGAATACACAAATGAAAACAAACATAAAATTCTACAATTCTTCTTAATAAACCACGCAGTAGTATTACTTAATAATTGTCAAGGCAAAGTCGTTAAAAAGAAAATCTATTACTCTACCGCCTTGTTGCTCTTCCGTCGTTTCCTTTATTAATTGGGTCCTTCCTTAGTCAGCAAAGTCGGAATTAATTTTCTCGATTTAAATATTCCCCAAGCTATTATTTAATTACGCTAATGCTCAGCGACTACTTTAATTACAAAACCTTAAAGCATTTCGATGGTCGACGGTCATTTAGATTTAGAATTAAAGGGTGCAAAATTGCGTGGGATGGCAGATGACGTTCAGATTGAATTAAAAGCGCCAACAGTTGAAGACAATTATCGATGAATTAGTATTGACTCTTACTCATTCACACAAAAGGAATAAAAAATAAGCACTACCATTAACTTCGTAAAGAAGTTTCATAAAAAAACATATGATTTGTTCTGTGTTGTCAACAAAAGTTAATCTTCTGTGCGTAAGTATCATTTTTCACATTTATAAATTATGTAAAAGTTAGGAAAATCAAAATGAATACCATATCTGACAAGTGTATTTATTACCCCTTCATTCGTTTCAATCTCATAAAGTAAAATTCTCTACATAATTATGTTTAAAGTTCGTCAGAATTGTAAATCTTAGAAAAATTAAGATTACCAGCATCAAATTTATGCGTATGATAAAGGTTCATTTTTTTGCGTGTTGATGTTGTAAATTTAGTCCTCGAAATGAAAACTTTGTTGGTATAACGCTTTTCTCCGACTTTGCTAACTTTTATACGCTAACCTGACTTATTGCTGCAAATTATTTGAGTTTAGAAGTTTTGGCGGATTAGCAAAAAGGAGCTAAAAAAATTACATGGAAAATAAGTGGAAGAAGAGAAAAAGTTTTTTTAGTTGATATTGGGCAAAAGAACTGCTGAGCATATTATACGCTTAAAATTGTAATTTCAGCAGAGATTCTTATCTGTACAGTAACGAATTACCTGTTTAAATAGGCCGACAAGTTCATATAATCCCTTTTGCACAAACACAAAGCTTTATTACATTAAAAGGTCCTCGTTTATTGACAAAGGTGGGTATAATTTTAAATCGCGCTTATAACAGCTTTAATGAAACGAAATCCCCTTGGCGCATATCTTTTTTTTTGCTCTTCTTCATAACCCCGAAGTAAGATACTTTGAAGATTCCCGATTAGAAACATATTAAATTTATAACAATCCCCAGGAAAGTTGCATAAAAAAGATCATAAGGTATTAAATTAAAAATTTGCAGACGCATCACTTAGACACCTCAGCTTCCACATAATATCTTTCATAAAAAAGAAAAACAGAATTGCGATATAATTATATGTGATGCATATCTTGGGCGGATAGTACATTCTGGAAAACTACCAAAGCAATATTTTCACACAATGTAAATAGTACACTTATAATTAGTAGAATACTTACCGATCAATTTAATGTGTTAGAAGAGAGAGTCGCTATGGAATGCATTTGAAGTGACTCTGGGAATTTTACGCCATCTATTAAAGTACACATATGCAATAAAGACATCGTTTAATTTTAAGACGGTAATAGACATCCAAAGGCCAAATAAATGTACCCAAGCAAATAAATAATTAATAAACTTCTTAAAAATAAACACCTATAGGTAGCACATTTTCCATCAAAATATAAGTTATTTCATCAGGATGCATTAATTTTTAGAGGAGTGTAGTGTAAATTATTATGCAAACGATAACTTTTATGGCGAACAAATACTTTAAATAATTAAGATGGGAATTGCTGGTGGTTATAATGTCATACCGTAGAAGCAATCACTTGATTAAAATTATTACCAAGAAGGTCTCCGAGGAAATTTATTTTATTTTTTGTTATTGTTGTTAACATAATGCACCAGCGTATAGTATAATGTAATTTATTACACAAGACCTGTCTAGCGCTCTAGTTTGTGTGAGAAGATACAAATCACTGACAACTAGCATCTGTTCCTTTTTCAGATGTGATAAAGTTTAGACTATTTACGTTGTAGTACAAATAGAAAATGTCGGTTTAATCGGACTTGTACTTATTTTTAGCTGTTGTCTGTGTGTACATGAGTATATACAGTGTATTTTCTCAATGACCTAAACGTTCCAACCCACTACAGCAACTCATCACAAAGGAGAGTATATATTTAATAAGAAATGTTTGTTGAGGATCTGCAAAATCACAGTGTTTGCTACACAAATAATGGTCTTTTGATCTTATTAATTTTCTGCAAACTATTTAGGGGCATCATACTCGATGTTCAAGCTGTCCTAGCAATACTGCATATGCAATACTGGATCTTTGCAGCAACATTTTACATCTTGGAATAAATCTTTTTTACAATAGTTTTATAAAATTCAAGGTTTGCATAACCTAAAAATACTGTACTTACGCAAATATGTCCATATTTTAAATACTATATCTGCCTACCTAGTCATGCCAACAATGATATAATTGTATACAGCAATTTTTAATGGGTATGAACGTTTACTTAACTTTAACTTAAGATAGCTTAAGTTCCCACGTTAAAAACAAATTCAGAATTGTAGCTGGGAACAAAATCTTGCAGAGATATTATTCAATTTCCAAAGAAAAAATCTTTCAATTTACATGAAGTCACTGAACTATTCATAATATTCTATAATAAATATATCATCAATGAGTCAATCATCAATCATAAAAAGAGTTTTCATGGGCAGGAGTTTGACATAAGCCAAAATATACAATGCTGTTTAAAGGCCGTTTTACACCTAGCTATTTATTGGGCAATTTATTGGCCAATTTAAAATTTTACGTGTATAACACGTATTTAATCCGTGTTATGCACGTAAAATTTTAAATTGGTCAATAAATTGCACAATAAATAGCTAGGTGTAAAACGGCCTTAAAATAATCAAATTACCTTACGTAAAAATAATAATCTCTCTGATATTGTGAGTGAATATTGTGATCAGCGACTTTCCCCTGCTAGGTGGTACGAGACACTTGTGGGAGCACCAAATTAGCTGTTAAATTAGATTTTCAATCACTTGCTAACAAATAGGTAGTAAAATAAAAATACGTATCCAAACTTGCCTGGCACTTTAATAAATTAGGTTAAAGTAACGTCAAAGTATTCGATAAATATTTGATAAACAGAGTCATCTATCAGTAAATGGCCAAATTAAATTTGTACGGCAACTACAATATTCAAATATGCATTTTATCGATAAATGTGAAATTCCTAATATAAATAAAAATAATAGCGGTTCATACAAACTTAACCCCAAAATTAAACGTATCGCGAACATAAATGAAAAAAATTCAATTTACTGGTTAAAATTGAATTAAAACTAATAATTTTCTTTTTTTTTTTAGGTGGGATCATCGGTGGAGACTTGGCACGTCTGGGTAGCTCAAAATATGGGTGTTGTGACAGGTAATTTCGGATCAAATTGGAGGTGATTAAGCAGAGGGCTTCGACAAAACGGTTAAATGGTACTTTAGATTCTTCGTCACGAATATCGCAGTGAAACTGTCCGAAAGAGCCATGAAGTTATACATGATTATATATATACAGGGGATATATCAATACTTTTTAGGTAAACTTTTCTGAAACTTTGATATTTCTGTGTGTTTGGCATAAAAATTGTTATAGGAGCTCACAAACAACCGTCGTCAGGTAATTCAATATAGGATTCAAATGGACAACCATTCATTCATTCATTCATTCATTAAAGTTAGGGTGAGCACTTAATGCCCGGGCACTTGAGCAAGGTGCCCATTGTACCATCCCTATTAATTCTCTTATTTCCACTAGAGCAGCATGGTGTTCTCTATAATTGCAAATACCGGTTCCTGTGCCCTGGCTGGATTTGAATCCGTCCGTGAATCAGTTATCATTAGCAGTGATCTCACTACGTGCCTGGTCTCTGAAGTTGGGATGCCACAGGTTGTTGGCTTTCAGTCTAAGGATCGCATCCATTGCCGCCGCTCTCACATAATGCTCCAGCGGGGGGAGGGCCACAATGGTCTCCAAAGAGGCGGTCTCTGTGCTGTTAATTGCACCAGTAATACCCAGCAATGCCTGTCTCTGGACAGCGGTTAGCAGTTTCACTGCGGAGAACACTTCTGTCCTCCTCCGCCAGACTACTGTCCCGTATATTATCGCTGGTCTTATCACGACAGTATATAGCCAATGGATCACCTTTGGCTGTAATCTCCAGGTTTTGCCAGCAACTTTCCTGCAGCGCCAGAATTGCATAGCCCAGCATCTTTCCAGCTCAGTTTCGCATCGAGGGTACACCCAAATACTTTATTTCCTTGGTTAATTGTAACTCCTGCCCAAACAGTCTAACGCCGCCTAAGTCATTAATTTCCCTTATGTTGGTAAAGGCAACTAATTTTGTTTTTTTGTGAATTAACTGAGAGTTCTTGTGAAAGGCGCCATTCCTCCACCATTAGCAGGGCATTACGCATGACGGCCGCCACCACGCCCGGGAACTTTCCTCCAGCTACGATGACAATATTATCAGCATACCCCTGCGTCCGTATTCCTTTGTCGTTTAATGATCTGACGGAGTCATCCACGACCAAATTCCACAGCAGCGGTGACAGTACTCCCTCTTGAGGACACCCTCTAGTGGTGCTCATGGCGATATTTTTATCTAACATCTTGGCATAGACCACTCTGCCTCTTAGCATGCAGTCAACCCATCCAAATGGACAACCAGCAACTGACATTAACATACCGTTATGTACCCTAGATGGAGGGAGGGGAAGGGGTACAGCAATTGTTACCGAATATAGTATAATAAAAATAGAAAAAAGAAATACAGGTAAGCTTGAATTAACAAATAAATTTATAATTAATATTTATTAATTCAAGCTTACCTGTATTTCTTTTTTCTATTTTTATTATGCTATATTCTATTTATTTAATTATATATTATTTAATTATATAAGCTATAATTAGCACTTCGACCTAATATGACCTATTTTTATGGTCAATTTTTAAAAACTCAAAATTTACCTGCAGAGCAGGCAACTGAGTATGCACGTTAACTTAAAATGTATTCTTTAGATAGATCTATAGTAGTTTATATAAGTTTATGTAAGGTTATACGACTAGACTTTAAACAGTAAATGTAAATTCGCAATTTTCACCTGTTTTATTGAAACTCAAGGCAAATCAAAATCTAATAACTTAAGCTTGCTAATATATTATGCAAGTATTTACCATATAGCAAGCAACAAGTCAAATTGTATTCATCTGGAAGCATTATGCAGTTCGAGTCTGTAAGTGCAGCAAAATACTCAATCACTAATAAGATACTCCAACAAAGTTATGTACGCAAAACCTGACCGACCAAACTAACTACGGAAGATTATAATATTTCCCTAAAGTAATAAATGCTGAAAATTACGACATTGAACCCAGTAGTACCGCAAGCCATCGTAAAAAATTAGGAACACTAATTTTTCAATTACGTTTCAAAAGTTCGGTTCCTCCAAGTCCTTTAATAGCGTTCTTAAATAAAAATGTTTTACGTGCTTAGGTAGGAGGCAACTTCTTTCATTACCTCTCATAATGTTCTCTCGATGATATTTCCTTTATTTACCTTGTATTCTAGTTATACAGGCTACCTGACCGAACGCGCTCGTCTTCGCGGTCTTACCAAAACTTTCGATAGGATCAATCATAGGATACTCTTAGACAAGCTCCTATTTTGGAATCTTTGTCTTGCCGATTTGCGAGTTCTCGGTAAGCTAATTAACGATCGATCATTTATTTGATATAATCAAGTGCAAAAATTGCTTGTTAAGCACATCACCATACTCAGAACGTATCTGAAATTACGTTATCTCTTCATATTATGGCATCCCTGCTGTTTGTACTACATATTTAATTCATTTTGTGCATATCACTCGTTTCTTATGTTGATTCCTAACGATTTTCTGTGTCCCTCAGTGCAATGTCTTCGCAGGTCCTTTCATTCGTAATAATATGTCTTCATTAGCCTCGATACGGGATGGGTGGTGTCTAAAGTTTTTAAGCAGCTAAACAATACTACAGATGCCTGCTCCGATTTCCACGTATGTTGTCCTTTACTCTTCGCATTCTCTTAAGAAATTAATTCTCTTGTCGCATACGACTGCTAGGACCAAATATTTGAAAACTAGAAGAGCGTTAATTTTGTTATATGCTTCATTGCAAATTACATCTTATTAGAGTTTGTATTTAATTTGCTTTTTATGCTTCGCGTTTTCTTTATCTGAAATGTTTTCTTTTCATTTGTACTGCATTAGGTTATAACCTGTTTGAAAAATAAATAAAATGTTATAATTATGTAGATTTATGTACTAAAAAAAGTATCTACCATGTTATTTGAGAAAAAAGCCATCTTATTTGAGCATTCTCTATATAGGATTCCGTGATGTCCTCCAAAACATTTAATTCTTAGGTTCTTGTATCAACATCAAGGGACAGCTTAGTATGAAATAATTTATAAAATACTGAATTTTGATTTAAAAGAGCAAACGCCAATAATTCATCAAAATGCAAGTTTCTGGAAGGTAAACGAGTCTAGGGGTAAGAAGGCTTAATAGTTACCAGTTACAAAAGATGTGAAAAAATCAAAATATCGACAAGAAATTTAGAATAACATCAATATCTTTATGAATACTTTTATCTAATTCATCGTGGTTGACTATCATATCCTTCCTACTTTTAAAATCAAATTCCAATTAGAAATTAGAAAAGTGTTGATAAATCAATTCTGTACGATACCTCGCGTATACTGAATGATTAAATTATAATACCTCTTAGTTCCTGGTATCGATATTTCAAGAATTGCAAGCAATTCAATTATTTCTAACACTTCCCGAAAGCTGAGGTATTTCGTGCTGTCGTATCGCGTAATACAATAGTAACTAAAACACTTATTTTGTTGACCACAAATGTTTTTAAATTAATCAATATTAAGCAATTTCAAAATCTTCTTTATCTTTTCCGGTGTGGTAGCTTTGGAGTTTATATTTTGTTATCGTGAAGAAGTGTACTTTTCTAACTGTATGTATATGTACAAAGATTGCAACCGGATTTCGTCTCTGTTTTTGTAGCATGAAAAACTTCCCTAACTTTTCTCTCTGGAGCGCATGTGACACCCGCTGTTTTGTGAGAAATTTTTCTTTTTCACCCGAAACTGATTGTTTCCTAGTTTCGTGACTTGGGATAGTAACAGGAGCACACAGTAGGATCTTATCTTTCCCAGAAACGTAACTACTATTAATAACTGTATGTTTTATGTCGTATCATTATTTTTATTTCACTTGTACTTAGTCCTTTAGACGTTTATCTAATTAAATATATCCACAGAACAATGAATACGTGGTTCTATCGGGTGTCGATAAGTAGCACAATATTCATAACTTTGTTATAAATATATTGCAACATTTCACTTTCATTTTAATGCAAGGCACTAACTGACCAAAACAATATCTTTCTGTACCTTTCCTCTTTATTTCTTTTTTAATCCTAATGGTATCTTCTTCAGACAGAAATAACTTCTTTCCTAAGGATTGTTTGTAACCGGATACGTTTTAAAGAGTTGCAATGTTATTGCCTATGTTTTAAAATAATGGTTTCCAAAAAAATGTCCTTTATCTTGGGAACGGTAATGACAGGCAATGAATGAGGTATTATGGTGCTCTGAAAAAGGACAGAAATCATTTCTACAGTAAAAAATCTTTACCATTTAAGAAATACAAATACTGACGTCGTTGTTACAAAACTAGAAAACAAAAGAAAATTATTAACTATCGTCTTTTATAAAAACCAAATTGACGTGTTTTAACATTTTCCCAAAAAGAATCTACAAATATTGCTTTACAGATACTTATTATATGTTAAGTTAAGGTACAAATGTAACGCTACAAGGTAGCATACAGCCCGGTATACAAAAAATATATATAATACTTTGATTAAATTATTTAATATCAAATTTTAAACTTCCTAGTGTCATCTATATTCGTTACTTTTTAATCATAAGTATGTCCTCTCAAATGCCTAATGGCATGTCGGGTGAGAATTTCCGACTGCTATGGTGTACAGGCCGCTCTGACGTTAAAAAAATTACGAATAGGTAGGTAACCCCGTATAATTCTTCAGTAAGACCCTAGATGCTGTAGGAGCATGTTGCTTGTATGTCTTCTACTCCGATATTGGTATTTACAGTGCTTCGTTTAAGTGATATAGTGTGCATGAGACTTGTACATAAATTATGATCGATTTTGTACGATAAAGAAAATGCAAACAAATGCGGTTTCATTTAGTAAAAGATTCTAAATGTAGAGCAGTGAGAAAACAACGTAAATAAGAAATCTCAGGTACGTAAAATGAATTTGCTTATTAAATAATAATTGTGTTTTAAATTAGTAATTCAACTTTTTGCAATATAAACTCATCATAGAAAATAAATACGGTTAAAAATAACTTTCAAAATTCCCGCGTCTTCGAGACGTTCATCTGAGTATTTCTATGCTTAAAAAACGGGTAAATCAGAATGTCCAACATTTGATGGTAAAATTACTGGATATTCGGTTTGTGCCGTGAATACATATTGACTAGTAACATTAGTAGTATGTACCTTCTTAATTTCCACCAGTGAGAACAAACTGATCGGCGGTCGTTTACAACATTTCTAAGCAAACAAATTTGCCGAACATATTAAAAAGAAATTTTTTATAAGTATATTGAAATTTAGATTGGAATTAAAATAATACGTTTTTTTTACACTAGATACCTTTGGAGGGATCAATTGAGCAGGCATCAGGGCAGAAGGTATGATCACGTCTAGCGTCGAATGGGGCTCTCGTACTTCTAATCACGGAGAATTGCTCAGAACCGTAACATATCTCGGGAATATCGTCGTTGGTAAAATTGGTATGATAAGCTTTGTTTAACAATTAACCATCATTTTTAGATTGGAATTTGGAATAAATAAGATTTTATCAAAATAGCCGTTAAAATTTATAAAAGTTAAACCAGACGCGTCCGTCTCTCACGGCGGTTGCTAAGTGAATTCTTTTAAATTGGAATTCTCTAACAGACACCGATAGCGATTGTCTTCGTCAGGGAGGCAAACTACATTTGAAGTGAGGGAAATATAAGACAGTTAATACAAGATAACGCCCATGTGACCAAATGGAATGATGTGTTTAAACTAAATTAAAATAAATAATGATTGCAAAATTATGGAATCACCTTACATTCATTATAAAATAAAGGTAGGTGTGTGTATATAAAATTTACAATCTTAAAATTAATTACTGTACCAAGAGTATGCAACCTTGCATACACGTCAATTTGTGACCGAAACCAAATCCCTACCAATTTCTCTGTCTTTTTGTTGACATATCAATGCACTTGGATTGCAGATACATCTAAAACCATTTTTAAACTAAATTTAGAATAGATAAAAATAGATATACTGTAAAAAAATTAAATTTTTCTTTAGGACTGAACTCGATCCAACTTTGATCTGTGAAAATGTGTTGTAAGATGTTTATAATTTAACTTCTAATATTTAATTTCGATGCATAGGTATCTCACTACTGATCATCTTTACCTCTTGAAGGGAACATTCTGAAAGAAAATGCCCTTGATGAACTTGCCAAATGCAGAGATTTTCTGCAGCTCCTGGGCATCGTCTGACTGTCTCCTGTATCATTTTGTATCCTTTTTTTGCTATATCCTTTTTATTTTTAAAATATATAAAAGTAAAACTGATAACGTTACACTTAAATAATATCAAATGATTAAACCATTACAATATATTAGGTAGCTTATAACAAAATTTAGTGTTACGCTTCAGGCAGAAATTGCAATTTGTACAAGAACTATGATAACTTATAATAGCGCTTATCAACTTCACTGTCAGCTAATACAACAAACACACGGAACATAGTTTCAAATTATAGTAGTTGGTAGGTTAACTTCAACGTTTCCGACAAGTTACGTAAGAAGCAGAGACTAATATTCCCACCGTGTAAGTAGCTGTGTATGATAATCTATAATCTACCAAATTTGAAATTTATATAGTTCTCTTGAAGCTACCTTATGTTTTTTTTTTCATTATTTATGCTAAATAAGAGTACTCGTAAATTAGTTTTTATGCAGTTAAGTTTATGTCATCTAACTGTTCACAAAGTCTTACTTTTTCCCATTTAAATGGGAATCCTTGTTTTCCTGATTAAGCCAATTTATCCAAGTAAACTTTTTCGAGAGCTGTATAAAGGATAAAAGGAAGGCGTTTAATTATAAACATCGACAATGTGGACCCTCACCTCCTTATTCTCTAGAAATAAAAAGAAGAACATCTTATTACACAGAGACACTTTCTGAGATTGAACCGCTTAAAAATGTAAAAGTATTCTGAAGCACCTACAAAAAAAAGGCGCGTTTCGTTGAAAATACTTCGCGTTCGTCTGCTATAAATATCCAATGCGTTAAGGATCATGGCGCCGTTAAAGAAATTTAAAGATATAAACTTTATTGCCAGAGGAGTAAACACAATTTCTTCCTGTGTCAGGTTAAAGCTATTACTTCCGTAGATTTTATTTGTCGCGTCCCTTCCTACGCTGTACGCCGAATAATATACATATCTTATAATATATACATTACCGATCATTGAAGTTAGGACAACTAGTATAATTTTAAAAATATCATTTCTTTTCAATACTTAATACTTTTAACATTATTGTAAAAATATATAAATAGTAATAAAATAAATAGTAAGTAAATATAAAAACAAAGCATTTAAGAGGGATATCATCATTGGAATCAGCCTATTAAAGAGAAAATTAAATTTAACCTAATAGCAGGTAATAAAACCATTACAAACGATATTTAAAGGGGTTGGAAAATTTCACGTGGGTGTCTCCTAAAGGTCTCCCACTATAGCATATATCTAGTACTTGTTGTGAATTATTCTATTAGTAAACCAGTTACGATACGGTTGTTCAATTGCGGTGTTTGTAAAAATAGTATTTAAATTAAAATTCCGAAAGGAAAGCAGATAAGTGTAGAAAATCGATCGGCTATTGTCAGATTACATGGGGAAGAACATTATGTGCGTGTGATAGCAGAAAAATTAGGAAAAATTCGTCGCTACCGAAACACCGGAACATTCGAAGACCGGCATCGCCCAGGTCTGTAACGGATAATAACCCTCGCGGAATATCGACACCTTAAACTGTTGAATAAGAGAAATCGGCGATTGGCGGCGCCCAAAAGCGCAACGGAAATGAATAGGGGATGCGAACGACCGATATATTTAACAACAACTAAAACGCCGCTTAAGAGAAGCCGGTTTATTCGGTCGCGTTGCGGTATGAAAACCGTTGCTCTCGTGGGAACCGCCAAAAACGGTTAGAGTGGGCCGAAACTCATAGAAGTTGGACCACAGAAAATATCAGAAGCGTTCTTTGGACTGACGAGTCCAAGTTCGAAGTGTTTGGGCAGAAGACGCACGAAGGACGAGTGAATGTTGCGCGATTGTGTCGTTCCCACGATAAAACACGGTGATAGTTTAATTATGGTTTGGGGTTGTTTCAGCAGTGCGGGTACAGGGATCTCGAAAAAATTGACGGCATTGTGCGCAAATAAAATTATAGACGCATACTAGAAGAAAATACTGTAACGTCAGCAATGCCGTTGATTGGGAAGGACTTTGTGTTTGCGCATGATAACGACCTGAAACACGCAGCACCGATCTCCAAAGAATATCTCGCGTCTCTAGTAGAGGATAATGTTTCGGAAACAATGACCTGGCTTCCGCAGAGTTCGGATTAGAACTCCATCAAATTACTATGGGATGAACTCGACAGGAAGGTAAGGAAAGTGTGCACAACTTCAAAAGAGCACATGTGGCGACTTCCCAAGCCGAATGGAATAATATTTCCCACGAAACACTCACAAAATTAACAGAGCGCATGCCACGAGTGGTTCTTCGACGAGAAGAAAGTATAGTTATAATGTAATATTTTAATGAGAATGTCTTGTTTCATTTTTTACTTCTTATTGTTATTTATTTATATTTTTGTTAAAACGAATACATTTATTATTTTCCATCGAATTCCTGACGTTTTTGTTTAGTTAGCTGTAATTTACTAGTTGTCCTAACTTCATGGGCCGGTAGTGTACACTAATTCAAAATACCAAGTTTCTCGCCATTTTCATCATAAAATAAAATTCGATCTCTCGCACGAAATGCAATTACCACAGTGACAGCTGGGAGTGTTATCTGTAAATGTGTCGACTACAACAAGGGAAATGCTGAATCAGTGAAAAAAAAGTCAAATAGAATAAGGACATATCTTTCCACATCTTTGTAATGAAACTTTACATTTCACTGGTCTAATAGAATAAAAACAAAGTACTTCCGCCATTATAATTAGGAAAGAAAGATTTTATTCAATAGCTACTGATGTGTACTGATTGACTTGTAAAAGCAAAATGAATTTATCAAGGAAAAAGAAAATTAAATTAGCTAGCTCAACGGATAAAATTTTAAAAGGGCGCAAAAGAACAATTAACCTCAGAGTCACCCTCGCGAATTAAAACTTGAATCTAACCGCGAAAAGTCAATTGTGAGTGAATGAAATCAGACTTTCTTAATTACACGAAAAATTGTAAAGGTTTAAAATAAAATAAAAGAACAGAATTTTTAGAGTGAATGAAATCTGACTTTCCCAAATACTCCAAAAATTGAAAAGGTTTAATTAAAAATAACATAAGAGAATTTTTAACCCAATAAAGCTAAGTAACAATCAAAATTTCTTAAATAAAAAAACCGTGAACTGAAAGTTCTGGCCAAAAATAAAAAACTGCTCTTGATTCTAAATTACTATAGGATTAGATTAGATTAGGATTGGAGTGGCCTATCGACCTGTTTCACCGTGACCTTTTCAGATCTATTGTGATCCCCTTTTTTCCTAGAGGACGCTTTCTAATTTTGCCCTCTTAATTAGGCCTATCATCTTTGAGAGCGGCTTCTTTATGTAGCTACTAGCTGTGGAGTTGTCCTCCCCCATTACTAGAAACCTTGTCCTCGCCGGGCCTTCACCTTGGTACAGCACATGAACTGGTGCTTCTTCCTCCTCTTGGCAGTATCTGCAGGTTGCATCGTCTGCCAGGCTTATGTTGTACATATGCCTATTCAGTCTACAGTGACCAGTCAGCAGACCTACAATCGTCTTCCTGTCTTTATTCAGTAGATCTCTCGTGAATTCAGGCCTCTGCTCCTTTAGGAACTCTTTTGCCTGCCGTTGTCCCGGTGATTTTTGCCACCACTCTCTGGACTGATTGTGTATCCATTCATTGATGGATTTTTTAATTTGCGATTTGGTAGTGCCGAAAGAGGGGTCGGCTCCAACGAATGGCCTTGACGAACCTCGCCTAGCCAGCTCGTCCGCCGGCTCATTTCCTCTCACGCCCTTCAATTACAATAGGACAATGCTATTTCCTAAACAAAGCAAAAGTTTAGCTTGTTCTGAAGATAATCCTAATTCTACCAATCCAATCCACGTGGTTTCAACAAAATGAAATAAATTCGTGGACAAACACACGAAATTAAACAAAAGAAAAACTGAATGCAAGGACAATGCTTCTACTCACCCAAACCGAGGGGATTGATAAATATAATAACAATTATTATAAAGCGAATTCCTTGATGAACAGAATATTTAAAAATAATTTAAGCGAATTAAATTACGATATCAAAATGAAATATAAAATGGCAGCAATGATTTACAAAATACGTGTACTCACGGTAACTGTCGACCAAGGAATTCCCTGACAAAACTTCTACAATCGTTTTTCTTACAACAAACACGCAAACGCAGCATTTACCGACAAAATCTAGTAGAACAAAGATTAAATAGAACTAGCAAACGCTAGACATCTTAAAGAAAGGAATTAATTTAAAAAAAAAAACTAAACACTTAATTAAATAAATTATACAATCAACTCTTTAACTAAAATTTATACAAACTAAACATTATTGTGGAAATTTCTCGATACAATGATTCAGCAAAACGGAAGTTATGACAAATTAGGCAACTTAAAGTACACGAAAAACGGGATGCCTGCCACAGTACTACGTACATAGATACTTCCTAAAAAGTTGTTTTCTGAGAGAAACATAACTGGCATATAAAGTTGTTAGACAGCAAGCCAAATGAACCACTAGAAAGAAGAAAGTGAATATAGTAGTAATCATTGCAAATAGAGACTTTGTGAAATGATACCTATAAAGTGAACATTCCTGTAAATCTACAGTCATTTTACATGAGTAGAAACAAGTCACTAGATGATTGATTAGTAATATTTCATGGTGGAGGTATATTTGCCCGATTGCTTAACGTTGTACTACAATAAGAATACTATACATATACTTCGCTCAAGTAAATTACAAAGCATTCACGCAAAAAACTAAATTATTTTACTTAAAACTATGTATGTTTTATGTATATCAAAAAGGTTTATGTGAATCATAAGTGAATTAAAGAACATCTTTATTATAATACGTTAAAAGCATTTACCCAAAATTAACAGATATGTGAATATGACCACCACAACAGAACTACAATGGCGGTTACGCTATTAACAGCTTGTTTGTTGCTGATTTGCTATAGAAATGGATTCCAAAATCATAGCCATCAATTTCTAAGAAGTAAAAATACAGAGACGAATCTCCAATAAATATAGGTTTCAAACAATCTGTATCTATCCTATGAGGAAAGTAGTATGACTCGAAACTGGAAATTGTGTCACAATTAATTACAGATCTATTCATCTATGTTTTTTATGTTATTATGTATTTTAATTTTTCTTAAGTACATTTAGTAGGTTCTAGGGTCTTCTCATTATTTTTATAATGTTGAGTATTTCAAATCCGCTTCGATAGGGGAAAGTGGTCGAATTCTGCGCAATATAAAAATAAATACAGCCAAACTACACACTTGCCCCGGTTACACACTTACCTAACTTTACCTTAGAACGGTAACTATTTACATAATTGGAATAATCCTTTATTAAATCCCAAATAAATCATCCTGACTAATAAAGAAGGTGAGCTTAATTTACAACAACATCTATTCCATAAGTTACATACAAACATCATAAAAAGTCATAAGTATAAAAGCTTGATTCCCGCTCACTATATTTACACAGATCATCTAACGATAAGCGGGTTACCACTCTCGACCAACACAATGTTTGAAAAAGGCCCTAGCTCCGGTTTGCCCATTAGTGGCGCATGCAAATAACTGAACTCTGCAATCTGTTTTTTTTCTGAAAACAAGTAGAATTTTTTCTGTTTTTTTTTTTCTGCAAATAGTATTATTTGCCACTCTGTACCCTGATCTACGTACAAATAACAAGGGAATTAAGTAAATTCCGCCGTATAAAGTATTGAAGGGCTCTTAGTATATTGTATACAGGTTATGGGTATTTAGCAAGATTAAATTTGTATGAAAATGCATGTTGAAAAGGTACAAGTTGTTTCACTTGATCTTGAAAACGTAAAGCTTACGAGATATATCACAATTGAGTAAATTTTAGATCGAACTACGAGTTGCGCACTGTAACTACATTAGCTTGAGAATACAAATGCAATAAAAACCGGTGATGGCCAACTAACAAGTTTCGGCCAAAAAAACTGTGGTCAACCTATACAATTGTAGCTTGTAATTGAAAAAAAAGTAGCAATTTTGAAAACCACTATAACTATAGTACACTGATAAAAATTGATGTAAAGTGTAACAGCTGTTTTACATGGTTGATACTGTAAAATTATGTGACTATTACTGTGAGACCCTAAATACATATTCATAAATGTAAAAATCGATAATTTTTGTATTAATGCAGACAGTACTGTAAATTTACAGTTTCGGTATCGTAAATCTTTACAGCTGCTACAAACTGTATGTAACAATACATACAGTTTGTACTTTACTGCTGCTACAAACTGTATGAATAAATAATTTTCTTTTCAGTCGTAGATATTTTTACATATCTATTTCAGTCGTGCGCATTTTTTGACACACCTCCTGCTTTTCACAATAAAGAACTGTTTCCGTTGTCACCGTTTACATATATATTATCTAAAAATGGATTGTTCTTGTACCTATAGTACTCTAAAAATCTGTAACTATTAAAGAGCATTAAGAAAAGTAAAATGTGTGCTCTATAGGAATCAGGCCGCCCAAAGAGCGAATAATAAAGCGAGTGCTGGATCACGTGATAAGCATACGCATGCTCCAACAGTGCCGAAAATTGTCTAAAGGCCAATGCATTTGGTGCTTCCCTAGCGGCGACATTAGTTTTGTGCAAATTTATATGAATATTTAACCCATCAGTGTTTGTATAGTAAAGTGAAATTGTATTAGAGGTAAGTACACAAGCGGTTTACAAAATTCTAATTAGTGAATTTATGATGCTATTTGTAAAACTCATATATGAATTGTATTTATATTATTATCGCAATAGCTATGGGGTGGCACGAAAACCTTACTGCGAGAGTATATTAGGCTCTGGAATTCGAAACGCGAACCTCGTGACCAATAGCCAACCGTGCAAGCCACTAGAAGCCCGCCTTAAATGTTTGTGTAAATTTACGATGCTGATCGTTGGTTACTTGACGCCATGATGAATCATGTAAATAAGCTTACAAAATGTAAGTTGACATTGTATAAGTACTTTTTGTATGTAAAACTAATTACTTACTAAATGTAAAATTTCGTTAAAATGCAAACATATTACTGTGGTTTAGGCAAGCCATTTCGCTGAGTGTATTTCAAGTTGCATATTTTTGTTTATTTATTGGTTGTTTTCTTTGCTTAAAACAGCTCATTCAGTGTACCGAGAGTTTTTCACAAATTTTGATGTTCATTTTGTATAAGTTTAGTTAAAAAGTTTATTGTTTTATTTTAATTTATTTAGTGGTAAGGCGTTTTAAATTTATTCCATTCATTCTATTGTCTATTGCTTGTGTTTTTTAATGCGGATTCTATTCAATGTAATACGAATGCGTTGTACGATTATGAGAGTGGGATTTTGTAAGAAAAACGATTGTAGAGTTTTGTTAAGGACTTCCTTATTCGACCATTGACGTGAGTATACGTATTTGTGTATATCTTTGTTGCCATTTTGTAATTCATTTTGATATTGTAAATTTCGCATTAATTGTCTTTTATTTATTCCATCAAGGAATTCATATTGTGATAATTGTAAATATATTGAAGTGTGCACATTATAGATATAAGATCAATTATTATTTTTGTTTGGGAAGATACATTTTAGTTTATTTTTTCTCATTATAGTTTAAAGAGTTAATTTTTCCGTTATTCAATTTTGCTGTTTCATTTTTATTTATCAGTCACTTCGATTGGATGAGTAGAAGCTTTGTTCTTGCTTTTAGTTTTTCAATTTTTTTTTTAATTTCTAGTAATTCTCCACGCTAAGTTTATTTTAATTTCCCTTAACAAAACCAAACTGGGTTTTGGCGAGCGGGGCCTTCTTATCCAGTTCGTTCTCCAATCTAGCCTTGATCATCCTCTCATACGTTTTTAATATACTAATATAGATACTTAATAGACAGATGGGTCTATATCCCTCACCCTTGGCCTTCCCGATAAGGACAACGCGAGCTTCCTTCCACTGCTTTGGGAATCTCTGCTGCATCAGCAGCTTATTGAAGATATCTAACAGGACATTGGGAGTTATATCTGCTATCATCCTTATAGCCTCACTAGATAAGTGCTCGGGTCCCGGAGCTTTCCCGTTTTGTTGTTTGGCTAAGGCTTACTTCAAGTCCTCCAAATGGGGTCATCTTTATGTCCCTCTCTCTACTCGAAGATCAAAGGAGACATGGGTTGCTATGGTAACGCTCGATATTAAGAACGCGCTTAACTCCGCGTCCTGGAAAAAAATCGTGGAGGAGCTAAAAAGGAGGAATGTGTCCCCTTACCTTATTCGTCTAGTAGAGGACTATTTTACAGACCGCAACATTATAGTAGACAAAAAGACGACTCTGAGTGTGCATGCTGGCGTTCCGCAGGGCTCAGTTATGGGGCCGCCGCTCTGGAACGTCCTTTACGACGGTGTCCTCAATCTTGAATTGGTAAGAGGAGTAACAACGATCGCCTACGCGGACAACCTGGCCCTATTGATAGAGGCAGAAGACACGCGAGACTTGGTCTTCAAAGCAAATGAATCTCTAGAGATCATTGATGACTGGATGACAAGAAATGGACTACAACTCGCCCCCCAAAAGACCGAAGCGATGATATTGAGGGGTCCCCGCAGGGATTGGGGATTTGGTTTTAGTCTTTCTGGCACCCATATACCTATAAAGCGTGAGATCAAATACCTGGGAGTGGTCATAGATCATCGTCTGACATTTGGACCGCACATCCGGTACATTTCTGAAAGGGCGGAGGCCACACTGGCCGCTCTCCTGAAGATGATGCCCAATGTTGGGGGACCGGGAAGTAGAAAAAGACAAGCACTCTATGGGGTTCTGCAGTCTCAGATTTTGTATGCTGTCCCTGCCTGGGGCAGGGCCTTGGAAATGATGCGCCACAGAGAGGCACTGGAGCGTTTACAGCGTAGAATCCTGCTTAGGGTCACGAGTTCTTTCCGCACGGTGGCTGGTATGACGGTCCGGGTGCTGGCGGGAGTCCCTCCTATATCCCTGTTTGCAGAGAAACAGAGTGCTCTCTTTAACACCAATAACGTGGTAACGGACATGAGCAGGACCAGGGCACTGGGATGGACGCTTGAAAAGTGGCAAAGACTCTGGACCAAAACTGATGAGACCAGCTGGACAAAGACCTTGATCCCCGACCTGCGCCGGTGGGTGAAATGTGAACATAGGGCCACGGACTATCATTTGTCCCAATTTCTATCTGGGCATGGCCATTTCAATACGTATCGGAAGAGATTTAAGCTGGCTGATAGCGAGTCCTGTGGGCACTGTGGTGCCAGAGATGTTCCCGAGCATGCGGTTCTCGTCTGTGAAAGGTGGGCCGCAGCAAGACTGGAGCTGGAAGGACGTATCGGTTCCCCAATTAATATCAATACGGTGGTGAACTTAATGATCGAAAGTGCCAAAAAGTGGAATTGCATCAAAAGCTTTATTACCCGGTAGGTAGCAACGGACGACGGACACTCAGAGAATAGTACCGCTGGCACTCCGATGTCATGTATATCACGGTTCCGGAATGCCAGAGAAGGTCAATGGAGGGGTTTTAGTCGGAGTTATGCCCGACACTACTGATGCACACTGAACCCGTGCATCAGTGCCAAGCGGTTTCCCCTCACCAAAAAAAAAAGAAGTTTATTTTAGTTTGATACCACGTGGGTTGAAATTTGAAGATTTTGGATAATCTTTCTGAACAAACAAAACTTTTGCTTTGGATGGGATATAGCATTGTCCTATTTTAATTTAGAGTCAGGTGCAGTTTTTATTTTAGGACACAACCTTCAGTTCACGGTTTTTTTTTCTGCACAAGTTGTAATTTAACCCATTTTGAGAAATAAATTTGATTGTTTAACGGAGTTAAACGTTTAACGTCGTTGGGTTAAAAATTCTGTTCTTTTATTTTTATATTAAACATTTTTGGGTAATGAAAGTCTGATTTCGTTCACTCACAATTTACTTTTCGTGCTTAGATTCAAATATTAATTCGCGAGGGTAACTCTGAGGTTTATAGTTCCTTTGCGTTTGTTTTAAAATTTTATCCGTAGAGCTAGTTAATTTTATTTCTTCATTTAATTCTATCAGTACACAGCAATACGTTTAGCAAGTAACTAGTTTTACATAAAAAAAGTACTTATACATCACATTGTCAACTTACATTTTGTGCATGTATTTACATGATTCATCACGGCATCAAGTAACCAACGATTAGCATGGTAAATTTATATATATTTTTTATCAGTGCAGTTATAATTATACTTGCTGTCATTTTTTTTAATTGAAACACTAAAACAAATAAGTGCCATATAACAATAATAATCTTTATTAATTGTAGGACACAATTATGTATATAATAGGCCAAACAAAAAACAATACTATACACCTATTTTAAACATATACACTTAATGATTGAAAAAAAACATAATTTATTTGTGTTCAAAATTAATGAAGAAAAAAACGGTATTGACTGTTTTTGATATACCATTTTAATCTGGCATGTTGTAATATATAGCTTAATATAAGTTCTAAAAATTGAGCGAATTTCTTATATTCAAAAACTATTCCAGTACCGAGATAGAAACTCGATATGACCCAGATAAAGAAAATTGTAACATGAAATCTTATACTTATTCTTTCCGCAGGAGAAACCAAAACCTCCAAAGAAGTATTCGTGCACTCTCGTCAAATAACTAATAAATTAGACCACCATGTTTCATACATATAAGCAGATAGAACTCACGTATACCTTTTAAACTCGTTAGTAAACTACGGTAGTCAATATAAGTGTAATCGCCTTAAGCGTCTTTCAGCATGTGGGTTCTAATCAACAAATTTAATGTTTCAATTCAGTTTATCGAATGTTTCGAGCTTTCTTAGAGCAATCTAATAGTGTCTCTCGTTGAACTTGTTATCGGGCACGAGAGAAAAGTATCTTGTCAAAAATGTAACGATATGAAACTATTCTTATACATGTGCATAATGAAATATATAGGTGTCTATATAAGACTATTATTGACATTTCAGAAAGAACTATTAAAATCACCTTAGTTACGCTTTCTAATAAGACTTAGGTTTCGACTATTAAGATCGTATATTTGTGAAGGAAGTGTTAAAAAACGATTCCAAGTATCAGTGGTAATGTACCAACGCCATCTCTAATAGAGTAAAAGGGTTTCTTCAATATATGGAGAAATGTGCAATTTTTTTCTGCAACCCTCAATTTCTTTATCTGAAAATATTGTAAGCAAAGATGTAGTTAGTTTAAAATCTAATGTTTTATAACTAAAAACCAGTTTAACGCATGCCGAGTATTCGGCTTGGTCAACACGTTATCCAATTTTATTATTTCTCTTTTTCTTTTTAAATCGAACGAACTGTGATTATCACATTTTTAAATTTATTTATTCTACAAAAAGTGATAATTCTATGTACTCACGAAGAAGTTTAATATCGATTGAGACAGCAAACTTAAAAAGAAATGTTATATTATTTGAATGGGGAATTAGTGGATATGACATTAGCTCTTAGCGAGCGTACCTGTTTGTTAGCATTTAGAATTTTGAGCAAAGATGTCTATATCGCAAACATCATCCAAGAAGAGTTTGCCATCAGAAGGCAGAACGAGAATCCTTAATAGACTCTGCAACGAGGAAGAACAGTCTACTGGGGGAAAATGCTTACATTTCAGGTTATTCAAGTTAGTTAAAGCGGTTAATCTGTTTATACATAGGTATAATAAATAATTTTACTGCGGTATTAATGGCTGAATAAAATCTGATCTGTACTCAATGTTAAAATGATGCTACGCTTTTGAACTTCAGGTGTTACTGTAGATTCAAGTAAGCCAAACCTGTTTGACCTAATAACTAACAAAAAAGTTAGCAATAGTTAAATATACCCTGGCGGCGAATGCATCTTCCAGACATTTTGTGAGACAAAGAGTACCATCTCAAGTAACAAATTAAATGCGAATTGAAGCTCCACAAATCTTCGACTATTTATGTAACCGAAACTACAAATGCTGCAATCGTTAGAATGTATTCTGTGCCCCTTATCTTACTTTTATATATAACTCATTCTCATATATCTAACTAATATTATAAATGTCGTATGAATGGAGATCTAAGGAAGTTTATCTCATTGAATACTAAAGCAATTATATTTTAAAAGCAAATGTTGTGGCAACATTAGGTCATTTGACAAAATACGGTTTCTACTATATCAAAACTAAACGAAAGGTTTATCAACTCCAATGCAATAGAATAAATTACAGCATATGGAAGGTGAAAAGATTTCATTGGTTTATTTGCTAAACCCGAAGGGATATCGACGAAATTTCACGAGCGTTATAAATATTTTAAATAGACCACTTAGATATTTATTTAATTAGCTTAAATAAAATTTTAGTGCCAAATTTTATTTAAGCTAACTAAATATTGAGTTAAATATGGGTAAATGAATAATGGATTAACTGAACCAAATTATTTGTTTATTTAACCCTTTCTTTATTTGAAATAACCAAATGTGTTGTTGAATTAACTAATTTTTTATGATAGAAAATTTTGTTGAAATTATTTTGTTGTTCTAAACAAATCGATTTTTCCCAGTAGAAAACTTAAAGAAAAAGCCAATGAGTAAACAAATTTATTTGCGCAATTTTAAAACAGTTGTCGGCAGTAATTATGGGTCTTTCATAGATCTTAGAGCACTTACAGATGCAGATGTTAGAGCAAGACAATTATATTAGAGGTGAAACGCGCCAGTACATTAATTAGTAGGACATTCTCTGAAACAACTTTACGTTACAGATATATTAATCTGTAATACGAAAAAAATATATATTTCGTAAATTTCCTTCCGATTAAATGATTAGCGGTTTCTCTATCTTCTCTAACTATTTGCAACATCGTCGATCAATCCTAACCCAATATTTTGCTCTCAAACCTCCTTAGGTACCATCAAAATTGATTCTAAGTAATATGGAATGCCCGTATAATTCTATTTGTACGTTTAGTATTTCAATTTTCCATAAAATCGCTGCCGCTTCAAGTCAACGAAATTAAGCAACGCTTATCCAAAGACGTTTACTTCTATCAAGCGATGATGAATATGAAAATAGACGAGATAGAAAAGAGCTCGCGAAATTCAATTACATACATCGCTTTTATCTATGGTTGACATTACCGAGGTAACATACTAACGCCGAAAAGATATGCCGCGGTTCGCGGTTGTAGAAGGTGTATCGTCAATATAAGAAGATGTTCTTTCAACTAAGATAAACACAGACTCCAAGACGTCTCGGTTAAAGATATTCAGAATGCTATTTGGTTTTTATAAACTGCGATGTCGCGTAGTCTAGTTGTTTAAAATCGAAATTGCAAACATTCGTCGAGAGACATGGAAAGTGAAAAAGAAAGACTGATATTCCTTTTATTTACATACATACATATATCATTTCAGGTCGTCCCTCTTTCCTCCGTTACACAAAAAAAAAAGTGTAAATCGCTTGTATATACGGTATGATACCTTACAACACATTTACATGAAAATATTCTCAGGAGTAGATCAGATTCACCTTAATCAAGCGTCTTTACGATTCATTTGAAATATACATTGAACCACACGACTAAAGACAAGAAATCGAGTGAGAATAGTTAAATACACGATAAATACGCATTTATCACCACCCAGAATTTGCCATAAAAAGTTGTCTGGATACAACAAAAAGACACAAATCCATTCACATTAACGCCTTCGTAAATTGGTTGTACGTTTATGAAGAGCCCGCAGTAGTAATCTTTCAGAACTAAATGAACAGCTTTTATTGCTTGTAACATTCAGGTCTCTAGTAATATCGCGAGAGCTTCGCAGCCGCTTTTGTCTTCCAACATTACGCCATTATTTAATTTGAAAATTCATTTTAATAAATGTTTCCTGGGATGAATATTTTAACTAACTTTTACTTACAATTAGTTATGAACTCCTTGCTAAATGTATTACTGTGAAGACAGTATTATTAAAGAACAGCTAAGGAAAATATGTTTTATAATAAACAATAATCCAAGATGTAAATAATTTTTTATCTTCCATTGATTAAAAAAAAGATTGGCAATTTTTAACTTAAACGCAGTTTTCATTAAAGAAAATGTAGCATTTCAGCACTTTGGGGAAATGTAAGGGAAAGTTGGCTACACTGTACCTTATTATTTATTTTTATTTATTTGTTGTACTAATTTCAAGTTAAGTTAAAGTTTATACGTGCAATTTTATCATTGCATGTATGTATATATGCGAGGAGGGTGATGTTACACTGCGACCTAAGAAATCTATTGTGTCCCCTATTCTTGCTGTTCTACAGCTGACCTTCCAATCCTATTCCGTTAAGAAAGTGTAGGATATCAAAAGGCCCCAGGTTAGGTAAGTCTCCCTCTTCGATTTCATATGCTCCCAGGTGCAACGACCATGAGTTGCACAGTGCTAGGCAAATTTGAGAGGAGGTGGATGGCTGTTTCATCTTGTTCATCCCACAAAATCTACATTCAGATTCCTTTGCGAAGTCAAGCTTACTCAGATGTCCTTTCAATTTACAACGTATATTAACAGGAATACTTTCAATTCCTGTTAAAATACAAACATTGTTCTTATTCAGGTTGATGCATTCTGCAAACCTCTTCTAGTTATGGGTTCTCAAAAGAATTTTACTTTGCCTTATTCCCTGAAGATTCCCTTCTTCCTCCTCCATTTTTCTTTTCAGTTTCTTCAGTATTGTTCTGCTACTTATCGTGCAAAAGGGTTCAAGCCCTACAAAAGGTATTCCAGCCCCCTTTTTGGCGAGATTATCCGTTATCTCATTTCCCTCCTCTCCTGTATGATCCGGAACTCATAGGAGGGTACTTTATTCATTTTGTCTAGCTCGCTTAATTTCCCTAGGCTCTCCCAGACCATCTTGGAACTGATTTCATATGAACTTAGCGTCTATGCCTGCTTGACTATCAGACATGATGATAATCTCCTGCTTTCGATAATTTCTATCAATGTTGAACTGGACGCATTTTTCAATAGCGTGTATTTCCGCCCGAAAGATACTTGGGTATTTTTTCAAGCTTTCGAAGTATTTGGTTCTAGTCCTATATGTTCCTATTCCAATTTCCTCTGCGGTTTTGAAGCAATCAGTGTACCATTTGATGACATTTCTATTCAATTTCAGGATGGTGTTGTGATCCCACCCACTCTTGTTACTAAAGTTTCTGGTGAACTCCTTCACAAAGCTGAGTTTTTTTGACTTGTCCCAATTTTGATCGCTGTCAGGAGATTGTGGTCTGTGCTTAATCTTTCCTTCCTTGATCATTGTGAGTGGTTCTTTTTGCCACGCCTTCTACCACAATACATGGAGAGGGGTAAGATCTAATACTGCCTCGATAGCTGCTGTTGGGCAAGTTCTCATAGCCCCAGTTATGTACTTTTGAGAGGTTAATTCTCGCTGTGACCAAATTAGTTCTTTTGCTCCAAGCTACTGATGCATAAGTGATGATCGGTCTCACTCTAGCTGTATACATCCAAAACAGTATTTTTAGATTGCATCCCCATTTTTTTCCCTGCAAAGTATCTGCACACCATCAGGGCTTTTTTGGCTTTATTGGTTACTTCAAATTCATGTTTGTTCCATAGAAGTTTATTGTTTAGGGCGAGTAATTAATCGAAATACTTTAATAATGTTCTTTTTTACTTGGGGCACTTTGGGGGCACCCATGATTTTTTTTGGAAAATGTAGTTACTATATGACGAAACAACACATTGTACAAATTGTAACTCGATGTAAGCGACATAACATATTAAAATAAAAGAATATGTTTTGTGTAACAATGCGTACAAAATTCTAGTCACTCATTTTGTATAATTATTAAGCTTTTCATTATCAAAATAGGATATTATGGTTATTAGTTCTAATTTTCTGTAGTGACATGCTTTTAGACACGATCCAAGTAAGGTAAAAATGTAACAGAAACTCGAAAACTAAAAACCTTGCAAAGTTAACATTGTCTGAGATTCAGTATCATACATATATAAAAGTACTAAAAAATATCCAAATCTATCCATAGATCGACTTCACTAGCGTGTCTAGCTATATCTTTTAGTAAAGTGCCGAAACAATGCAATTCAATTTTTCGAAAATAGTAAATTTCTCATTTAGCCGTTATTTTGACCTTTGATCACTTAATTATTTATTAAACCGTTATATTCTTGATCGAAATATATACTTTCTTTTTTGTTGGCAACTGCAGTAAACTGCATTAACATTTAATGAATGAAAGATGTTCTAACAGTATCCCGTAGTATATATCGATTCACAGGCATAAACCTTCCAGCTACAGTACGGTCTTAATACCAATCCGAATACAATATTTAAAGGAAAGTGACACGAAACCTGAAAAATGTAAAATTTCCCGTCGACTGTTGAATCCCTGCCAAATTATTGGATTTATTCTTTTTCATCTTCCGCTTTCGGGATCTGCTGATATTGCTGGAAATATTAAATTATTGGAATCAAGTATTCAGTTGTTAGACTGGGACCTTTCCCTTCCCAACTTGCAGGCTTCACTCATCCGCCTATGTTTTTGGCACAAAGTTGGAAGTCAAAAAAAAAGATATGTAATATGGATATCATCTCCAATGGGGCGTAGAATTATGCAGTATTGCAGTCTCCCCTTGGAGGATATTGAAAAATTGAATGTTAACGCGAGAGATGTCATGAATATATTTATGTTTGAATACTGCGTCTTTTTCGAAGCAAATATTTTACATTTTAACTTTATATCCCATACTGATTCGTGTATGCAAACATTTGTCATACAATGAATAATAATTGATTGGATTAAGTCGTATCGCTTTACTTCGAATATGTACGCATTAAGACGGTAATGTTAACAGAACTCTAACTTTTAATTCTCACATGTCCACTTGCATACATCTTATAAAATTTACACTTTAGGTATAGTTGAATATAACAATAATATATTGTTAGTAATTGTAAATAAACCAGTAAAATGCACTTCCAAAGTTGATATATTAAGATTAAGATGGCGCTTTCTTAGCAGGCAGCATGTTTGAAAATAACACATTTTTATTTCAACCACTATTCCGTGAATGGTCGCTATTACGCTATTTATAGCTAATTTTTCTTTTTTATTATCACAAGAGAATGATAAGGAAACTCTAACCTCAGTTCAATTCTTTGCTACATTTTCTATTGATATTGTAATGTTCCTCTTATATATAGAATGGAATAGAATAGTTCTTTAACTAACGTTTTAGCGATTATTGCAGCGTCTTGGTTTGCCAATAGGCTTCCATCCATTTGCTGAAGTAACAGTCGCAAGCAAAATATATTTACCTCTTTCTCTTGTGGAAAAATCACTAGCAATTACAATTGCAATTCTTTGAAGGGCTACCTATATATTGTCCTATATATTGTCTTTGGTGGGTCCATTAGTAGCTGCGCAAACATTTCCCACACTAATCTTTCACGTCATTCTTACAGTTCACCCAATAGAACCGCTTTCTGGCTTTCTTCATCGTTTTCAGAACTGCCAGATATATTCCCTATATTCCATCACGTATGAGCTTTAACTTTCGGAACAACGATCTGAAGATTCCTGTTCGTTCTAACTTCGTCTTACGCCGTTTTCTATCACTAACGTCTATCATTATGCCCGATATCATTTCAACTCTCTAGTATGTGGAGCTACCCTTTACCAGATACACCGTGCCACTTCTTCCTTTCTCTCCAGCACTCGAATCCTTGGCGAACTTTTGGTCAGGTGGGATTTGGTCTTTCCTCCAACCATCTCTGGCAGAAATTCGCAAGCAAGTTGCCTCGGCTTTTTCCTCAGTTTGTTTTAATGTTTTCTTCTGCTTTATCTTCTACGGACGGCGGCTTCGTAGATGCACCATCTTCCACAATACCAACATCGTTTCTCAGATTGTCTCAGCTGCTTTTCGTTCAGAACTTTTGTTAGGATTTCTTTAAGCCCCTTCACGTTTCCTGTCTCATACGCTTTTTCCATGGCACAAACACGAGTTTGAGTTCTAACTAAGCGTTTGAGTCAATGTTTCGCGCAACGTCCTTAGTTCAACCGATTTTAATTCTTGTTATGTGTCATTATTTCGAAGATTTAGAGATGCGTAATTATTGCTATAATTAAAATCACACAAGATACACAACAATCACACGCAAACAGTAATCAGCAAGAATGCACTAATAAACATGTGCCGGTAATCTTAGACGGCAAAACAATGTCGTTTATTGGTCGATTTCATCGGTAAAGTTCGACGATGAATAGAGCAAGCAAGGGTGGGCAACGCCTTACAAAAATTTATTATAGAAAGCAGTGCCGGCCCGTGATATTATGGAGGACATTTTAAAAAAATACATTAAGTTTTTATCGGGAATACTTATCTACTTAAATATAAATACTAACGTATTTCCTTCAGAATTGGATATATTTAGTTTGTAAACTGCACGTAAATGTTTACACATTTACATTTTATATCGACGAAAACATGACACAACACAGAGCATATGAGTTATTTAAGCGAAGATAGTTCAGTAAAATATAATGGATACTCCAAGCATAAACGGAGGTATTTCTTACAAAGAATGGGAAACAAAATTTTTATTTTCTCTGTTTGTTTATCCAAGCAAATGGCTTTTCTTTAACTTAAAACAATAATATAGTATATTTTTCAGGAATAACTCCATTTATTATATTTATTATTTCATTTTCATAATTTTTACGCTAAAACAGATATGAATGGTAGTTCATTTTGATTTGAAATACTATAATTATTAATTTTCGATGTCATCTTAGAATAATACTACACTTTATTACTGTAACTAATAAATATTAGTGTGTTTTAAACCGAAGTCCGTACGCGACTGGCCCGTCTGCGTCTGACTAACACTCGTATACTGCGACCACGCCTGCTTCGGCTAACTCCGCGCGGAGACCTACAAACGTCTGAAAGTTCGCTGCTTGTCTGCAACAGCAACGAAGTGCATTTCGTCGCATCAAATCGTGGGAATCGTAACGTTAGTTGTGCCTGTGTGTACGTATGTTGATCGGTATTTTTACAGAAAATAAAAGCTCTTTAATGATTTATTTGTGATTTGCAATGGTGGGGACACGGCCCCATGGCTCCTAAAGAGGGGCCGCCCCTGATAGAAAGTGGATATGCGTCGAATACCAAATAATATTGCAAACAATGGCGCTACTATCTATATAATCCACAGCATTATCCAGGATTTCAGTATATTAATATTTATTTCCATTGAATATAGATGGTAAAATCCAGATTGTATCTCTTATTATAAATATTTTAAAATCTTAATATTTTAGTAATTAATATAAATATAAATATAAATAAATAAAAATAAATAAATCTCCGCTATTCAGGTAATGCCATCTGTGAGCACAGTTAGGTAATTTAGTTCAAACAGGCACGTATAACAATATTAAGATTTTCCAATGCAGAAAATTATTTCATATTTTAATGGAACTTGAATCTTAATATAATAATAAGTTAATATTAAATTTTATTATTTGTTATATACCTCGAATACGATTTTAGTTCTTTTAGAAAATAATTAAAGAAATATTCAATTATAAATAACTCTTAAGTAATTTTAGAGTTGGTTGTGAAATGTTTTATGTTTCTCTTCAGTACCTCTCCATTTGTACGTCTGCCCCAATTACCTTCTGCTATTCTTGCGCCTTCGTATATTTTCCTCAAAATGTTTCTTTCACAAATTTCCAGTGCTTGTTTCCATATTTGTCACAATCTATATTTCATACAGAAAAACAGGTCTTAGACTATAGTAATCTCCAAGCTTGACTGTTTTCGAATAGCTCATGTTTTTCTACTCTTATCATTTCTCTTTATATTCAAACTAATTAATCCTTTCAAATTCACTTTTTCCCCTCTATTGAGCTCGATATATTTATTCCAATTTGTTATTTCCACCCTCTATTGCAAAATTGGCAAAAAATTGCAAACATGTAAATACTATACTCAAAACAAAATTGAAAATCAAATATTGATTTAATGTAGGTGTAATTGAATAATTTTTTTATACCAATTTAGTTGATAAATAACGGTTTGTAATATATACATAAAATATTTTGCGCTACCGCAAACAATTAAATTGTATGAAAACGATGTTACCATAAATACATCATTGACACGGTGTTTACATCGACAACAATCATATAGAAATGTACGTGGAGGTAGGGCAATTAAACAGAAGCAATAATGGCTACACTCCAAACCTGTACGTGATGAATACGTTTTCATTGATAACGTTTACATTTAGATTAATGTATCATGTGGGCATTTAGCGAACTTTACGTTACGGTCGCTACCTAATGATCATTTATCGGATAAAATACATGAGTTGGAACATATCTAACGGCTTGCGTGTAAACAAAACGTAATTGATTAGAAGGTTGCTAGTCTTAATACGCTATCGGCATCCTCAGTTCCGGAAAATTATTTGATCTTATCATGATTTAGCGGAATCTTTAAACGAAAATAGGAAGCCATGGAGCTTTTCCCACGAAGATAAGATCACTAGATTGTTAAACCGACTTAAGAGAACGCTTGCCCTTTATCCTATATAAAATGTGCAGGCTTAGAAGGTTTCTTGCGAATGCCATCGTAAATTAGGTAGATACTCTTAGGACTTAGTGTTTTGAGAAAACGTGTAAAATATAGATTACATTACCAAAACATTTTATCCCGTAAATGATTGAATTAATTAAAATTCTATGCATGAATTTTAACAGAGTAACACTAAAATATCGTTAGTATTTTATTGCGGATTGTATTTACTGATTCGACATACAAAACTGCTTGGTGCCAGTTTTAATATTTATTGTGTTAGTAATATTGGCTTTTGTAAGGCTATTTGCTTAAGATGTTTGAATATTACACAGAAGAGAAAGAATTACCAAAAAGGATAGATACATCAAGTCAAAAACAATGAAATTAATTCAAGCATTTACTAGATGGTGAAAGCCATATCCATAGGTTTCATACGGAGAATTCCAACAACTAGTTAATTCGCAATCAGTCCATTTACACAAAACCTTTGCCTCCACCGATTGTAGTTTCGACAAAAGATATCCTGTCGTACTACAGCAAATTGTTTCCATCAAGCGTATGGCGCCAAACAGTGTTTCCGAAATGACTTTTCGTAGCAAAAACATTTCAACCTGAGCCATGGGTGAACTAGTTTTGAGGTATACAGTTTTTTGTCAAAAAATGGCCTTAGACGATAAAGTCCACTCCCTTAACATTATTTGTAACTGCACGATTAGATTGGACTAGATTAGGATTGGGGTGGCCTATGGATCTGTTTCACCGCGACCTTTTGTGATTCCATTTTTTCCTAGAGGACGCTCTCTAATTTTGCCTTTTTCATCGGGCCTATCATCTTTGAGGGCGGCTTCTGCGTGTAGCTACTAGCTGTGGGGTTATCCACGCCCATTACTAGAAACCTTGTCCTCGCCAAGCCTTCACATTGACACAACACATGAACTGTTTCTTACTCCTCTTGGCAGAATCTGCAGGTTGCGTCATCTACCAGATCTATGTTGTATATACGCCTATTTAGTCTACAGTGACCATAGATCTATTATCATTTTAACAGTCTTCCTGTCTTTATTCAGTAGATCTCTAGCAAATTCAGGCCTCTGTTCCTTTAGGAACTCTTTTGCCTGTCTCTGTTCCGGTGATTTTTGCCACCACTCTCTAGACTAATTACATGTATGCTCATTAATTGATGGATTTTTTTTATTTGCGATTTGGTAGTGCCGAAAGGAGGGGCAGCTCCAATAACCTTGACGAACCTCGCCTGGCCAGTTCGTCCGCCGACTCATTTCCTCTCATCCCCGAGAGGCTAGGGACCTAGGCCAATGTTAATTGTCTTAGGGTGTCCACCTCATTTAAAGCTTTTACACAGTCCCAAATCAACTTAGAGTCCACGCTTATGGAACTAATCGCCATATGACTGTCAGAGAAAATAGCGCCGCTTTTACCTGGCTCCGTATATCTTTCTATTTCTCAAATACAATGATGTATTGCAGCAATCTCAGCTTAGAACACCGCTGTGTCTTTGCTGAAGCTTACCGAAGGATCCTTTTTAAGTTACTATTAAGTATTAGAATAGGTACTGCTGTTGTTTTGTTTGTTTTTTAGGTCATCATCTTTCCTGTTCAACTTCTGAATGCGTGAAAAGGGAGCAGCTACGCGAGAACGGCAAGGCTGTCGGAATTTGAGGAGACGTGGAGGCTGCTTCTTCGGCACTCAGAAGGATAATAATAATTTGTGGCTATCAGTAATAAGGTCTGGGACTTCTTCCCAGATCTCCCAGAGTAAGGTTTCTTGCCATGGTTTTCCTTACTCCGTGGCCATTGATTTTATATAAGTATATTATATATAATCAGTGTCCTTGGCGAATGCTGGGAGATAACGAAAGTCGTTCCATGGGCGCATTTAATAATAACTGATAGCTGACTGATTTACAGTAGACTCGCGATTATGTGAACTAATCACATTTTACATTTTTTTATCATTTTTCAAAAGTAATATTCGTATGGTCGCGAGGCTACTGTATTATATTTTTGTTATTAAAAATCATAGGGAAGTTATTTAGTTAGAGTAGGATCATTTCAATTATTATGGAACCGATATAGTACTTAGAATAGGTAGCCTCGTGTAGTACCTTTTCAAGTGGAGCACGGGGTTAGGATGATTTGTAATAATTTAGTTTTCATAAATAAAGTGTCTCTCAGTCCTTCTTATCTGGAATTAAGATTGTGTACTGACCACTAAATTGTCTAGATGTTTGATAAAACTTCCGGCAATTACAAATTATTTTTTTTTGTAATTGGACTCAGAGTAAACAAGCTAATGCATAAATACAGAAAAAAGAAATAATTCTCCGTATTTGCAAAATCATTCACGTAGAGGATTATGTTTGGTGAGATTTGGATTTCAATGTTTATGACATCAATTAATTTAGAATTCTATGTTAGATTCAAATTTCTAACTAACCTAATAATTGTAAATGCTCATTCCCAATTTATAAGAGACCTTTGTAACATTTCAAATAAAAGCAAAGAGTAACGGACTTTATATTTAAATTTGAAAGCTGAACGACAACTTTTAGTATCACGGCGGAGGTTTAAAATTACCCTTCTCTAAAAACATTAGGTTAAACGAGACAAATTTGACCAATTAGACCTGTAGGAATGCACACTAAATAACTCCAAGGGCTAGAGTTTGTGTTGCGAAACTCGAAGCTGCTACCTACCTACACACATTAAATTTGTAATTACATCCGAAAAACAACAAACTCACCGGATAGTATGCCATGCGTACAGCATACATCGGCAGTTCTCGCCTCGTTAAAAACTCATGAAACTGTTTTCGGTACGATCCGATTTCCCGCTAATTTTACGTTACAAGGAGAGAAAAAAAACGTTCTCCTATCAATTCATTTTACGAGGGAATTAACTGTTGGGTTACGAGAAAAAAAAACATGGTTGAATTAACTTTCTTCTAAATTTATTCCATTCGCCCCACTTAAACGGTTTTATCGATAAGAAAGAAAAACATGAGCAATGAGGCAAACGTTCCAAATAAAATTTATAAAATTATATAAGTATACCTACAGTTAATATAACTGTATACATGTATAGTATACCTGTAAGCCTGATGAATTATTGAATCTATGACAAGCATACGTACACCTGCAAAACGATGTATCTTAGGTAGAAGTTGATTAAGAGTCAATAAATACTTAAATTGTTACCGCCACATGCTGAACACTTCTTGTCAATTCCCTCCACGAAAGATTAATGATATTATATAAGAGTTTCCCGATCAATAAGATCTAACAAACATTTCTAATTAGTAGTTTCATGCTTCAGATGTCGTGGGAGCTTTTAAAGATATCGCATAAAACTGAATCCCGCGTAGCTAATTAGCAATTAACGCACTGGTCAATCTAAGTTTGATTTAGTGAAACACAACAATGGACAAAATAGAATATTATAGTAATTAGAAACAGAGTGTTCTGGATCTATTGAAATCGTATCAGTGAAGCAAACCTAATCAATAAATGCAAATAAACCTTCGTAGAATTTTAGAATCCAAATCCCTTTATAATCCTTATTCGCAATAATTTTTATAAAAGGCTCTTCTATGTGCATCCATAATGGTGAAATCTGGCTGTATGCCGATGATAACATCCAATTTAGTAACCGAATAAAGTGATAGCAATACGTAGAATTTCCAAATGAATAAGGTAAGCTCTTGTAGGTATGTCTGTGTGAAGGTTGATATTACACTGCAACCTAAAAAATCTATTGTGTTCCTTATTCTTGCTGTTTTGCAAGCTAGCCTTCCAATTGTATTCCTTTCAATAACTGCAGGATATGAGAAAGCCCGAAGTTAAATAAATCTCCCTCTTTGATTTCACATGCTTTCAAGTGCAATGCCTTCGAGTTGTGTAGTACTACGCATTTTAAAAGGCGATGGATGATTGCTTAATTCTGTTCCCCACAAAATCTACATTCAGATTTCTTTGCTAATCCAAGCTTACTCAGATGTCTTTTCAGTTTAAAATGGCCTGAAAATATTCCTGTTAATATGCAAATATTGTTCTTACTCAGGTAGATGCATTCTGTAAACCTCTTCTGGTTATAGGTTCCCAGAAGGATTTTAGTTTGCCCGATTCCCTAGAGATTTCTCCAATAATTGGGTTTTCTCTGCCCCATTTTGCCACTTAGTTTCTTCGGTGTTGTACTACCACTTATCCCGCAAAAAGGTTCAGGCCCCAAAGATGGTGTTCCAGCTGCTTGAAGGATTAGTTGTTATTTCGTTTCCTTTCACTCCCGTGTGACTCGGAATTTACAGGGGGGTTACTTTATTCGTTTTGCCTAGCTCGTTTAATTTCCCTAGGCACTCCCAGACTATCTTGGAGCTAATTTCGCATGAGCTCAGAGCCTTGATGGCTGCTTACCTACCACACGTTAATATTGAATGATACCCGGGTATTTCCCCAAGCTTTCAAAATACTTGATTCTAGGCTCACATATTCCTATTCTAGTTCCCTCTGTCGTTTTGCAGCCATCCGTGTACCATTTCATAGGATTTCTATTCAATTTCAAGATGGTGTTTTAATCCCACTTGCTCTTATTGCTAAACTTTGTGGTAAATTCTCTCACAAGCTGATATTGTTTGGCATGAAGCCGATGCCTAATCATACCTTCTCCATCCATTCTGAGTTTGCTTCTTTTTGCCAAGACTCCAGTATTACCTCGATAGCTGCTGTTGCGTAGGTTTTCATAGACCCAGTTGTGTATACCCTTGTTAGTCTTTGTATTTTAGAGAGGCTAATTCTCACGGTCACCAGATTAGTCCTTCTGCTACAAGCTACTAATGGATAGACGATGATCAGTCTCACTGTCGCTGTATACATCTAAAGCAATATTTTTGGGTTGCATCCCCAACTCTTTCCTGCAAAGTTTCTGCTTTTTTGGCCTCTTTGGTTAAAGAGAAGTTTGGGTAAAGTCTAGGTATTTCAACCTCCGCCCTCCAATCGAAATTTTGCTCATTCATTTCTATGGTTTTTACATTAAAAATCATTTTCTTAGTTAATGGAACTAAGGTAGTCTGAGTAGTGGAGTTACCATTAAGTCCCAACGATTGACGACATCTTCTCATAAAGTTGAGTCCTTTTTGAACTGAATAGAGTAATACTTAGCCAAAAAAGTACGTAATACAATTAAATAATTATGTTTCTATGACGAATAGAATAGTTAAAAAAATTGTTCAGTAAATACCTACTTTTGTTGAGCTACTAGAAATATCCAGCACTTCAACTAAATATTGATGTGCTTTCATTGCTGGCGAAACAATGAGGGAAAATGTTTTCCCTTTTAAGTACAAATATTTTCTAATTAAAATTTCTTTGATCCTAAAGTATGCTCACAAAATATAACTTCACTTGATCTGTCTTCAATAATTATAATGATGTTTGGTGTTTGATTATTACACGCTGCAAAAAGCATTAAATAAATACCTTACTCTACATCTAACAGGCCAAAATCATCGCAAATAGAATATTCACTGTTCCATTTTCCGTATTATAGCTTTTCAAAGCTATTGCAAAAATTAGACACAAAATTAGAAATAGATTCACCTGGGTGTTAAAATTCCATTTTCAGACATGTCAAACATTTTCTGGAATCTTGCCATATAAAACAAATTCCACTTTATTTCATAGGAGAAAACTGAACCGGCGAACTAATAGGTAATACTACAGCAGCACGTGCGCTATAGTACTAGACCAAATGAATCCGATTAAACGCTAAGCATTTGAGCAGTCTTGATAAAATATTTAAATTTCAATTTCCGAAGGGTAATGAAGCGGTATTAAATTTCTTTACACACTTACCGTATTTTCCCTTCCAGTGCTCGTTTATTTCAGTTTAGTTTATAATATTATTTTACGTAAGGAATAATATGTTCATAAATATATTTCAGGCAGATTAGATATATATATATATATTGTTTTTTAAGATATACGGTTGTTGCACTAAGGGTGGGGATTGGATATATCATGAAAACCATAGTGGCTATAGTGTTGTGAAAAAAAAAATTATAACTAAGTGGCACAGGGAAATTTAAAGAAAGTACTCTTAAATATTTACTTTTATGCTTTTTCAAAACGTAGGGAAATACTTCACAAACGTATCGAATGCCTCTGTGTTAGAAAACGGCTTTTTTATCATTCATTCGGATGAGTCATCAAAAGTCAATGTGCAATAGAATTTTTGTCAATTCAGTCGGTTAAGATTCGGATATTATTAGATATTCACAATTAATAGAGAAAGAAATCAGGCTTATTTATTTTTAAATAATGTGTCAATCCTAATAGTTAACAATAAATAACTTTTGATCACTTTGTTTCAAATGATGATGATGATATTGAATCTTATTTATTTAAAGCAATAGTGCAAATGTATTTTTGTTAAAGGGGGATTGTTTGCGTTTCTGCTTGGAAAATTATTGTAAAATACCTACAATTATAAATCATAATATAAGGAAACGTCTTTAATCAAAATGATTTGTAATTAACTAAGGTTTTTAAGGAAGCTATTAACATTATACATTAATTTTTCCTTAACCACGTTAATTAGAATAAGCTAACAAACGAAATTTATAATCAATATTGATTTCAGAATAAGATACTATAGTTTTTATGCTAATAGATGGCATGCAGCGCAAAACTTCCATCCTGTGAATTTGAAGTTATTTTTTCTTTGTATACAAAAAAAATATTTCTGTAGGTTGCGAAAAAAAAATCAAACCAGGTCAAGCGTAAGAGATCTGACGTTTTATATTAGAATTATAGGAATTTTAAAAGCTTTCGCACTGAGGCAACTCATCCTTCTTGCCTAAAAAACTCAAATGTAGTTCCGGCTCTTAAAAATCTTACCAGTTCATGAATTATAAGCCCATACTTATATTAAGCTTATTTTCGAAAACCCTGGAATCTGCTAGTCGAGTGGTTTCAAGATTACGGATTGTTTGACTAAACATAATTTTTCATCTCGTAAATCCTACCAAAGAAAAAAAAAATACTTAGTGGCTAATAGGTGTAGGTTTTATGTCACACATTTATAAGTAACGATCTGAAAAGACCTATTCCTGATCTTCAAATAAACTATACTTCCACAAGTAAAACTCGAATTTACAATAGAGTATTTAATAAAAAGATGAGTGGTTCACTAACAAATAAACAATTTTGTTTTATCTGCTTAATTTTTAAGAAAGAGGTCAGTGCGTGGAATAAACAAGGGTTAAATGATTTAAAGTATATCGCAGAGAGGACAAAAAAACACGAAAATTCCGTTTCTCACATGAATGCATGCGTGCATTTTAATGTTCTGGGCAAGGTAGACATACGTGAATAGTTAGACAGTGCTTATTTGCGACATAAAATTAAGTACAACGAAGATGTGGAAAAAAAATCGTCATATTTTGCGTCGATTAATTATGTGTATAAAAAAATATGAACTCTTATCCTATGTTGGACAGCGTAAAATTGGAAAGTGAACTTTCAGTAATTTAGCGCGAGGACAAGTGTGACGTAGATGTAGGTGGTGTTTTGCCGCTTTTAATGTTCATAACACACAATAACTAAAAAAAGTTTGGACGGAAACATAAACTGTTGGATATTATTTGTACAACCCCCATGTCGACAGCAGTATGTGAACGATGTTTTTCCACCCTTAAACGCATTAAAACTTTTCTGAGAAGCACAATGTCAGAAGATCGACTGAACGCATTTTTACAACAAAGTCATAGACGTCTTTTCCAGCATGAAAAATAGGAGAATTGATTTTATGTACAAAAGATAGGTAAGTTCTTATATTGTACCCACCCTCTTTCAAAACTCACGAGCCGCCACTGTGGAGAAGTCATTTATTCAATAACACGCATGCAGAGCATCAACTAATTAGTAGACTTGCTACTTCATAGAGAAAAATTTCCAAATTTTATTTTTCGTATAAAAGTGATCTCATTATGTTACCGTACGTTCGTATCTTTCATATATTATTCAAGGTAATAAATTTACTATGCAGGGAACAAATGATTTATTATTATTATATATTATATAGATTTTCCTTAACATTTAAATTATTAGATATTTATTGATTGTTAAATTCTCTCTAAAGATTGTCTTATTTCAATTTCTTTCCTGAAATAAAATCTTTACGTATTCAAAGTTAACCTTGTGTTTTTATGCGTTTGAATGTGTTGCAAGCGCACACTTCTTGGGATTTACATTGGTATCAATTTTATGTTGCGTGGCCCGCTCACGCCAACTCTGAGTTGTTTGAGCGTAGTAGCGAAAGCATTGACTGCAACGAAGTAAACGGTGTATTGGTGTTGTTGTTGTGGTATTCTAGCTTATAGACTAGTAGAAATAGTATTACAGGAGACTGCGGAAGTTTACGTTAGCTTGATGTTGGTATTTCTGAAAAGTTTTTTGAAGTGATCACTTGGGCTATAAAGACAACTTAAATTTTCAGATAGATGGCGCCTTCACGTTTAGCCCGTTGTCTCCACTTGTGGTCGACATTGTTAAGAGTTCAATCCCTGCATAGGTTAAAGATGGGGCAAGCTATTCGGTTCGGTTTCCTGACACAATTTGTGAATAATATTACGTGCATTTAATCTACAAATGAAATTCAAATTACTTTATAGATTCTTAATAGTTTTCTCACCAAAAAGGAGAGAGCAGTATGTTATCTTACCTTAATGCATAAGAAAAAAACACGAAAAAATAGGACACCTTCAAACTTGAACAAATTATTAAATTACAACTTCTATCGCTGCACAATGTACATGCATGTAGACCGGGTTCTAGCCATGCAGGCTTTGTCCTCAACGATCTCAAGTGGCTCAAGGAAATTCTATCCAAACACGAGGACAAACAAGCCTGCTTTAATGACACTCTATTGATGTATATACCTAACCAAACTAATCACCTCAAAAAACATTTGTCCAAAATACTAACATCAAGCTAGCGTACATTTCCACGGTCCCCTGCAAATCAAATATACTTAATAAACACCTTTGTTGGGTATAAATCAATATTAAACAATTATCTAACGTTTATGGGATTTTGTAGGGCCTATTAGATTTAAGAATATAAATACAGCAGTCCGTTAATAGCTTTTAGGTAATGGAACCTGCCATTGGCATAGCACGGTAGCTAAACAGCAAATGCTCCAATACTGAAACAACAGTTCTGGTTTGATGCATGCCAAAGCGTATATTTCAACTAGTCGCGTCAGAACCAAGGAACTGCTTGAAGCTGATTGTAAAAGTGTCAAGATAATTGTCTCTGTCTTTACAGGTCAGCGTAAACTCAGAAAGCACTCACACAGAATCGAACTCTCCAAAAAGCAAGAATGCCGATTGTGTTGAGGTTGACACTTTTCTAGAAGAGCTGAAAACAATGTCATTTAGAGAGGTAGTAAGCTACCTTAAGGGCTTCAGGCTGAAATATATGCCATTGAGACGTGTGCCAGAGAGATTTTGTATAAAAACTACACACACAAATCAATAAAAATCCTCAACGACAATCAGGCGGTGCTAGAAAACACTAGAGGCGCATAAATGGAACTCGAAACTGATCTGGAACCATAAACACACCCTAAGCATATTTGGGATGGCTAATAGTCTATACCTAATCTGGGTACCTAGGCACTCACTCATTCTTTGAAATGAGGAACCAGACATCCTTGCCAAAATGGGTGCTGCAGAGCAATTTCAGGGACCAGAACCTATCATTAGCATAGCACGTACGACAGCTAACTAGCATATCAATTTCTGGGCAAACCAGAAAATCCTTTGAAATAAATGTCCTGGTTTGGTGCATGCGAAAGAATGTATTGCACCTAGTCATGCCAGAACCAAGGAACTGCTAGAACTTGTCCGCAAAAATGTCAAGATGATTGCCTCTGTCTTTACAGAAGACTGTAAACTCAGAAAGCATCTACACAGAATCAGACTCTCTGATGAGACTGATTGCTGACTGTGTTTCGAAGACGAAGAAAACAATTGAAAATGCTACTGAGTGCCACTGCCCTACTGTTATAAGAATCAGATATGTAACCTTCGGAAAGGCTGACCCTTCCCTAGAAGACTTGAAAACAGCTTCATTCTGCAAGATACTGACCTGCCTTAAGGGCCTGGATTTGTTGAATGAACTCTAAGATGACATCCGCTCTAGAATAGACTCTACTGGTCGCAGTGAACGATACGATTAATCGAACCATACGGGTGCTATCTCTCACTAACCAACTAATGTCGTTCAGTTTTTAAAAGTATCCCAAGACAAGATCCTCAGATCAAGAATATCGGTTTTATGTAACCGATATTCTTTCAATGTACCGATGTTTCTTTCCCATAGCAGCAGAGATTCAGCAACGCCTTATTTCAGTTTTATAAGAGTTTAATATACATTGTTCAAATTCTCCTCTTTCTGAAGTTTCTGATTTTCTAGTTAATAAACGAATTGCACTTGTACTTTACGTTATTTTTTTAGCATTAATTTGTCCTTTGAAAGGAGGCACTCACTGATCTCTTCCATTAATATATCAACTATGTAATCCAATCTCTGTATTGACCATTATTATTACTGTCATATCATTGGCATATATGTTATTGATACCTAGATAATTTCCTCGAGCATTTTCCAAACATTTTTTAAGTCGATAATTATTTATCAAACCTTTGATTAAAAATTTGTCATTCAATACAACTAACCCTCTTATTACTTCAGAAAGCACCTAATTGCTGCTATTTATATTCATGGGTACTTCGCTTATAACTTATTGCTTTTCATTTTATTTTACAAGATATATAACACAAATTCACGAATCAAATTACATTTGATAAAGTTCTCTTTTTTATAAAAGAAAGGGACACAAGGGATGGACTTAATTCAATCTTTGAAGTAAAATCGTATCTAACTCAACACATAAAAAAGTAATCCTGAGGTAGAAGATATAAGAAAAATCAGTTTTCTGTAAGTTTAAGCGAGTTACCCTTCTTTGGTTGCAAAAGCTTTCGCAATTCAACAGTAAAAAAGAATAAATTTCATATCGAAGGATTACTAATCCCAACGACGGATTCACAATTCAAAGATACGGACGCAACCTCGAACTTTGCGCGAAAAAACCTCGAAGGTTATCGATTAGCGCCAAGGACAGGCCGCACTTTGTTGACATTAATTCTATTGAACTCTAATATTACACGCGGACAATGTCGAGGTGTCGCGAGACAAGCGAAAACGCTGGCCCTTGAACCGCCATCGGATTGCTTCTATTATGGACCCAAATGCATTTGAATTACACGCCGCCGCCGCCACCACCGCTCGCTCGCTGAGAAACTGGGAAGCGTACGATTGAAGTCAAGGAAGCAGAAAATGACATTTAGTATTGGCAGTGGGGGAAGTACTTTAACAGCGGCGTGTCAGATCAGTAGACGGCGACAAGTAACTTGTATGAAATGTCGTTCCTATTTACGCGACGGAGATCGGAATATTGACGTCCCGAAGCCACCACAGAATGTATCGATATGGACACATTCCTGAGGGACTTCGAAGGGAAAAAAACGCATCCTGCAGACGCGCAATAGATTTTATCGCTCAATTTTATGGATGGCGAATTCTCTACGTAATACGGGATTTGTATAAGTTGTCGAGAATGTTCCACGTTAAATTTTTAATAAAGAAAAACTTCTATATCAACACTAATACTGGATATGATACGAACTTAGGACATGCTGCGGGATGACATGTCAAAAAAAAAACGAACTTTGCGAAAGAATTTACCACAAAGCTTAGCAGTAAGGCGAGTGGGATCACCATCTTGAAACTTAATAGAAATGCCATTAAATGGTACATGGGTGGCTTCAAAATACTAATGGGAAATGGAATAATAATACATAGGCCCAAAACCAAGTATTTCGAAAGCTTGACATCCAAGTATATTTCAGGAGGATATCCACGTTATTGAAAGATGCATCATTCATTGTCAATATTCACAGTAATTACCGAAGGCACTAAATTTTCATTTTGTCTGATAGTCAAGTAGCAGTCAAAGCGCTGAGCTCATGTGAAATCGGTGCCTAGTGAAATTAAGTGAACTAGACGAAAAAACAAAGTAACTTACCTGAATTACGCGCCATACGGAGGATGGATAATATAATATGTATGGGTAATTTTGCAAAGAATGATCTGAAACCCCATTCTGGGAGATTAAATCCTTTTGCGGGATAAGCAGCAGTGCAATATTGAGAAAACTGAAAAGTGGGATAGAGCAGAGCACATGTAATTATTGAAAGATTCTTCAGGGAATGTGGCGAGCTAAAACTCTTCTGGGAATCTACAACCAGAGAAGATTTACAGAATGCATCAACATAACTAAGAACAATACGCTATAAGGTGATGAGAAACGAGTCCATGAGTTTCTTATGGACGAGCCCAGCAGCTGATTACGCGTAACTCAGTCCTTCTAGGAGTAGCCTCTTCCTGCTGCCGATCGCAGTGCGGGATATTTTTACTCCATCTTACTCGAGGTGCCACTGTGCAAGCAAAACACTGCGACCTAGACTAGTTAAGATTGATGAAAAATCTCCTGACCAAGCTGTCATATCGTGGCTAATGGTCAGTATCAAGAATAACGGCGCCGGTCGTAGAGCGAAACTTTTCACGTGCAACTGTTATACCATGCTTCGAAAGGGGCAGGAGATCTGGGCTTAAGTGAACAGATGAAGAGGAGACAACCTCAGCAAAAGCCTAAATCCTAAGATGGTGGACTAGGCCGATGGGATGCGTGGCTGGATATATGGCCAGTCTTCACTAGTCCAATCCCCCTCAAGCCAGTAGTGTTATGCAATCCGTGCCGAGAGATGAATGGCACATGGGACGAAAGGTGTACACGAACGGACATTCTAGGAAACTGACTTTCCACAGTAACTAGCCTTGCACCTGTGCAAGTGTGGACAGTCCTTTCCTTTCTACTCGTGAGAACTGTATGGACCAGAGTAATGAACTTTCAAAACAAGAACGAAGGGATCAGGAGAGGGCATCAGAAACCTCTTCTAGCGGGACCCCTGGAATCGATGACACTATTTTGGAAGTGAGTACCAGACAAGACAGTGCCAGTGCCGAAAACATTGTTGCAGGAGTACACCAGCTGGGGCAGCAGGAACGGAAAAAGGTTATCTGGCGCCCAGACCAGGAAACTGAGAAGGCAAAGGAAAATTGAGAAGGGTGCGTCAACTGAGCAGAGACAACATTGCCGTGACTCTAAAAGATCGAAATTGGAACGTGCAAACCATGTCATTAAGGAAGCAAAGCAAAAATACAAACAGAAGACGATCGAGGGCAGCTAGACAAAACCTTGGCAGTAGTCCAAAACGTCCCCTGCAGGCGTTGAAGAGACCCAAGGACACCTATAGCGGGGAAGCGTCAGGACTACGGCTGGCAGTAATGTTGTCCGAAAAAAACCCTGAATCAAGAGCACACGGATCTGATCCAGGAAAGAGGATAATATAAAGCATACCGGTATAAATAACCAGTCAAATTCATGAAAAGGTGTTTATTAAAGGACTACCAAAGAAGAAGACTGAAGAACTACTGCAGTAGGAATCATCTTCGCACCATAACAGGTCTTCTTATAGGGCACTACGAACTGTGTTGATTCCAACTATCTGTAGGTGTCCTCTACAGAAAATTGGAATCAACACGGGAGATACCAACTGCAGACTGTGTAATGGGATGACAGAGGACGCTTACCACATTCTGTGTGAATACGAGGTTCTGGACGCAAATTGGAGGCAATTTTTGGGAAACCAAAAATTAACCCAGAGGCTTACTCCGATCTGCAGGGTCCTAGGATATTGAAATGGCCGATATAATTTAATGGGTAAGAGAACTGGGAGAACAAATACAAAAAGCCAAGAAGTTGCAGTGTTTCCGGAGACTCCAGGTCAGACGGCTCCCACAACAAAAAGAAGAAGAATATTCGCATATTAACAGGGACGGTTTTAGGCCATTGTAAACTAAAAGCGCATCTGAGTAAGCTTGGTTTAGCAAAAGAATCTGAATGTATATTTTGTGCGCAACAGGATAAAACAGCCATTCATCTCCTCACAAATTACATGCTACTATGCGGAAAGCAATGGTATTGCATTTAGAAACATGTGAGCATCAAACAGGAAGATTTGCTTAACCTGGAGCCTTCTTATATCTTGTACTTTCTAAAAGGAGTAGGATTGAAAGGGAAGGTGTAAAATGGCAAGAATAGGGAAAACGATAGATCTCTTAATTTCTAATTTCTTTAGAAACCGAAGATGAATTAACTTAATGGATGCTTAACTTAGAACATAAATTGGAAACCATTGAAAAAACTAAAAACGAATAAAACACAAAATCACAAACTATAAGAAGTCAATAACACCCTACTGCAAAATAACGAGGAATTACACGAAATGTCAAAATTCTTATAAGCGAAGCAGAAAACGTATACCGACGCAACTCAAAACATTTTAGATTATAAAGCTAGTAGTGTATCTGACATAATTCAAAATTTCACTTCATGCGCTAAAAAATCATGGATTAAAACGGCGAACCCTTAAATTAGACCCAAATAAAAGCAATCTTATCCTCAGATATAAACTAAATTATTTTCAGTGTGATACAAAGACTTCAAGAACATCTTTTGTTGCCCAAAGATTCTGGCGATGTTATTAATGAAGATTAACCGAATACCGATGTATGATACGTATATCCTACCTAAATTCTGTGTTTAATTTACTTGGTGATGATGCATTAGATATGTGTTAAATATTCATTTAAAATGATATGATGATAAAGAACGCGTGTTATGCAGGTAAGGTGTCTTAAGCAATCGTAGGTGATGCGGACGATAATGAGCACCCTAAAAACAATTAGCCTCGTTCGAATGCAAGCGGATTGAGTTACATGAAGGTGGGCTTTCTTATATTATATGGTTGGAATCGATCGACCATAAATCAAGGTGAAATACGTAGGTCAGATTCAGACGCATGTAGGAGCACATAATGGGGAAGAATCTTGGAACTCGTTCAGTAAGTTCTGAAAACAACGAAGGGGTGGTGTATAAAGGAAAACCTGGAGGTTTCTAACCTAATCGTGGAGTTTACGAAAAGGAAAAAGCTGGACGGCCCACAATCACCAACTCATCATACGATAAAAACGATACAATTTAGTCATGTTGGTTCAACTGACGTGGAGCTAATCCGGAATCAATTTTGTTATAACAATCAGCAGGAAAATTGGAGAAACATGGAGATTGAAACGACGCATAGCGTGTTTCTTATACATTGCAGTGGCAAGACCCGTGTTAACCTATAGCTGTCTAGTTTGGTGAACTACGACAGCGCGGAGGCAGGCAATTAAAGGCCAAAGGAAATCACCAATAGTTACTATAAAAGGCATCTACAACCCTTCGATTTCTGCATTAAGGGAAAGGATTGGGGCATACAAGCCGAAATGTGGAAAGTGAAGAAGTTAGAATTCTTCTGGTAATGTCGGAAATCACAAACCCTATCTTTGACATAAAGAGTAATGGAATAATTCCCAAGTTCTTATTCCACACACCCTTGAAAGTTGATCAGGGATCAGTGGACAACAAGACAGAAACAGAGATTCAGAACCAAAACTGGTGCACAGATGGGTCAAAAAGAAGCACAGGCTCTAAGGCTGTATGTGTAAAAAGCCTGTATCATAAAGAATATATCATACAACAAACGAAAATACTAATAATAGAAGCATGCAGCTGTTCGGCGTTGAAAAGTAATCCAAGAATTGGTCAGACTACTAATAGAATACGACCGTCTAAGAAACTACCAACATGGTAAAGGCGTTCTTAAAGATGAACCTTGTAATTGTAAATGTAAACTGTGTAACGAGGATCATGCTATCTTTAAATGTTGCATTGGAACGGCAGAGACTACCATTGCTGGGACCAGACAACCCGATAACTTATGTGCCGGCAAAAAGCTTTATCACACAGTCTACTGAATCTAGTTAAAGGGACTAACCTGTTTATGTAAAGAAATATACTAAATATCACACAATACAATTGCCCTTAGTTTGAAGTGTTGTTAAATGTTAAATAATCAGCATAATACAGTGTATATGCGCCTTTTGTACATGCATGGTATCTCAAGGTGACTGGTTTCTTAAAGGTATTGGATAACCAAATAACCCGGCAACAATAAAGAATTAATTCAAATTTAGCCAATATTGCCGTTTCTACCTAAACCAGATAGCCAGATTGTTACAATTAGATGAAATATCTTGTATTTTTGTGTGCCATCTATAGCTAAAAATGTCAGTTTTAAAGGCAGTTTAAGAAAGCTTAGAACTAATTTTAATTAAATTATTCAGAATCTTTCACAACTTAAAGGGTAAATATAAAAAGTTCGCTTTTCTTAAAATATAAAATTTGTTTTTTAAACACGTATAGGATTCCTATATTGTTCCGATTTTGTGTATTTATTTAAAAATGGTCCTATGCCTGATTCATTTTTTAAATGATGTCCGTTTGACTGCGGGTCACCAAGTGACCCACATTCACTGCACTTTGTATTTTGCTGCATACTAGTCGTTAAATATAAATAAAAGTATCATATACATATAAATGTAGCTGTTATGAATTTATTCCTTGCAAACAAGGTATGAGTTCACCTCCGCGATAGGCGAGTTATATTTATGGTGAGCAATTGGTTCGGCAGTTCGTGCGTTTCTATTCTCGCAGTAAAAAGAAAAAGTTTTATAAGTAATATACATCGGTTTTACCGTTCTAAGTAGTATTACAACTACTTTTAACGAATTCCTAAACCCCAACAACTAAAAGCTAAGGTAAGGACAAGGACTTCCGCTTTACCTCAATAAATCTATCAGTATAGAATGGTTGAAAGGAGTTTGCTTCCGATTCGCTAGGTTATTATTGTTTTTTCTCATCTACCGTGCTGGAAAAGTTTTCTTTGACTGAGAAAGGCTCATGCATTTCGTGTCATGTGTAGGGTGGTCAACTTTCATCTGCAGACTATGTCAGTACGAAGCTTCATATATATGACATTAACATTTAAGACGCAGTACACTATCGGGACAGAGCAACATTATTTATTGATTTACCTATAAATATTATATATAAGCCCCTTATCTTATTTAAGTAGCAGAAATGATATAGGTTTGCTGAAAAGCTTGTATCATCAAGTGTTTCAAGATTTTTCTAGCTAAACCGCGTTCGCCCCGAAGATAAAACATGCTCATATTTGAGATGACTGTTCAACATCTACGGATATAACACACGCCTAACTAAAATAACATTTATAGGTAGATAGCGGATCTAATGCACCACCATCAATGTGTAGTCCGACTTATACCAGCACAATAACTGTTTATTGCACGCAAATTATTTTGGCAACACCGTAATGTGAATCCAGGTATTCACCGATATACTTTTTTACATTAGGAAACAATTGTCGTTTTCTGGGATTTTCTACGCCCAGCACTGTATTACATTTACAATCCGTAAAACGCTAACGGAGAATTGTACTATCTCGCACCAAGACTCGACTAACACTAATACTAGATACACGAATTGGAGGGAGTTATTTTACTGCCTTGAAGATATATGATGACTAAACGTTCTTCATAGCACGAGGCGAATGCAGTCCATGTAAGTAGATGCGTTTGACCACTCTAGTCATGTGTGTCGAACAAGTTAGTTTAATACCCTTCTTAATTTTATCGTTTCATGTAAAATAGTAAGCATGCGTTGCCTAGATACAGTTATACACCGTATAGGGATGTTCCTTCATTATACATACATACCTAGATTCTTCATTACTTAACAATTCATTAGTGTGTTTGATCTTATTTGTGTGTTGGGCCACACTCGGCGATTCAAACTGCTCACAAGAATAATATATTTCTTTAATCTGGTCTATTTGTTTAATGTAAATTTGAATGCATCACTGTATCTGTGTATCGTAAAATAGAACATGTAACATTTTGTTCCGTAAAAATACTACTTTTCTCTTTTTAATATTGTATGAAATCGTTTGTCTCCGAAAATTCTAGTCGTTCATTAATCTAAAAAACAAACATTAACGCATACCAGGCCACATGCTTAGCAATGATCAAATTATATCTAAATCAATAGATGTGATGGAAGAATTTGCTGCTTTCTTTGCCTTGGTTTAAGAAACATTTGATGCAGGAGTCTCGACTCTATTACGATCGCCAACTATTAGTGCCTCTAACATTGTCCAATATCTCTAAACTCTATATTCAAAATTTCATTCAAAAATTGCGGCTACATTATTAACAATGGGTCCATATGTGATTCCTTCATATTTTTATCAAAGATTGTGCGAACTGTTTACAAAAATTATCAATAATTTTGAATTTCATCATTTGCCAACTAACATTTTCAGATTTTTCAGATGTGTGGAAACGAACAAGAATAACATTAGTGTTTAAGTCAGGATTACGACCTGATAAAAAAAATTATCAGTCTATTTTCTTGATCTTTGACTTTGCCAAGATCTTCGAATTATGATAATGCTCATCATAGGTTTATGAAAGGCAGATTCACTACAACTGATTTAAGCAATTTCATCCAGCTAGCGGCCTTGATGATGGAATCATAGACGTCATCCATGCAGACCTCAACAAAGCTTTTGGTTCTGTACAGCATCATTTACTACAGAAGTTACAACAATTTAGAATATATCCCAATTTTGGCACTTCATTGAAAAGTTACTAGACTATATGTCGAATATTATGGGATTTGATCAGATTTTTTCTTGCAAAAAGTGGAGTTGCACAATGTTTGATGAATATACTTCAAAGTAATTAAGATCCATTGGGTAATTGGTATCAATCAAATTTTATTTATCTTAATGTTGAAAAATGTGAACTAATATCATTCTCTCGAAAAACTATAAAACCGAATATAATTATATAATTAACATTATAAATCTTTAAAGACGTACGACAATTAAGGATTTACGAATGGTAGTGGTAATAAATTAACCCTTAATGATTATATCATTTATATTTATTTTAACTGTTGTAATGAAAAGTTGCAAAGACTTTATAAATATTGAAATCATTATTACTTTGTATAACTCAGTAAATTGCAGTAGTTTCGAATATTGATATCTAATTTAATGATCTATGCACGAGAAATGGGTATATTAATTTACTAGAATTTTTACAAAGAGATTTTTTAAAATATTTGTAGTTTAAGAAACATGTATATTCTAATTTATCAACAGAAACATTGTTACATCAATTTGATTTTCAAAGCCTACCTGCAGAGTTATAGAAAAGCTATAACTTTATTAAATCTGCATAAATTAATTCACAATGTTATTGATGATTCGTTATTTTTGTCAGAATTTCAGTTTTATTTTCCCCGTTTTAATATTAGAAATTCCGTTACTTTTTTAAACAAATGAGCTGCGGCAGACATCTGTATAATTCATATAATTATAATTTAGATATATTTGGAAATATTTATCACAAATATTTTACTTCTATTAAAAAAAATATATTTTTAATATAGAAAGAAAGATTATTAAAAAATATATTTGTTCTACTCATTCAAATCAATTTACTTTAGTGTGAGATTCTTTGCATATATGTAGCGCCTGTGAGGTTACCTGTAAATCTGTAAGCGTATATTATATAAGCTTACAGATTTACAGATGATCTTATAAGCGTTACAGATATGCAGAGAACCCACCATTAGGCAATCCATTACCTTATTGCACGTTATGTAGTCCTTACTGTATGCATGTTAATTCATATTAAAGATATATGGAAATCTGTAATTGGATGTAAAATCTGTGAATGAAAATAAATATCTACTATTACTTTTATACCTAGTATAAGTTAAAATCACAGACAAATCTAAATATTAACATTTTTAATGTATTCTGTTTCCGGCGACGCCACCAAAATTTCAACTCGTAGTCGATTTATACTGAAGTATTGCCACTCAAGTATTCGCGGAATCAAAAAATGTTTTAATAGAAAGCTATTTGAAATCAAATATTCTATATCTAAATACATTTTAACACATGAAAGGTGTCTAATTTCACCAGTAGATTTCGTAACTTTGTGACGACGCATGATTTATTTTGGCAATGTCGTTCTTGATGAAGACTTTATTTCTGGGATTTGATAGAACATTCCGCAAATAAGCTTCAATCCTATTAGTGGTATTGCATAGCCGGATATCACGCTCTTCCGTCACCCTAGTTATTCGGTCGCAAGGGACTCGCTTCGGCGTATCTTCTGACCTCCTGAAACTGGGGTACGCATCCGTGCTGCAGATACGTCCAGAATGATGAAATATAAACCCTTTCGACAGTATTCGAGGGTATCAATTTTACGCAGTATAGGATGTAAGATATACATAATTTTCGAGTTAGTTGAATAATGAAACTCAATATTACGTTACAGTTTAATAATTTCTCTAGTTAAATTTGGCATCTATACTAGCAATGCATATCATAGCAGAAATGTGTTTGTAGAGTTAAAATTTAATGTCACACTGTACCTAACTTTTGAGATAAATGAAATAGTTGTAGGTCGAAACGAAAACAATTGAACTTGTGAAAATAAAAGTAATAGATATCTGTATTTTTTTAGCTGCACCTTCCAATTTTATAAATAAAAGAAGGGAAGTTTTGAGGCTGCTACGAATAATCAAATTTCATTAGTTCACTTATCGTGTGCCCGTAAAAATTGCGCGTACAAAATTTTATTCGTGCACACATTCATTCAATAAACATAAATGCAAAAAACTGTGCACTGTACATAGTAGAACAAATTTACGCCCAAAAATGCCCTAATGGATACGTACCGTAAAGTTTGATTAAACAATTTAATAATGTCAAGTCTGTTTAATAAACAGTCAAATGTCAGCGCGATAAACTTTGAATAATCGCTTATAGTGCCCAAAATAGTTAAATAAATGTTTATTACTAGTTAATATTTCATTGAAGTACAGTTTATTATACACAAATAAATATGATATACTTATTACTTATATACTGTAGTGATATTAATATTTCAGTCATTTAAATCATCCGATTTAACTGTAACCTCACCGGACTGTTTGATAGTCATAGAGTCAACCATTGTGACCAATCACTTATAATTTTTCTTTTGCCTAAAATGTTAAGTCCGTAAATTGATTATCGTTGAAGTAATTGCAAGGCCGTTTTCTTTTTATATACAGAAGAGCTTACCATAGCAGAATATTTATTATATCGGCGTTACATTTAAATAATCCCATAGTTTAAAATAAATGTCAAAATTCCAAAATGGCGATCTAAGAAATTCCAAGAAGATTTCTGATTCCCCTGTTCCCGAAAATTTCAAATTATCTTGGCTGCTGAATTCAAGAACTTGCCTAGTCCCGTTGTTGAATTCCAAGAACACAGAAAAAGGGATTCCTGGATTTTCTCCACTGATTTCTACTTAGAAATGCTTGTTTATGTTAACGAACTTCTTTGCTAGTTTAATTAGGGATAAATATTAATTTGCACATTTAAATATTTGCTAGAATTCACCCTGTTATAATAGTATCGATTAATTATTATTTTTATTGGATTTCACTTACAAAAATATCAATTAACTGCCAACCAGTGTTCTTAAAAATAGCATATAAGATGTTCGTTTAGAATAGTTTAAGCTTTGATCATAACCAGTTTAATACAGAAAACTGTAAAATCAGAATTTATTCTTTTAATTTTCTTATAAAAATTGTTTATTAAATAGTTACTGTATATTTACGTTGTTTGTAACGAAATTAGGGCGTTGTTTGTATTGTTATTATCAAGAAAGGGGTTTATTTTAATTTGTGATGAATGACAGCAACTCCATTATAAAACATATACTTTTTTAAACAACACAGAATACAGAATGTTGCTTAGGTACATATCTATACGCTAAAAGAATAAATAAACACTGTTTAATTACTTTATAGTGATTTTTCTAACGCCTGTTGGACACGATACATAATTCGGTTAAGGATTCATAACATCATAACTCACATAAAAAATATGTACGTATCATACTTGTTCCGTACAGAAAAATGTCATTCGGTACAGGAAGTTAGAACTTGTGCTATATTTCTCTACAAAATATGCGCAAGAAGTCCTAAACACGTAAATTGCGCACTTCTCAGTTTATTTGTTTATTTTCAGTGTTCATAACATAACCTGCATATGAATTTTATTATCTTGTAAGTTTTCTAACATAGTTATTGATTAATATAGTTAAGTTTTCGTCGAAAATCTTTATAATTTCGAATATGAAAAGAACGTCGTGGTCACGGCAACAAGTTTTCTGGTTAATTGAATTACATGAACAGCATGAATGTCTACATGCGTTAAAAAGTAAAGTTATATCACAATATAGTAGCTTTGTTTGTTTATTTACATCAATTTCGACGCAGCTAAAACGCATGCGCCTGCAACAAATTTTGTCCACAATTTTGCTTCAATATCATACTCATATTTTTATTTTGTATAATATATCTAAGCAGATTTTCTGTAAGAGGCATATACGTATTAAAAAAGGGATCGAATAATGACTATAGATGCCAAACGTGTTATTAGTCCTAAATTTAAATGCTGGTGTTGTTTTAAAGATAAAGTATAGATTTGTAAACATAGCGAGAGATTTAGGCCTGGCAGTTGTTGGCCACTATATATATAATATATATAATATGTATAATAAGTGCTCTGTTTTTCAGAACACAATGCCGGGATGCGGGATTTCTAAATTTTGTTTTTTTTTTTATAGTCCAATACTAATTTAATATTATATTATTTTTTATTTATCTTGTCCGCTTACGATTTTATTTTTTTTCTTTTTTTTTCAATAAAAATCAAAATTAATTAAATTAGTGGTTTCAATACACCCAGCGACCTCTCTAAGTAAGTGCAAGAAAACTGTGGAAAGTGACTTCCTACCTGCTAGGTGGCACGGGACGCTTCAAAGGGGACCAGATCGTCTGTCAGAATCGTACTCCGGACGCTTATTAACGAATAGGCAGGCAATTTTCTCACCTAACAGGCGCACCCTCAAAGCCCTTTCTTGGTTTATTAAATTTTGATTTAAGTAATTATCGAAATCGATGTAAACACTTACTGTACAATAAAAAACAACGTTTCAAACCAAAACAAGCTTAAATCTTTATTTATTTACCCAAATGCTATATTTCCTTATCAATTGAGACTCTAATGATCACAAAGGTACGTAAAATGGAATCAGAAAATACTATATAAGACCATCTTTAATACAAAAACACGTATTCAAACTCTCCTGGCATTTTTAAAACTAATGAGGTTATGGAAACGTCATATCATAAATTAAATATCAAATAAATAACGGCGCCATCTATTTGTAAACGGCAAATACTAAAAATTTATAGCAAACGATTATCTATTATTATACGTTATTTGTTAAAGATAGCTATTTTATCAAATATCAAATTCGGTGATATTTTTATACAACCCTTACATACAAAATTTACTAAAATACTAAACTAAATGGCGGTTCTTATAAACTAACCCCCAAATTATCGTATGGTGAAATAATTTATACAAAAATATAAGTTTCTGATTAAAATTAAAAGGGAGCTGAATTAATTCCGTTCTGTTTTAGGTGAGGTGATTCTAAGGAGATACTAACTTGAAAGGACACGACGCTTGGCAATCTCGGGCACTGGACTGCAGTTTCTAAAGGAACGGGCCCCCGGTCTCGGTCAATGGCTTGGAAAGGCAAATCTGGTCGGGAAGTCTTCGTAGAATATTTATAAGATATTTTCTTGGCAAATTCAGGTATTCGATATGGATTTAATAAACAGGATTTGTATCGATACTTTTTTAGGTAAAACTTCTTGGAACTTTGATAATTTTTTTCAGTTGTGGCAAAAAAAAACGTTATAGGAAGATTAAGACAACCGTCGTGTCTGGTAGCCACCAACAGAATGAGAATTCAAATCATATTCAACGGTCAACAGCCTTCGATTGTTATCACACAGGTCGACCAACCTGAATTTTGAAAGATAAAGCTAACCGTCATTAAAATACCGTTATTTTCTATAGTTTAAGGGGAATACGCCAAACGTTGAAATACAAACAACCCGGAGATTGAAAAATCTCTCCGAGCAAAAATATAACGAACATAAAAAGGATACCAGGTCAGTTTGAATTAACATATAAAATAAAGTTTACATTATAATAACGCAATATTTAGCACCTAGTGCTAATATTATTCATTTTAAATAGCTATCTATTCATAATTCGCCTGTAGAGTAGGCAACTGAGTACACGCTTCACTTTTGAATTACTTGTTCCTTTAGTCTAGAACCTTGTTGTGAATGCCTTTAAAATAGATTCCATACCTTAAATATCATAGCATAAGATATAGATAAAACTTAATTCAAATTCTTGGTATTCGTGACGGTGAAGGTATTCCAAAAATAAATAAAACTACATTTAACGTTTCGGCAATATATTGCCTTCCTCAGAAAACTAAAAACATAATTCTAAAACCGAAAAATTAATGATTATACTTCAGAAGTTACATTTTGTTAAAACATTAAGTAACATTATTGTTTTAATAAAATTTAGACAGCATAATACACCCTGTATTATGCTGTCGGAGTAGTCTTTGTTTTAAACCATTCGTCTTTTATTTGTCTTACATTTCTTTCTACAAAATTTGATAAATAATTATATTGAGCATTCTCCACCAAATTATGTATCGTGTCATCCAGGTTTAAGAATAGACCATTCCATACACAAACGCTCACAAAGTAAAACATCTTAATAGTAATTTTAGAGGTTCGAATCAAGCAAAATTTTCCCAAGTAAGATATTTTGCAGAATATAGTTAATACAAAAGGTATGTATATCTTTTGCAAAAACTCTGTGTAAACAATTCTTCTTGTATATTATAAGACGCTTCCATATTCCTTTCAACATAGCGTTCAATATTAGATTACTTTCTTTAGCTTCCTAATAGCGCCATCTATACCATTATGCAACATTTTATCTTGGAGTCAATGATAAAAGCTACGAATGGGGCTTTTACATACATCAAAATATAAGCATCAAACACCTCGCTAAACACTTAACCCGAACAATAACATTTTATACTGACCGACTTTATTGTTTACGCTGACGGTACTTAAATACAAAGAAAGCTGACCTTAGAATTTTTACACATATACATTCCATTGAGTTTTAAGAGCGTATAATACAAGGAGATAGTACGGAACTTGGGTGAAACTATAAAATAAAGTCTACTGATATGGCTACTCGTTTGAAACATCGGAAATAATTGAAATCGAGCATTATAGCAGCCTGTCCTACACGAACTGTATTTATTAATCCTGTACAGATAATTTCAGATTTTTATAAAGAAAAGAAAAATGTAGTTGGAACGCGTCAACAAAATAAAACACTCTTCCAGCAGACGTATTTTTCACGGCGCAAAAACATTACCGATGATTCCTATTAGAACACCAGCGAACACAACAAATTGGAAATTACTCCTCGGGTTATTTTTCACCAGACGGTATGAGAGAACGTTAAAGGAGATTTAAGACAATAGTTTCTGACAGTGTAAAAAATTACTTCGCCTGAAAAACTAACAAACTTGCTGGCAGATTACAGACAAGCCGTCCACAAGCAAAGCGGGTTCCGATTTATGTTTGAATCCTGTCATGACGTTATACACATCTGTTTGCTAAACAAATAGATATAAACTTATAATTAACAAATAAGTATATATGGTGAATCACGGAACCCGTCCATTAAAAGTTGTTCACTTTGCAATGATATCTCGATTTTGAAACTTTGGGGTTAAGCATAGTTGTCTAAAATCTCTTTAGAAAAAATAATTTCATCTATGTCGCATTTCCACTTACATGGAAAGTCATGGCCATATATTTTTACGCCATGTGATGTAGAATTGAATCCTCTATCGAAAAGCTATAGGTGTTCTTATGCCTATCTCTATCTCTTCTTCTACAATTGGTGATTTTCAGAAAACGTAGTTCTTAATTAGTATTTAATTAGAGTGCTATAGACAGACGTGGGCCACAGGTTGGAGTGGGCCACCCGAATAACTGTAAGACTAGTGACATCTATGTCAAACCGCGCACATTATTTATCGTATTTTGACGCGAGCTCACTTTTAGGAAGCATTTGGAGGTCATAGACGTATTCTCGCACTGTACAGAAAAACGCCCTAAGAATTTCGCCGAGAAAGTTTTTACCCTCGTACGCTTTCACGCGATTTGTCATCGCATTTTTACGAGAAAAACTCAAGTAAATATACAATATGTTATTTGGACATATAATCTTTGAAATGCAAAGTGATTTTTGCCCATTATTCACATTGTCTTTTGTGGGGTGCATATGCAAAAAAAGGCGCTTGTAGATAGAAGTAGGCCACTATTTGTGGATAGACATGGGCCACTTGAGTAATGCCATTCTTTGCACAATAAAGTGTTTTTACCAATTATGCAAATGTCTTATTTACATATTTTTATCATTTAAGCCATTATGCCTCCCAAAAAAAAAAGAAACTCCCAAAAAGAGGTGAATTTTGAAAATTGATCGCTGCTATAAAGCAAGTGAAATAATAAAATATCGGAGCGTGTTGCTTCTGCTGCTACCGATGTTAGCAGATCGTCTTTTCAACGCTACTTGAAACGTGCGTTTTTTTTGCAACACCTTTGTCATTCCAACTTTATTACTCCTTCTTTCTAGACATTAAATGAACATTATTACTGAAGTCGCTGTTTTTTTCAATTTTTAACCCTCATTTCGTGTAAACTATTTTGAATTTTGCAAATTTGACAACGGATTCGTAATCAGCGCCTTTGAAAACCCCCAGGACAAGAATTTGTAGCATATAGCAGCATTTTTTCAGATAAAAATTTGGGTGGCCCACTTCTCTCTACACTTTCGGAAAACACGGAAAATACACTTTTTTTCCATTCAAAAAGAGAAATACTTCAAAACTTAATTGCAAGCATCTGCTATGATGGAAAGTTGCGTTTTGGAATACCCTTGCGATTAAAAAAAAAATTAGGACAAAATTTTCATTTTTCACCATTTTACAACCAAAAATAAAAACGTGACCCACTTCTGTCTACAGCACTCTAATAATAGGCGGTGAAAAACAATCTTAAGTTTAAGAGCATATAAAAAAGATAAAATATAGTATGAGAAAATAAAATTTATTGTATACAAGATAATCAAAAACGAAATGCTGTATGTATTATACAGGTATAATAAAATTATAAGTGTTGTATATGACCTTCATTGGCTTGCAGAAACCTTAGGATCCTGATGTAAACTCATATTGTTCTAACCTGTTTTATTTGTTCGGGATCTATGCTGTTAAACGCTTTAGTTACTCAGCGCTCTAGTTCTACCTTGGTCTATACTTTGGCCGAATATACCAGCGATTTTTTGTGTCGCCATAAGTAAAAATCCAAGGGCGTTAAATTAGAAAACCTTGGTGGTTAAGCTGAAGGTCCATTGCGTCCAATCCTCCTTTCATTAAACAGTGTTATATCAGATATGATCTATTTCGTAAGAAAAATGAACTGATGTTCCATCCATTTGGTACCAGCAATATCTCCGATCAAACAGAGGCAACTGAATGTCCGCTACGCATTGCCGCGGAATTACGCTATGTCAGTGTTTAAGGTGCTATAAATTTGAAGACGAGGACGTCCAGGTCATTGATTGGATCTGGTCCTTCTTTTGACATTACCAAATCACAAATTAAAAAAAGATGCATCATTAAATGGATACCTTACCAATCCAGAGAGTGGTGGCAAAAGTCATCGGAACAGAGACGGGTAAAAGAGTTTCTAAAGGAACAGAGGCCTGAATTAACTAAAGATCTACTCAGTAAAGGTAAGAAGACTGTGAAAATAATAGTAGATCTGCTGACTGGTCACTGCAAACTAAATAAGCATATGTACAACATACGTCTGATAGATGATGCTACTTGCAGATTCTGCCTAGAGGAGGAAGCAGCAATTCATATGCTGTGCTAATGTGACGGCCTGGTAAGGACAAGATCTCTAGTAATGCGCGTGGAGAACCCCACAACTAGTAGCTACATAAGGAAGCCACTCTCAAGGATGATAGGCAAAATTGAAGAACGTCTTCTAGAAAAAAAGGGATCCCAATAAATCTGAAAAGGTCGCGGTGAAACAGGTCCATTGGCCACCCCAACCCTTATCTAATCTACTCTAACTGGTAGAAATGTCTGCCTAACAGTGTCGAAAAGTATGTTCTGCAGCCCTTCTCCTACAGATAAACAGGAAAGACTTCGGCATCATCGCAGGTCTGATGATTGAACATACTATTGTGAGCACCTATGTAAAATCGGAGTTTACAATGGGGACCCGAGTTGCAGACTATTTGGAAGAGAACCAAAAACAGCCAATCATATACTACGTGACTACGAGGCATTGAAACACGGGAAGTAAGGTTTCTTTGGAGAAGAGACCACCATTTTAGAGTGGCTTGGATAGATTACAGATAAGGTGCCAGAGTGCAGGTTGCAGTGCTTTTAGGGAATTATGAGTGGGACAAGTCCTGGTTAAAAGAAAGCGATTACAGCAACTAGTACTACTCATACTTGTATATCATTTTAACATTTTCCTTAATGACTCCCATTATCTGTGATCGTAATTATATCATCTCGGGCCTTCGTTATATATTAAAAGTAAAAGTAAAGTACAGTTATATATCGACGCGCGAAAAAATCCCGATTAGAGCAGCAAAGTTCAATAACAATGCTACTCGCTTCTATTTCAATGAATTAAAAGATTACAAACGACGATCAAGTTATTGTTTTATACTGTAAAGCAAAAACTTTAGAGTGTGTGCAAAAGCAAATTGAATTCGAACCAATTCCAAATAGAATTCCTCTCGCTTCAGTGAAAGCAAGCCAATAACGTTAATTCAGTTAATAGTCTCTCTGAGGACAGTATTTTCCTAAGTTGATTAGAAACTACAGCTACGAGCAATAGTAAGAATTCTCCCTTGCAACAGAAAAAAGGTCGGATTTATGGTCACACGATTAATTATTTTGCCCTAATTAGATATCACGTCCGCCTCCCTAACGGAAGAAGGTAAACTTTCCGCTGTCCCTAATCGCACTCGCGAAGACGCTACAAGTTGCAGCCGTAACTCATCTTTATCACCTTGCCAAGGTGTACAAAGCAAATCACAATTCTCTCGTGATTTTCTCTGATATGCAAGAACAAACTGGTGAATATTTTAATCCCGAATGGGCTGTATTGTGCACTAAAAATAAAATATGTGTACTTTAAGATGCTGATTAAACAGGTGTTGCGCATTTTTTGTATGGCAAATACGGTACTTAGAAGAAAAAAAATCACGTTTACAATGCATCAATTGAAAAGCTTCTTCCTCACACTAGATTTATCTTACACTATGTACGTTTCGCTAGTTATATACGCTAGCAACTTCAGGTGTTCTAATTAAATCTATAAGTCCCAATATTATATATAAATATAGATATATCCTACCAAACAAAAAATAAAAATCAAATTAAAAGACCATTATCGTTTATGAATTCTAAATATCTGTAATTGAGAGGGCTTATATCTGTATTCAGTTGGTACTTGTTAGTTTTTCATAAAAACGAATTCCCACATATTTATTACTTCGAAATCATTTGTGGAAAAAGTATGTCCTCTGTTAAAAAAAGATGATAGGCGAAAGCAGATTTGTCAACATTGTGATTATTAATATGATATAATGTTCTAATCAAAATCTAATCTCAGAATTTCTCTTTGTTTAAAGTATGTATACTTTATTACAAACACATTTCCTACAGTCCTTAATTTCAATATTAGATTTTAACTTCTTCCTTCAACTAGTACTATTTCCAAAAACCGAACTCAGGTTAAATTTTTTAAATATAATTGTATTTAATTTGTATACCTAAAAATGGTAGAATAGCTATCGGAATGTTCATAGTGTAAAATAAACCAGGTGTGAGGAGGAAGTTTTGCAAATGAAGTTTTGCTTCTCATTCTTAATGCATCGATAATTTAAATTTTAGGTTTTAACATGTATTTATCGTTTCAAATATTATTTTCGTTTTCAAAAAAAAATATTTTTTCTTGCAATGGTTTGCTGTCGTCACAAAAAACTTCTTTGTTATTTAAGTTATTTTGTACTACTAATTATATCATTTTTCATTTTTTGCATACATTTTGGTAACATACAAACTGGCACTGCACTAGGACGAACGATTAAAAAAAGCTTGGCCTACTCTAATCAGGAGAGAACTTGAAAGCATGTTATGTACATAGCATATTAAATTTCTTGGAGGCAAGTACTATATATTGTAGTGGTATTCCCACTCTTGAAGGCAGATTTGTGGCAATATCAATGGTAATCTAATTTGTTTTTTATACTTACATGGATGAAATAACTAGCTTTCTAGTAAATTGTATCGATAAATAAAAATTGTAAATTTTGATTTTTCCGTGTCTATTTTTTATTCTACGTTATTTTTCTATTCTTAGTTCTGCGGATTTTTTAAATTAATATTCCAACTTAGTATACATTTATTAGTGTTTCCATCAAATCCGCAAAACAAACACTAAAGGAATTATCCAGAATAAAAATTCTAGTTGTATGAAAGACATAACCCTCTTTCGGAATATAAAGAATGAAAAGTGAATTGCCATTTCACGACGATAAAGGTGAATCAACTACAGTTATATCAATAAATAAGGTATAAATTACCAAACAACTTTTATTAGAAATCTTTTTTTCCATGTGATTGGTATTTAATAAGCTATAAGCACATTGTCCTAGTTTATTGTCTCGTGTATATACTTTACTTTATACAGTGAGGTCGTAAATTGTCCCCCCTCCCGATAACTTTTGAATGGTATGAGATAGAGCAATGAAACAAAAACAAAGTGAAATTAGAGATAATTTGTGATTTTTTGCCGATAGAGATACGCACACGGGTTCTGATGTAAAATAGAGGGCGTAGCTACCTTTAAAATTTTAAATGGGAAGTAATTTCATTTAGAAGCTGATTTGGAAACAGTTTTACGATTTTCAAAATTTTTACCAACATATCCAAGATTAATTACTAGAGTACATACGTTACTTTTTCGATAGCCCTCGTATAAATATTGTGGTTTATGTGACGTAGGAAGCGATTGCTGTAAAATATGACATATTTTACAATATGACGCTTTTGCAAAATTTAGCAAAAGTGTCTTATCTGTCAGTGTATGTGTCATGTGTGTGGGTGTCTATGTTACAGATTACTGTAATTACAGGTTTCTGTACACTATATCCAAAAAGCGAATACGAGGGTTGTCGGAAAAAGTAGCCTATGTACGCAATTATTACAATAATTAACCTTGGATAAGTTGGTAAAAATTTTAAAAATTGTAAAACTGTTTGCATGGCCATAAAAGTAATAGAAATATCTTCCAAATGAGCTTCTATATGAAATTATTTCCCATTTAAAATTTTAAGGATAGCTACGCCCTCTATTTTACACCAGAACCCATGTGCGTATCCCTATAGGCAAAAAGTCACAAATTGTCTCTAATTTCACCTCGTTTTTGTTTCATTGCTCTATCTCATACCATTCAGAAGTTATCGGGAGGGGGGGACAATTTACGACCTTACTGTATATACTTTACTGTGTTATAATACCAAGTAGATGCAGGCGAGTTGACGATGGGTAGGATAAGGTGCGAAAGAACGTTTAGATAATTTCTATTTATTAGAACAGGAAAAGAATATATGTGTTGTTCACCTATGCCCGGTACTAACAAAATTTTTGATTTGTTGCATCTTTAACATACATAGCGATGTATTGAAAACCGCGTTTATGGGTGGGTAACGGTAACGGGCAATTTAAAAATTGAGGAAAAACGACTTGCAATACACATATCGATATCAGAAAATTAAGGTGTAAATAAATACATAGAACAAAATACCAAAAATGTGGTGAATGTATATAGATGATACATGCATAATATAGCGCCATGGTGAAGAAGCTCTGAACGAATTCCAATATAGAAAACTAAATAAAATTCACCATGGAAATGGAAGCAGAAGGCAAGATACCGTTCCTGGATGTTCTGGTACATAAGAATATACACGGCACACTCAAGATATACAGACAGAAACCCTACACACACAGGACAATATTTACACTTCGACTCTAACCACCCAAACAATGTGAAAATTTGAGTAGCCAGATGCCTATATAATAGAGCCAAGAATATTTACTCAGAGGAAGAAGACAGGAAAACAGGAGTTCAACGACATAACCCACACATTAAAATAGAATGGATATACTGTAATGTAATGTAATATTAGATTTGGAATTCGTTATGTATTTACCTATTATATGATTTCAGTATTTGCATAAACTTAAGATATATACTTTTATTATTTTATAAACGAAATTAATATTAAATTCAATACAAACAGAACGTATAACACTTTACAAATGTTTATATTTCTAAATTTCAAAGTCATTTAAAATTGTCAAGATAAAATATGATGTTTGGGAGGCTGTGTGCAATTCATCGTATATGTGTGTTCTGGTGCACATGGTGATATAAATAAAAAAAATGATTATTATTCATTAGTTACGAAAAATTGTTGATTGATTTGAAAGATAAATAAAAGTTCTAAAAATTAAGAACGGAAAATAAGAAGAAATATCAAACGTAAGTTGAAAGAAGTATTGTTTCGAGAAGTACTACTCGAAGGTTGTTTTAAAATAAAAGGAGAAGCTGGAAAAAAGATATAGAATTATTGTTTCAAGAAATACTATTCGAAGGTTGGTTTAAAATAAAAGGAGAAGCTGAAGAGGGGATATTAAAGAAGGAAGATTATAATTAAGGTGCAAAAATTGAAGAGGAGCTGGTGATGAAAATCTAATTTAAGGTCGGACTTTTATATTTATTTTAATTAATTGCAAAATTCATATATTTACACATACACACCATACATTAAATTTTGAGCTAGCAGGGATTGAGGTAGGTTTTTTTGTTAATTAATTAATTTTTTTATTATTATTATTTTAAAAAATTGATATTGATAAATGTGGAATCAAATGCATGTCTTTGACAACCGGATTCACACAATAAACACACTCTGAGAGAGAGACAGAGTAACATCACAATGGAAACAAGGCGTTGTCATTAGCAAGGAAGAATCGGGTAACACAGCAAAATCAAGACCGAGAACAACAAGACAAGATGTGCACAACTGTAATTCCGTACGTAAAAGGCCTATCGGAAAAAAAATCAGGAGAATAGGCTACAAGGTTAGAATAGCAATAAAAACGACAAACACCAACAGATCAAAATCAAAGCCGGACAACGTGGATCAGAGAAGGAAAAAATGTATACACAAAATACCGCGTGACTGTGGAAGAACATACATCGGAGAAACAAGTAGACCTGTGCAAGTCAGAATCAAAGAACACCAAAAATTAGATCGACTGGGAGAAACGGATAAGTCTCGCTTGGCTCAACATGCTTGGGAAGAAGATCACAAGATTGAATGGGACGAAGCAACAATCCCGGCAAAAGAGGACAACTTCACAAAATGGAGACTGAAAGAAGCAGCACACATGCCCACACCGCCAAATGCCATAAACTCACCAAACCTGGAAATTAAAGATGTCTGGTTATATCTGTAGCTTAAATATAAGTTTTAACATAGCAATATCTGGCTCCCTGATTGGCTGAATGGTTAAGTGCTATATTAGTAAATATTCGGAATTTCGAGACCGAATTCGAATCTCACACAAGACAGAGTGAACTATATTCGGAAATATTTGTCAAATTAATTGTAATAATGAGTTTGGCAAGAAACTACCCTGATGACGGCAGTAGATGAACTGCCGAAACGTGCGATCATCAAAATCCTAGAAAAGATGGAAATCTCCCAAACAATAACGCAAATATTCACCCATCGTCAAAAATTTCTGGTTAGAAAATGTGAATTAGAAAATTAGCAGTCAGGAGAACTTTTACCGATCATTATTATCGCAGTGTAGAATTTGTGGAAAATGATAGATATCATAATCGGGAAATTTGTTGGTCATTTACATTTTAATATGCTAACACGTACTCTGTATCCGCAGAAAGTAAACGTATCCCCTAGTGTTATTTATTAATACATATAATTCCTAACACCACTGCATTTTAAAATACTTATATACACAATTACTTATCCTCGGAGACAACAATAGCAGATCCTGATAAATCAATAAATGATCATTGCAGATATTTTCGGATGCCTATAAGTAAATGGAGGCACTAGCAGTTTAACCTAATTCTTCCTACAGCCGACCAGCTTTACTGCTAATCGGTAGATCGATCGCGTGCACACTGTATATTGAACAATAATCTAACTCCTCATTTAGTCACAAGCACAACTAGATCATTTGCTCAATTTTACATTCATTTTACGACATAACATAAACAGTCTGTATTTATTACACTGCCATGGTAAGATCTCCGTAAAGTTAAGTTTAAGTTGAACATAACCTAAGACGTTTGCTAGTTACTTCTACTGATTGTGAGTCGTAAATAGGGTTTCTGAGTTCCCGGAAATAACTCCATGCTGAAAAGATGTATGCACGTATTTAATCTTTACCATCTTTCTATATATATCTACATATATGTATAACATAAATATCTGGCAATATGATACAATTTCCATTTCTGTTTATTTGTAAATAAATATACCATTGAGTCTATTTACAAAAACACTTAAATTTATGGGGAGAATAACTGTACAAAGCGATGCTTTTCTCCATCCCTTCTCATCAAAGTCTGTAGGTAGCTTATTAACGATTTGCATCGACAGGAAACCAATTACGCAGAAACAGGTTCTCAATGAAATTTATTAAATTATTATGAATGATACAAAAATGATTACAAGGTAGCTGAAAGGTACGAATATAGAGCAATTTAATTAAATGGACTTAATATTTTAAACGTCTTAAGATCGCTTCATTCAAAATCATTTAATTTTACATAAAGTTCGTATAACAATCTTATCTTTAGTCAATTGATTTTAATATGTATGAACGTCCATGCAGATTGGCCCTTTTTTAAAGTGTTTGTGATGTGCAATAACTATTAACGATTCAATTAAAACATGGCAATTGAAGGACTAAATATATAACATAGTAAGTGCCTCAAAGTTATTAAATAAGTCTTTTGAAAAAGATGATATGAATGTAAAATCATCGAAACGTAAAGCAAAATAAAAAAGAATATGTATAAATGAGAATTAAAACATGGGCCACTATCTTAGGAGTTGGATTTGATTATTAAGAAGTTTGGCCAAAAAAGTACAATGTCGTAATCGTATCCTTATTCTAAACATGTAAAAGGTGTGAGGAGAATTGTGTATTTGAAGGTATTATGATTTCTGACACTCCTAATAATCTGTGAAATTTCCAACATTGTGTATACAGGTTTAAATTATTGTAGATAGTTTACATTCCAAGTTGCCGAAAATGTCTTCGAATTAATTTTCCTAGAATAACCAACCCATGTTGTAGCTGACTACTAGACATTATTTAAATTGAATAAACCTCACTAAAGTTCTAGAAAGTTATCTTGAGGCTCACACGTCAAGATTATCATTTAAGACATACTATAACACTTGTAACATTTAAAACTAGAGCAATCATAATACGCCATTACCTAATTTAAAGTATTGAAGCGACAATTTTAATAATTAAAAAGCTGCAGCCAATTTAACTGGAAATTACATATATTTTAAGTATATTCGCGTTAATATTTCATTTATTTTTTGTTCAAAGTCTATAGCGTACGATATATTAATAGCCTATGACTGTGCAAATTTACTGCCGGAAATTAAATCTCGAAAATAGATTTGTTGTGATAAAATAAATTCATTTGCGTTATCATAGGCTATTATTTTCATACGTATAAGCTACTAAATTCGATTGTTTATAATAATGTTCAATATGAATTATTGCATGTGATATATATTGATAAGTTATGCTTTGCGATCAAGACAGTTTAAATAGCAAATTGGAAAAAAAAATGATAAAAGCTCATAAAAGCAAGGATGTGTTTGGAAAATATAAGAGAATTCGGTTTACTTTTATAACAGATATCAATGAGATGTCAACTTTAATGTTTCTTTTTCAAAATGTCTACTTAAAGTGATAATTGTTGCACTTAAAACGACAACAATAGCTGCATTCGTTTTAGATCTTCGGTTAGTTGACTTTAATTGAGTTGAAGACACTGAAACAAATCAAAAAATTGAATGACTGAACCACAAACATAAAAAAAAACCAACAGTGTTTAGCTTAGTTTCGTGCTTGGTTCATTTGAACTGATCAACTTTGACTTTTGAGTGGTTACTAGAGGGGCAGATGAGTTTGTTCGGTTCAGTTTGGTCATTTTGTTCAAGAAAAAAGGTTGTGCCTTTTCAGTGTTTTTTATGAACTAAACAAATCTAAGTGATCAAACACGTAAAAGGAATACACCTTAGTACACATGACAGCCTAGATGAGAGGCATAATTTTATGTTATTTATTTAGATTTTACATAGCGCTAATCGCAAAGTAATCACTTCAGCGCTTCTACATCGCAACACAGAACTAAAGGTATTGTTTCCGCTTGTCATATCTTAGTGCCCACGTCGTATTTGAAATCGTGACAATCAGTCAAATTCTGCTTTTTTTCTATTGTATCTTATAGGGGTGTAATTATATATATTTTCTTTCCACTTCTTTTCTTAATCCGGGTTTAAAAGTGCTCTTTAAGGTTTGTTTGGTTGTATACAAGACCAATTACTAAAAGCTTTCCGATTTCGATAAAACTTCGCCTTTTTCATTTGTTATCCGATGCTATTAAAAGACCACAAACGTTAAAAAGCTTTCAAATTGCGTTACCAAGGTATTTGATGAAGAATTGCGTTTACTTGTTCCATTATTTGATTAGTTTTAGGTGCAATGGTGTTTAGTGGGTTATAACGCTAATTTTGTATCTCTTTAATTTCATTTTGTAATTTATTTAGTTCTGAGCTTCATAATATATGTACATATATACTTACATACATTTCTGACATTTACGCTTTCTTATTCGTAATTTTTTGGACAAATATATTCATCCCTCTCATATAGGTTCCTACTAATTCTGCGGTATACATATACAAAGATGCGCACATGTAATGGTTCTTCAATTTTCAGATAACAATTGAAAAAGCTTCTGTTCTTGTTAAGTGAATTATTGGCTTTTATTATTTAGACTCCCACTCTGTTTAGCCGTTAAATTATACCAGCCATTCCAGGATCGAAGTGCTCTGCACTAACCTGTACAGATCTGTGACTGGTTCATCAAACTAATCCCCTCGGTTTTATTTTTGGCTTGCCAAAAATTGTCTGTCTTCTTGCGTTCAGAGCGTCGCGTTCACACAGGATGTGGTATGCGCTCGCTATCATCCTATTGCACAGTCTGCAGCTGGTATCTCCACTGTTGATTCCAATTTTCTGTAAATGTTCTTTCAATGTACAGTGTCTTGTTAGGAGACTTGTTACGATGCAAAGATGATTGCTACTGAGCTGCAGTAATTCCTCAGCCTTCTTTTTGATGGTCCGTTAGTGAAGGTCTTATCATGAATTTGCCTGGTTGTACTATTTCAGTTCTTTTTTCGAGTTTCTCTTTGATTCATCCCCTTATCTCCTCTTGTGCTGTGTTTTTAGACACTCCTAGAACAAGCTCTGGGCCTATATCTGAAACAGATGATTCCTTTCCTGCTAAGTCCTCGGATTTTTGATTTCCTTCGATTGCTAAATGTTCGAGCACTCACTGCAAAGTTACTTACTTATTGCGGTCAGTCAAGCTATTCAATTCTCTAATACATTCCCACACTATTCTTGATTATATCTTGGGGTTCACTAGTGCCCTCAGTATCGGCTGGTTGTCTGTCGCTATATAGATCCGCTTATTTTCATAAGCAATCTGATTGATTTCAGTTGCGCAAGTCAGCTTGAACGACCATAGCCTATTTTCCTGGCAAAATGTGGTTCTAGGTGATCGTTGTATTTCTCTTATCGCTGTAAATTCCAGCACCAGACCCGTTTTCAGTTTTTGACCCGCCTCTAAAGCAAATCAATTTTCCGAACCTGTTAGATTGAGTTCAGTATCTTATTTCCGCTTCAAATTTCTGTTAAAACGAAATGTTGAAATAATGTGGTCTGATCTCATTCTCTCTCAGCTCTTGCAATCTGAGATACCTCATTCCTGCTTCGTCCATTATCAACTCATTACTAATGTTATTCCTAAACGGACAAGCCTCTGTATCTTGCTAAGTTCAGATATAGCAGCTTGCTGCTGCACATTCTTTTGACCATACCAGAGATACATAAGTGATCATGGGTTTAGCCATGGTGATCGTATAGGTTAACTATTAGATACATTATTCATTTGATCCAACAAAGAGTACTTTATACGGATTTTTATTGCGAAAAAGAAGGTGAAAGAACAATTAAATACTCCCAGAAAATAATTTACGTAATTCATGTATTTTGGGAATGACTTAAAAATTATTTTAACTACCTCGGTAATCACATATAGCAATAATAAATTTACTCGCATAATGATCCAGAGAAAAAAATTATAAACTCGTACATATATAGGCAATTTATAATATCTTGATAAATCAAGAAACAATCAAATTCACCTACCTGCCAGTACCTGCCTATAGGTACTTAACTTTTTTTTTATGATTATTGTAATTATGTTCAGGCAAAGTACATTAACCTCAAATATTTCCATAATAAGTATATCGTGTGTCACAATTCCTAGACCCCATTTCCTCTAACGTGAACGATTAAAATTTCAAATATTTATTCAACTGAAGCAATACGGAATTAACGATGCATAATTTGCGTCATGCGATATGTTCATTGGTTCTAAAATGTAACGAGCACCAGCACTAAATAGGTCCATTCAAGTCGCTCATATTGTCGTTTGTAATATACATATAAGCGAATATACGAAAATTCCGATATTATATCTACAATGGAAATTCCTGAAATATTTCCCCACAGTACATACACACAATATCACTTACGGAGTTTACTTTCAAAAGACGCAAATGTAGAGATCGAATTCAATTATATTGCCAGCCTCAGAGAATTCTAACGATATAAAACAAACTGAATTCCTTCCCCATACATAGCAAATATTCTGGCTGCTTAAACCTATGTAGAGACATATGCCTTCACGGCCGAGTTGCTTATGATGGCGTTCATATATGAATGTTTGCTTGCCGGATGCATGCAAAAGTAGATAGATATAGTAAATTCGAAGTACATATACAGCGGAGTATATATAAGACAAAGATCGAGTATATGTAATAACCACTTCAATCAATACGCTTGCGTCAACACAACACGATATATGAATTATGTCTTTCATAGTATGTCAAAATCTTGTTACTCAGATATTCTCAAGACTATCGCCCTCCAGAGTTCTTATTCCGTCCTAAGAAATGTTCACATAGATTGAGTCGAGGTGATGCTGCGAATTTTTTGCAGCAAAAGGACAGGATAAGGGTTCTTGCTAATCCGCCATTCCGAGAGGCCTGCAGGCAATCGTTTACGACGTTAAAGATAGGTACTGTTTCAATAGCTTATATCTATATACATAGTAGAATATACATGCTACTGTAATATTTATATTTACTAACATTAGTGATTTTGTATTAGTGTTTATAATAATAATATTCGTAAAAAGAAGTGGTAATACTCCATTACAAAATACTGAAAAATATGGCACTGATAATACTTCAAAACACCATACCACAAAACTATCATCATCAGCAGTAAAACTAAAGTATATAATCACACTAAGCATATCCTTATTTATCCCTACAAATGACAAACTGCATCGATTATGTGATGCGATCAGTATATGAAAATTTGAAAAGGGCCAGATAGTCCTTGTAACGAATTTTGATTAACTTTTTTGGTGTGGCCACTATATACTCGAACACAACTTTTGCATATACTATTTTTACAAATCAATTATATCATATATTGTTGGGTAAATTATAGATCGATTATAGACGCAATATTTCCCAAGTGCTTAAAAATATACAGAAAAGACCACAGAAAGATGCTTTAGAATTACTAACTGATTTCGTTAATTTCGCTCCAAATATTATGAAAGAAAATATTTGCCAAAGTCGTATCATCTTTAATAGGTACACCACAGTATCTTGAATATCTTAGCATTTTTTTTTTTTTTTGCGACCCGATGCATACAAACGGGATTTCTTCTGTTTATATTATAAACTGAAATATTATACGGCAAAATCAACAACGCTGAATCATTTGCACTATAGGAATCTTTATAGACCTAATTAAAACCTTTGGTTTAGATAACAAATTATTTACGTGTATAATTCGAGGAACAATATTTTGGATGGATTAAATATTATTTTAATGCTTGCTTGCGTGCATGGTGGTCGGTAAGAAAATATCGTCACCAGTAGGTTCAAAAGAGGTGTTCCGCAAAGTACGGTTACTAAACCATTGATGTTTCTAACGATGTGTAAAACATCCCAAAAGTTTCAATCCAGAACAACATAATTGATAGGCTTTTTGATGTGCAATATACCTAGAAATGATATAATTCAAGAAGATCCAATTCTGCTGAACAAATTTTTGATATATTTTTGAAAGAACCGACGGTATTTAAATATTGATAAAACAGTATCCATTTAGTTTACACCACCCACAATCAACATCAATAAACATTCCTTTCTAGTAGAAAATCAAACTTAATTGAACAAGTTTCAAAAGTTAAATCTTTAGGCCTTCATAAAGTTTGGATAAGAATGTATACATATGGTTATAGGCGTATAATCTTCAGCCCTCCATACAGTTTAGAGGAGATCTTTTCTGTGATGCCGATGGTTAAAGGCACAACCATTACAGATTGCTGAATCCAAATATTTTTAATTTAGATGACCAGAAGTCGGCCTTTTGTTTATTTTTTTAGTGTTTTCATACATGGCCAAATTTTGGAATAAGAGCTCGGCTACATCTCTTATACAAGTTTTCATTTCCAGCTTCACCAGAATATGTTAGCCTGCACATTTACATCCGTCACGACTTCCCAATTCCAGAGAATTTTGTCTGAATAACCTTTTGCGGGGATTGTTATAAAACCGTGCTTCCTTGACTTGTATTTTGTACGCGTCGCAGATGTTTAGATGTAGGATCTAGGCAATGTTATTGTGTTGTTATATGTGATATTTGGGGACATGAGTTATGTATCTATCTGTTACATAATTAAAGGACCTTATCTCCTTGAGGTCTTGATTCTGATCGGTAGGGATATCCTTCGGTATCAGCAGACAGCTGGCCAGAATGAATACATACATATATATTCCGTTTTCTGCAATATCTAAGCCAACCAAGTCCAGCTTGTTCAGAAATTGTACGGAAGTGTAAAATTCCAATATGTCTTACAGATTTCATTGGATGCTACAACTGACTGGGTTTCGTTCTTTGTGTACGATAATATAGATATATTTTCCGTAGGTATTAGAGATTCATATTAGTTGGTAAGATATTACATTTTATGCCGTATCGAGTCTGCATGTGTGTAATGTTGGGCATATTTTTGACATGCGGTTATTAGATACATAAATCTTTCACCACACAAACCACATCCAAAATATTGGATGGTAAAAGACAACCTTATCTATAGACTTGTTTCATCATCGAAGCGAAATATAATCCATGCATCGATTTCTTTCAGCTTTTCTGTCTTAATTCTGTTAATGAGTTTTTTTTTTTCTTAATAATAATGAGCCACGTACGAAGAGGAAATGCAGATCTTACTGTAGATTACAGTACTGTGTGAGGTATTTCCATAGTTGTGTGGCCTATATCAATTATCTTCGAAATTTATCATTCTTTCCTGTATTTGGTACGTAATGTATTGAATTATAAACCCCTTTACATGTGTATGATTTTTTAAATAAAAATTTGTATTCCACTCACGGTGCAATGAAAAAGTGTGATCTTCAAAGTGCTCCTACATACATCATCATTACTGCCAACATTTTTCACAGTTTATAGCGTCTCAACTTCCGCATACCTCCGTATATCGTAACGTTAATACTTCCACATACGGAAATGTCAGATTCCGCTACGCGCGCACTTCTAAAACAAATACCAAAATACCCTTAAAAACGCAAGGAATTTGACGTTATTATTATGGGGACTGAAGGCGCCTTTATTATTGAATCGAAAGATGAAATGATGGCTTTAGAAACGAGGGTAATAAATTCCAGCCTAAGAAAGACAGTAAAAGAAAGAAGGAATTTGAAAAGAAACAAATATTCTGACTATGTTATTATAGCCGTTCGTTTCGTATTGACAGAATGGTTGACGCACGAAACAGGAAAGCAGATTTTAATCGAAGGGAATGGAATTTAGAATTCTACACGAATATTCATGTTTTTTATACACATTTATGAAAAAAAGAACCGCTAATGTGACGATATTAAGTTCTATTAGTTTTAGTTCAACAACATTCTGACATAATCGATTTTATTTCCTACATGGTAAAAAAAAAGAAATCATTGTTTACTGATTACTACAATTTTACAAGTAACTTTTTGCAATACGTTTTCTACATTTACAACCACCTTATATACCACCATAATAAAGAAAAAACTGCACTTTAATATCATTAATAATCACAGAGAGGCATCGCATGTGGGATAACTCACTTCAATGTTCAGTAAATCGTTTCTTATTCATATATTTATGCAGATTATATGCATAAATATATGATATATATAGCATGAATAGTGAAATCGGTGGTCCGATATGCGAGCTTCTCTTTGTTAATAGTGTAACGATATTGCACATAATTTTGGTAAAATAAAACCTATGTTATTAAGAAATCATTTATAAAATTTTGTTGGTATTTTATAGACAAATTGCAATGTCTTCAAACTTGTAATAGAATGTATGTAACTACATGGTGAATCATAAAATGAGATGTGCTCCGTAAAACCAAGGTCCAGAAGGGCACAGCCAACACATTCATTAGGCTTAACAAAAACCTATTGACAAATACAGAAATACTGTTAAAATGATAGTGGCATTACTGACATACCACTGGAAATTAAGTAGGCATGCGCATACAATAAGCGTAATACTTCAAGCTGAAGCTGAAGAAGGAACCACAATAAAAAATAAGAAGAAAAGTAGAATTTCAAAATAAAAAAACATCATTATGAACCTAAGAAGGTCACAATGATTCCCGTGGACAATCTATATCTAATTTACTGGAAAGTATGTATTTCTAAATTATATACTTTCCAGTAAAAACTTTAGATTGAGAAGAACACCGTTTTACGAAAAACGATATTTCAATAAAATGCTTTAAGTTATTTTGATAAAAGCTTCTATTGCTGTTTCTTTAATTACTTTCGTTACATTATTATAAGCAGGAAGAGAACCTTACACCGCACTTCCATTAACTACTGATGAAGTTAAGAACTGATTAGGTGAAGAGTTTTATAAAGTTATAATAGAAAGACGAACTGTGAAACCCACACCAACATTGCTTTATAATCAAGCTATTTCTATTATTTTGGATAATTCAACTAAAAATCTGCGGGAGCAATATATCCTCTCACCTTTTTTGTAGGAAATCTCCGATTTCTTTTAGTTTTTAAAGGATTCCGGTACCTATTCCAATATTATTCTGGTACTTTGTACTAATCTGTCCAGGTCTCTGGCGGGTTGATTAAAATAATCTCCTGGATTTACCACCAAATGCTTTTGCCTTGCAGATTGCGTGTTTTGTACGATCTCTGTCATCCTGTTATACAGTCTGCAATGGGTATCAGCCGCTTCCATTAAATTTTATGTGCATATCCTTTCTTTGCACAATTGCCTGTTAAAAGACTATGCAAAAATGCCTACTAATTGTAAACTTTAGTACCTCTTTGATAATCTCATTGATAACACTTTTTTTCATGAATTTGCTTGGTTATATTATTCCAGTGTTCTTAGACTCAAGCTCTATTTTTTAAACATTTCTAGAATACTTTTTGGGCCAATATATGAAACCGATGCTCCTTTTTTGCTAGCTTCGCTGATTTTTACGTTCCTTTGGTGTTAGAAACCCCTAATTCCCACAAAAAGTGATTGTATTTCTTTTTTTTTTCTTGTTTTTGAAGCTATTCAGTTCTCGAATTCCCAAACGAGTCGTGAACGTTGCTTGAGGTATAGTAATGCCCTCAATATGTGGTTGTCTGTTGTAATATCTGTCCGCATGTTTTTAAAAGCCACCGCCTTAATTTCTACTGCATATATTCCTGGTGAAATAGGTGCTGTATTCTTTACCTCGGTTCTGGATCGGCCTTGTTACTAGATTAATTCACCACGTCTGCCTCCACAGTAGCATTGATTTCAATTTACCCGATCTGTGATTTTCACTTCGACTTTCTTGTTGAATGAACATGACAATCCCTACTGGATATAAAAGCTTTTGGGCTGATATGCCGTGGTCTAATTCTTGTAGACTTCTTGAGTGGTGTTTTGCCTGGAACTGCTACGCAATAAATAGTCGTGCTGCACGAATGTGCTGATGGGCTGACCGGCGACTGCGTTTCGATTTCCGTACGTGTAGTGCGTTGTCGCGTATTTGTGTTTTTCAGTGCCGGAAATCTACAAGTCCATCTTAAGACCTGTCCTGGTTTACGGCGCTTTCGCGTGGGCGTCGTTGGCCCCCACTAGATCGAAGTCCATCGAGGCACTTCAAAACAGGACACTTAAGCTAATCGTGCAGGCACCTTGGTTCGTAAGGAACGAGCAGTTTCATCGAGATCTGCAAATTACGACCCTCCGAGACCTCCTTAAGCAGACTCTCAACGCTGCTTGGGCTCGCGCCCAACTCAGCAAAAACCCTTTGGTTCAAGCGGTCGTGGAACCCCAGAATCGTCCACCTCCACTAAAGAAGTCAGACGTCTAGATGTTTTCTTAGAGTAAGATCTAACGTTCAAAACCTGACGACCGCCTTCAAACACCTTCATGTGAGGTAAAACTTCCAAATAAATTACTTACTTACTATTACTTGCTAGATTCAAATAACAATCATTAATCTCCCCTGAAGAGTAACTTATCTCAAGTTACCCCCAAACACCCACCCCCAGCGGCTTAATGAAGCGGCTATCAGAGATGAAAGGGTACAGAACCTCAGGTTCACTCCTTAGTTGAGATGTAGGTTCAACGTCATAGCCAGAATACAGATGTTGTTGATCCTTAGGCCTTCTTCCTTACGATTAAAATTATCCTTGTGTTGGTGGATCTCGATAGCTTCTCGGTAGAGTCGTGTGGTGTCGATAACTCTGTGCCCGAGAAGTCAATAACACACCCGTGTTGTGAGAGTGCATGTTCAGTGCATGAATAGCCGATTTATCGGAATAAGCGAATCTGCAGCATCTTTTGTGTTTCGCGAAACGTCGGCATCTACAAGAATTAGACCAGGCATATCAGCCCGGAAACTTTTATATCCAGTAAGGATTCTGACACCGGCCGTGAAAGCCTACATTCATTTATTAAATATGACAATATTATTATCGCTAATCAAGTACTCTATCGCTTAGTGTGCATAAGAGCAACCAGCAAACTGTAGAGGAAATTGATGGGCAAGCGAGACAAATGTTGTGCATTGCCGCGTTATTTCAATTGACTAGCTGCGATAGCAAGTAAATTATAAGACTTCCAAAATAAATGGAATCCAGCAATTAGTATCAATTGCCTTTCCTGCATCTAGCATCGGTTATTGGTTAGTAGTTTATTTCCTCCAAGTGAATAGTTGACTCTCATTTTGCGAGTATTTTACATTCATCGCTATTAAACTTTACTTTTAAAAATTTCTGGTGTTAAGAAGAGAAAACGCGATGCTGAATATCGTCAATTTCAAGAAGAATGGAACGAGTACTTTGCTTTATCAATCCTGTTTCTCTGTTGTGTAATGAATTGTAATGCGTTCTAAAAAAAAATACAATATGAAAAGGCATCTTTCTACTAAACTCATTAGTGAACAACTTACAGTTACACTACATTAATTTCGAATTTGGACAAAGAGCAACAAATGTTTCACTGTTGTGTAATGAATTGTAATGCGTTCTAAAAAAAAATACAATATGAAAAGGCATCTTTCTACTAAACTCATTAGTGAACAACTTACAGTTACACTACATTAATTTCGAATTTGGACAAAGAGCAACAAATGTTTCACAAACAGCCGACACATTTCGATAATGCAGTGAAAGCTATCGGTTGTTTAAAAACACCATCAACTAGCTTATACTTTTTTTTTTAAATAATCTAGGGTATGTCAATTTCATCGATTGCAGTCAGAAACGTCAAAACTTTGCTTGTCAAAGTGTTCTGCTAATTGTCAATTGTCCTTTTTGGTTCGATCGCGTTCTATCAAAATATCACAGGTAACTTGATGACGTTTATATTTGTTAGTATCGTAATTAGTATTAGTATCAGTATTAGTAAATTACCAATCGTTGGCGGTTTTGATTATTTTTTATCAAAGCTCTAGCTCCGAGCTCACATTAACCTGTTGTTGATTATTTCTTTACTAAACGTAACCTATAAAAACGGATCTGTCTTTTCTATTAGAAATATTATTTTCTTAAGTAAGTTTGTAAAACGGGCCAGTATCACCAAAAGCTGCCTATGATTAACTAAGGGTTTTAAGAGTTAAATAAAAATATACACATAGATAGATAATAAACGATTTAAGTTGCAGTCAAACGTCTGTGGAGGTAGAAATACTTAAAAGTCGAATTTCTTGCTAATGGAGTAGTTCTTTATTACGAAAAAGAAATTACAAAGCGAATGGCTTAGAGATAGTGTATATTTACATGTATTAAATTAAAAAAAGCATTTCTCACCGCGTTTTTGAAGTTATCGTTACAAATATGTATAAATACCATACGAACCAAACATAGTGTACCTATAGCCTTTGGAATTCCGTGAAAAATATATATTCAGTACTTATTTTAGCAACTCTGGACATCACCAGCTTAAAGCAATTGCTTAACATATTTTTCACATCCTGTATATAATAAATTTAACCAGTTACCAGTACTTTACATAGATAAATAAAAGTTAGCTTAAAACGATTGCTTAAAGTATCATAGCAGAAACAACAGCCTCAACTGCAATAGAAAACTATAAAACTAACATTGAATAGCACAGTTGGCACTTCAACGAAGTAGTTCATAAAATAGAATTACTTTTAGGACTGCGTTGCTCAAGATGTTGTAGCGCTTGCGAACGATTGCTTTACAATTGTAAAATATGTGTTTCACTGTGTTGGGAAGTTATGGAGTATCTATTTGTGAAGGTGTTTTCGTGCTGCTTTTCGTGAAATATAACTTAAAGCTTTTTTTTTATATAAATAGTAATTTCGTTCTCTTGTTTATTTTTACAAATATGATTAAAAATGCCATTGCAACATCAATTTATCAATAATACTTTATCGTCGTAGAATTATTACTGACAATAAATCTAATTTTGAATGATGGATGCATCAGTTCCTCTGAAATTGATACACAATAGTAATTTTATATTTAACTGACACGTTTCTCTTCAGTTTATTTTTTAGTTAATGATAACATTTTAATTTGTTTTTTACATTGACGTTATAAGAGCCTGAAGGTGGCCAGTTTCGGCAGAAACATGTAACTGTTTATAGATATTAATATTGATGTATAAAATTGCTTCTTTACGTTAGCAGCTACAACCTCCTTCAATAGATAAACCGTTTCTATAACTTGCACACAGCTTATAGTTTCTTATTGTTACCGCTATTCATATGTATTTATATTGCGGACGAATTGATTCAGTAATGAGTGGAGATACATGCGCATATGTACTACCAAAGTCAACGGTCTTGATTCAAGTTTGACATAAATAGAGATAAAAGTTTCTTCTCTCTTTAATTTTGAGTCAAGTCTTTTATCTTCGATGGTACATATTATATATATTCGTAACTAATAATGATCTATTAATATAAATAATTGATTAATAAATGAAAAAACATAGTTTCTTGAGCGGAAAAGTAAACAAAAAGCATATTCTATCAATTATAGAACGATAATTGTAGCAGTAGCAATAATAACTAATAAGAGCTCCTGGGAGGTTACATTTCATAATGATCGAGTTTTTATAATAATATGTATGTGTGTTTCTGCATAGGTATTTCTTAAGCAAAATCGATATAATAGCTAGGAAAACTAATCAACTAAACTTACATTGTGTGGGGTTGTTACACAAAATAACTATTATTACTTGAATTAAAATTGTCTCCACCCGGGCTTGGCAAAAGCAATATTTCTATTTAGTTGTTGGAGAATTCCATTTATTTTTTGTTGTCTTATTTACTTAACCGGATGGGATGTTTGTATATTCGTTATTTCTCGTTTTTTTTTACCGCGTGCGCTTGTCATTTATTTAACACACCACTAAAATATAAGTATTTCTACGAATATCACCTTTATTATGATTGTTTCTTCATTTTTACATTTTTTATGGTAAAACATCTATGAGACATAGATAGTCCAATGATACAAGAAAATAAGGTATGCTCAACTGAAAACTAAAACTCGCCTTTTTCGCGCATGGCTTTCAGATACGTCATCACTCGACTGTCGCCATTGTTGTTGATGTACTTTCCAAATTACCAAGTTTATCTCAACCAGTTTCAGTTTATTTTCAAATCGATTAGAACACTTTATTTAGTTTTTATTTAATGTTTTGTGTCAGCTTCTGCTTGTAGTAGTTTCGATTTACGTGTATAGCGACTTTAGTTAGGTGTTCGTCTTACAAGTTCGTTTTAGGTTTTGTGTGTATAAATAAACTTTTTATAAACGTTGTAGTGGATATTCTTGAGTGTTAGTTGTATTTCTTTGTAATATTCAACATATACATAAAGATGTGGTAATTAAATTTATTCGAACAATGACTTTCATTAGTTTGAGGGAATGGAATAAAAAGAATTGATAAATAAATTTGTAAAAAAACAAAAATGAAATCCTACATTCACGATCATTAATTAGTTTTTTCTCTTTTATCTGCATTTTCTTTATTCCAGTACTGTTTACATTAATATGTTTGTGCTTAACTAATAGATATATCATTTCCCATAAAAAAAAATGAACCACTTACAATTAGTAAAATTGCAGTACATATAAGTACAAACAAGTATGAAGGTAAGAGCTAAAGGAGTGTAGAACATGTTCAGTCAAAATAAAGCTTGTAATTATTAATGCTTTATTTTCTATCTTCACTGCACTAAAATAAACAAAAGTGAAATGTTATACTAAAGGCAAAAAATAATTTACATTAGCGGAATCATTCATCACAAAGCAATAACATTAACATTTTTATGGCTGCATTTCTTAATAAAAAAAATGCGCTAATTACAATGGTTTTTTTTTTCAAAATGATTTTGCATTCTATTGAAAATTACACGTAAAAATGTAAATTATTTAAAAAATTTGTTTCAGTGCCAATTTTATTGAAAGAAATGGCAAAGAAAACAGTTTTATTGATTTTAATAGGATAGATTTAAAAAAAAAATGGGAGTTAATTTTCTTTACATTGGTGATACCTATTAAATTATTAGATTGGCAGTACTGTTTGGCCCTCAATTACGTCACATCTAGATGCGCAAGAGTCTACCTTATTTTTTTGTATGATAGATAGTGCCACTAAATAAACATGAACTGTTTCTTACAATAAAATGTTTTCTGAATTTATAATACCAAATAAATATAGCCTTTATACATTTACGACAATAATACCTTCATTCCTTGCGTTATCACCACCCAAATTCATATAAATAACAACACCATACACAAAGTATTATTAGTCTTTCAGTTACAAGTAAGCATAGGTAGCAAGCCTACATATATTGCAATAGTTTTAAAAATCAATTTACTCATTTAAATTATTATTACCTCCATTCCCCACCGGTGTTGTTGAAAATTAATTGATTTAATCATTGAAAAAAGTGATCAAGACGATCTAAATACGATCCTAACCGAGCGACGCAGGACACTCCCTTTACAAACTTTACATACAACATGTTTAGAAACATTTTATACACTACTATACTGCTATACTGCTATATGTATATGTTTCACAACATTCGCCATTCGCACTTACTGGTATCAGGAAACTGCTGCAAAAAGTAGCAGCTTCTTTTGATATTGAATAGCTGCTACAAACTGCTAACGGTTGTTAGGTACTGCACAATAACACTTTGCTTTGCAGCAATCCATCACTATATATTAATAATTAAAAATGACATAAATACAATTTGTTTGCATTTGAATATATTCAACATTTTTATTTAATTTTAGTATTAGACAACTAGCTGTAGACCGTGCTAAATTTGTGGTCTTTTCAAAGAAAATCACAGACATTATAGGGTATATTTAAAAACCTTTGATACTACTGTGTGCATATTTATTTTATATATTTTACCAACCATATTCGAAATAATAAAGAATTGAATTATGATTTATTCATAATTTAACTATTGGTTAACTAAATAATATTAATATCAAGTCTTATCTCCTTTTTATTTTGCAAAACTCAATTTTTCTAATTATCTTCAACAGCGAGAGTTTTATATCATCCGTTTTGCGGTTGACCGCTCTTGATAGACACATTCGGCATGAACACGTTTTAAACTACTGACTTGAAGACAGAACCCTCTCTCGTAATTCAATGGAATTGGCAACATAATTTCATCACATTGACATGTGGGACATATTCTATGTATAAACTTAAGCATGAGTGATGTTTTATAGTTCTCAATTGTCTGTTAGAACTTCTTAAAAAGCTATTCGAAATTTTCGACATTTCTCTTTGTATTAATTCTTTTTCCTTTGATAAGGTTCAAAGTAGTAAAAATAGATATACTCTCATATTTTCCTATGTTATACATGTTTGGAAATTGTTTTAATAATAACATTGTTCATATAAAGACAAAGTTCTATTAAAATTCTTCCCAAGTTATTTAAATCAAAGGTCGATGGTCGTCCAAATATCTCATAAATTCATATTTGATGGTTCATTTAATGAAATATTCATGCGCACAAATTTAATTTCGTGTGAGCAAAAACTTGACCCCGTCGTACATTCTCTGTTTATGTAATATTTTTTTAAACATCAATAATACAACCCGAGTAGCCTCGTAAGGCTTCTGCCCTTTCAGCCACGGTCCTTGCCAATTACCCCTCGAATGGAGAGACTAAAATAGGCCTTTTACTGCGTTCTGTTATGCCACTATTGCCATAAGACCGCCCAGGCCGAAATGAAGCAGAGAAATTATGGCATTGCACAAGTCATTTGATGAAAGTAGCACAAAAGAATAGCAGTAGCATAAACGTGCGGTCGTTCAGTCCGTATTTGCGGCCTGGAAAATTAATTAAACTTTGGAGCGTATGCCGAATAGTTTGTTAAAGGGACTGAATGATATTCGGACACGTCGGCTTTCGTATTTGCGTGAAACGCACGAAATTACGTGACAGTTAAAACACAGTTAAATGGGAATACTTTGCAATCGAAGTTCCCTACAACCTGAATAACAGTAAAATTATTTCAATGCGATTTTCTCATATGTCGTAGGTAAAATTTTGGTCTTTAAATTTGTTTGCATAGATATGTATATAAAAGAAAGTGCCCTAATTTGCTCATCAACGGCCCATGCAAACCGCTTAAGCTAGAAATGGGAAATTTGGAAAGAAATTGATTTTGTAACGTAAGCATTCACTAAAGACAGATTTTTTTTTTTAATCTTTTATCATGAAGCATTTAGCAGCGCTGCGTGTTTCACCAAACTTGAAAATGTTATATAGATGAAAATGGATGTACGGATTCCTCCTTAAAGCAAACAAACAAATGTTTTATCACTTTCTCAGAATTAAGTTAAGTTATTAGTAGAGTGGTTAGACGTGTCTGTTTACACAGGCCGCACTCTGCCTATGCAGAACGTTTAGCCATAGTATATCTTCAAGACAGTAAAATCACTCCCTCCGATTCGTGTGTTTAGAGTATCTTGTATCAGTGTTAGTCGAGTCTTGATACGATATAGACAATTCTCTGTTCATGTTTTACGCATTGTAAATATAATACAATGTCGGGCGTAAAAAATCCCAGAAAACGACCATTGTTTCATAAAATTTAAAATTAATGATTTTAATCTCAATTTAATGTCAATTTTGTGTATATGAAGTAAAGTTTCGCTTGTGAAAGAGTTTCATTTGATAGTATCTTTAAATCACCTAAACGCTTAGCAGATGTAGTAGGCAAATATCGTTCGCGTACGTTTTATGTTTAAGATGAATGAAATCTGTTATATCGTTAATATATAAAGTAAACAAAATTGATCCCATAACCGAACCTTGAGCAACACCGTACTTAACAAGTCGCAGTTATGACTTTTCACCTCCTGTGCCTACTGCTCGATATCTGTCTGTTACATAACTCTAAATAAAGTAGGTTACATTTCCTCTAATGCCAATTTGTTTGATCTTTAACAGTAATAAATTATAGGGTTATATATTTATTGTTACAAATAAACATTTACAAACTACCAAATAGACTTTCACGACAATTGTCCACACGATACTCTGCCGGGTTCCCGGGCTGAAACCGCGTTCCTGATGGAAATCTGCTTTACTTCTACTTATTTCAAATTCCGCGGCGATTACTACGAAAAAATTTCGGGTGCAGCCATGGGATCCCCTCTTCCCCTGTTGTTGCCAACGTTTTAACGGAGGCATTTGAACAATAAATCCTAACCTCCTATTCTTAGAAACCGAAATTTCAATACGTTAATGACAGCTTCGTAATTTGGCCACATGGACGTGATTCCTTAACAATTTTCTCACATTCCTTAATTCGCAACATGGTTTCATTAAGTTCACCTGGGAAATTGAGTCAGATGGTACTCTCCTTTTCTTAGATATCCTAGTGAATATTCCGTTTACCACGCTTACAAAATCTCATTGTTACCTAAATGCCTTTTCACACCACCATTCTGCCCAGAAAACGGTGTCATAACTTCTTTAACCCTCCAGTACCCGTCTGAAATTTTATGACCAAGTACCCGTTTCGGTCTCTGGGACCGAATTAAAACTAATATTCTTCCTGTTGATAAATTATTAGTAAAATAAAGGATATGACACACTTAACTAAGTTAGCTGTATTTATTTAAAGAATAACGCGCATATAAATTTACAACAACTAATTTAATTAGATATAAATGTTAACAGACTCTGCAAAACATTATATGCAACCATCGCTGGTGACATATGTAGCTCATGAACAAGAAATGTAATATATTATTGATATTATTTGAGGTTGTGGTAACACGAATCGCATACAACGGTAATGTGTTCCAAAATTTTTACATTTGCGACAGAAGTAACGAGTTTTTCGGTTTTTCTTACTATCGCAGTAGCAACACCTTCCCTTTTCGGGCATTGGTTCTGTATTTTTAGGATTTACTGCGTCTTCCATGTCACATATTTTACGAATGCGAAGTTTCATTGGCCGAGGAAGTCTTTGTAAAGTTGAACGCTGAAGTAAGTGGGGACGTACCATTTCCATTGCAAGTTGTTTGAGAAATTGTCTGCGTAGCATTGAACTGTTAGAATTATTTGGTATATATACCACATAGGAATTAATTGCCGCAACGTTTAGACTGGAATAAAAGACCAGTATTGGCCATCTTTGAGTACTTCGGGCACAATTATATGTGGAGCACAGCTGGTGAACCATGTCAACTCCACCTTTCATATGATTGTACATTATTATTATTTCCGGTTTATCTGTTTCCGGGTCCATAGTATCATCGTGATGCATACTAGATACTAATATGACATTCTTGTTTCTTTTAGGCATGTATGAAACTAATGTACAGTCTTTGGTAAAACCAAACATACTTGTCTTAGCCGGACGTTTTACTGGATTCGAAAAGTCTTTCGGTAGTTCGACTTTATTCATTCTTACCGTGCCGACAGTTGTAAGTTTTTTATCTAATACTTTGTTTACTAAACTCATACTGGTAAACCAGTTATCTAACGTTACGTTACGACCTGTATTATATATAGGTTCGCAAAGCCTCATTACGATGTCAGCCGGAGCATTGCTAGTTTGAAATGGCCCATTTGGTTGTTTTCCTACATATACTTCGAGGTTAGCAGTATAGTACGTTTTTGCATCCGATAAAGCAAAAATCTTGATTCCATACTTATTCGCCTTTGATGGTATGTATTGTCGAAAGCCGCAACGACCGCGAAAAGCCTCCAGCTTCTCATCTACCGCAACGAATTCGTATAAACTGTAGCCAATTTTGCAGTTGTCGACAAATTTGTTGAAAAGTTCTCTAATCGGGGATAATTTATCTAGTTCTTTCCTCTGGGCGCGAGTGTTTTTATCATCGAACCGTAACGCACTAAGAGAAAGCGAAATCGATTCAGGGACATCGTCAGACGGAATACTTCGACACTTGACCCATCAGTTGCCCATAGCTCTGTAGTATTCAGGTGGTTAGCTTTCAAAATGCCAGCGTAGTACAGTAACCCCAATAGAGCTAGAATTTCTAGTTTGTCAGTGAACCTAGAGTCGCTTGAACGTGAATAATTTTTGCTATTCACGCTATAAACTTGTTCGTATTTTCTACGATCAGATCTAGCATTTAATCATTGATAAAACATTTCCATATATCTGGTGGTTCTTTTAGTGATTGTGCAGGTAATTTAGATATAGGTAACCGAGTCACTTTATTTTCTGATCTTACCCTGACATTTTTTCTTGGAACCAGTTTTGACTATTTACTAATGCCATCCTTACCGTAAAAAAGTCTCCAGTCATTTCTTCTTCAATGTCATCGTTTTCATGATCAGAAATTTCTTGTTCACTCTCTGAATCAGTTTGCCTCTCTTCTAAATTATCTTCTTCCGAATCCGAAAGCAAGTCGTCGAATTCTGTTCATTATCATTGTCTAATTCGTTTAGGACTTCTTGCATTAGTTTTTCAAGACGTGGTTGTTCTCTTTCATAATCACCCATGACTAAAATCAACAACAAATCAAACCTACTTGAATGTTATTTGCATATTGCACTACTACATGCAACGCAGAAGAAGCGTATTTACCTTCAAAACAGTATTTGTCCTAAGTTGATTTTGAGATAACGTAAATGCCCGTTTCGGTCTCACGGTCCGAAAATGTGTCTATAATATAAACAACTTCACAAATCTAGTTCACGTGGCATACTGAAGCCAAATACGTCAATTTGAGAAGGTACATAAAAAGCGAAGGATGGTGTGAATTAGTTTGCTTAGAAAAAGTATATTTAATACTCGGTCGGCCTCATAGACCGGGAACGGGTACTGGAGGGTTAATCCACAGAACCATTGTCACACCCGAACCAAATTCCTTATTCAAAGAGGTATCCCGTGTTACCGATATCCTAATCAAGAATAACTATCTTAGACACCAGATCCAACGTTCCATAAACCGACACCTCCATTCTAAAGCAAACATTTCCGAAACACAACTTATTCCGCACCAATCCACTACTTAACTTTCCTACATCCAAGGTGTTATTGACCGTATACGGAAATCCTATCCAACCACAACATAAAAGTCCTCTTTAAACCCAACTTCAAATTATCAAACTCCTTTCCAGCCGAAGATCGTAACCCTTTTGAAGCTCCTGGTATTTACCAAATTTCATGCTCGCATGGCAGTGTTTATATTGGTGAAACAAAGGGCTCGGTGGGCACTCGTGTTGCAAAACATGCGCGTTATAATAAGGCGTTGCGCGTAGCTGGGTTTGCACTTGCTGAGCATAGGCTGGAGACCGGCAACCAACTTCAATCCAATCCTGTCCAAATCCTATCCCGTAACTCTCATTACTGCAGCCGCAAAATACGAGAATCCAATAACTTGAACCGTGTTGAAGACAGTCATCTCCTACATGGAAATCCTTCCTCTTTCCCAAACAAGCCAGTCACAACCGTTCCACTCCTCTAATTCGTAACTCGTCTCCGTGTATTAGTCTTTGAATTTTAGGTCAACAGCAGCTGCTCTGAATGTCCATTGAGAGTGTAGACGAAACGTCGGTCAGAAAAAGGTGCAGCAAGGGGTTCCAGTCCGGGAGACCAGCAGACTATATTACGAACGTTTACAAATTTCAGCGATCTATACAAATTATTAGTTCTACTTTAATTAAATAAATTTGTTATGTATATTTACACGTTAATAGCATTTTCCTTCTTAATGGTGTCGCTTTCCCCTTTCATCAATTCCCGAGATTCCGGTTTTGACGGTGACCTTGACAGGGTAAATGTAATAAAACTCATGGTGCTTTAATCGTAGATATATTTCTTGTTTAACCTACTCCCGTCTCTACCGTAGCCGGCGGGGCAACAACAACAACAGCAACGGAGGAGGTAGAGGCTTGAAAGAAACAACGATAGATTTGTGCATAGCATCACGTTGCAGTATCTTCGAAGCGAAGTATGTTTACCCTGTGTGTTCATCGAATTTAATCCAGTTTATACTCATACTATTCGAACTAAAAATATCAGATGGAAATTGTTTCAGAGCTTCTGTTGAGCCCAGCACATGAGATAAAATTAGAATCTCCATATTTAGGTTATTATTAAGTTAAAAGTATCACGGTGGGTTTTCAAATATTTCACCACCCACACCTTTCTGAAAAATTGTTTTCTTTACAGAAAAAAAAAAAAAAATAAAAATAAAAAAAATATATAATTCACTCGTTTTTTTATATAGACACCAGCTTCATTGTGTCGTACCTCGCTCACGAAAGGTAAATCGCAGGCATTGAATTAAATTGCCGTGTTTTAATTAAGCAAAAAAAAGGATCCTTCTCAAGACAGTGCATAAATCATTTCACTAATTATAACCATATTTCAGGGAGGCGGTTAAGAAAATGAATCGAATAATCCCTAGACGGATCCGCTCAATTTAAATTTAATGAAAGAGAATCGATTAAACCCACGTTCTGCGAACATAACCATAGTTATTCGACCGAAGTGTTGTAATTTCATTAGTGTTCACGTTTGAAAATGCACTGCTTTTTAACCCCTTTTGGTGATGTTACTACCGAGAAATGCATATTGCGCAATTTACAATTTGCACCGCCGTTTCTAAATTACCGGCGAAGCTGAACAGAAGATTTGTTGCCATTGTGCTTTGAGTTATGATTAAGGGAAACTCAACAAGTGTTTCATGCATTTGTTAGAGTAGCGCGCTTCTACTGTTTAAATTTTACAAAAGGATACTGTGAGTTGAAATTAAGCGCTAGTTTTTATTATTTTTGTTTTGTAACATGGATCAGGAGAATTTCATTATGGACACGTACAGGCTACTTCATTCTTGACCCTCACCACTCGCATATTGTTAGATATGGATAGTTTAAATGTTTAAATGTGGTAAAGAGTTCAATGTTGTAGTAGTTATAAACTCAGAGAAAAATTGATTTTTGATATATAACATTCAAGATTTTTAGAAGAATAAATGAATGAGAGTTTAAGATGGAAATCTCATTAGTAACGTGAAGATTTTTGTGCAATAGTTACAATTTTATCTTAGAGACGATAAGAATAGAAACAAGCTTGATGTGTGGTATACAACCGAGATGAAAATTTCTCTAAATATTACAGAATATTAGTGATAAAGGAAGGGTAGTGTTTTTCAATTCAATAAATTAGCTTTTGTAAGGCAATGTTAAAAAATTAATGGACATAAAACTTAATCAACGTAAATTTTCGGAGCATCATGACATTCTGCAGCATCCTATTACAAACTTTTCAGTTTTTCTGTAGAAGAAGCGCACATCCCTAATGGCAAAGGTGTCATTGATCCTCCCAATCCATAAAAGAGCACTGCCAGCATTTACGAACCACCGCCCTATATCAATCTTACCACCCATACGTAAACTGTAAAAAGTCTTTTCCAGGCTGTTGAATCATGGTCTTATGGAATTCGCGATGACTCATCGTTGGATGATCCGACGTCCTGAGTGATGTCGGTATATATAGTTGGTGTCTGTGCAACAAGTGTGACAGACGTTTCCGATTGGTCTTAGTCAGAGTGCGTTCTGTTTGTGGTACGAGCACACAACACCGAGTACCAGATCTTGTTTAAAGTAAGTGATTCTTTTTTTCCGGTAGAAGTTGTTTCCATGTTCCAAATCCATAGAAATTTACATATGGATTCTCATAGCCTTGTGTGGTAATGCGAGGTGGTGGATAGTACTTTTGTGCCATCAAACCGGATGTTATGTCGCGGATTCTGCAATGGCCGACTGTCCCAGCCGACAACTACGCTCGTGCTCCTTAATCCTCGTATTGATGCTACGTTTAGTCGTGCCAATGTAGAAAGATCCAGACGAACATGGTATCCGATATACCCCCGTAGATGACAGAGGGTGTCTGGAGTCTCATGTAGCGTAGAAGGTGTCCCGTCGGTTTGAAAACGGTTTTCACGTGATGTTTCTTTAGAAGATTTTTGAAATTGGGCAAGAAAACGGTGCCCATAACATCTTCCTGTGCCTCCCTGTTACTCCGTGAGTTAGCAGAAGTCGTCATTGGATGCGAGGCCCTCTCCACCTCCTTCTTGGAGTACCTATTCGCTAGTAGGGCGCGATCTAGGTGCGCCAGCTCCTGGGGCAAAAGGTTCACAGATGCGCGCGGCACGATCTCTTAGGATTTTCATGATTCCCCTCTTCTGTTCCGGTGGATGGTTGGAGTTCTTGTGTAACTAGCGGCCGGTGTGAGTAAGTTTCCTGTACACACTTTGGCGAAATGTTCCATCCCCATTCCTGCTGACTAACACGTCCAAGAAGGGGAGGCCACCGCCCGTTTCCCTCTCCATCGTGAATTGTATGCGTGGATGGATGCTGTTTAGATGTTAAAAAAATTCTAGTAGTGTGCCCTCTCCATGGGGCCAAATAATAAACGTATCGTCCACATAACGAAATCAGCAGGTAGGTTTGTATCCGGAAATATCCAGCGCCCTGGTCTCTAATTGCTCCATGTAGTAATTCGCGCCAACGGGAGCCAAGAGGCTACCCATTGCTACTCCATCCAGTTGGTCGAAGTGTTCCTGGTTCCAATGAAAATATGTTGTGCTCAGAACATGGTCGAAAAGCCGAGAACTTTTTACTGTAGATTCCTGTGAAAGCCTACGCAGCACCATAAGTAAACTAAGTAAAAGGTGGGCGATCTCCTGACGAACAATCACTATGGCTTTATGCCCGGGAGGAAAGCAAATGCGCTCCTGGAACGGTTTAGCAAGAGGGTATTTACCCTCTTCAGTCTCAATAAGAGCCACTTTATATTATATATATTTGTGGATATTAATGATAATGGCCTTGTTTCAGTATAGGGGTTTAAAAGAAAACGCGGCTGGTAGTATTTACAGGAACGCTAGAGAACTGGCAATGTTGGACCCATGTAAAATTAAAGAAATAAAAAAACATAATCAGGGCGTAAAGATTGTTAATAGTTACGGCCACGAACCCGTATTCTTCCATTTCGACAAATACTGCGGCGTGCGTTATTTCTGGTGTTTTACCAATAGATTTACGTTTGAGGGAACTAAAATTTTGTAGGAACGCGAATAAAATAGCATTTGAGAGTTTAATTACAGCAACGGGAATTAGATTAGAAGTGGGCGATTTAGAAGGGCGAGTAGATATAGGGGGTCGAATTTATATTGCGGAATTAAAAATTATTACCTGTAGCAAATTTGTGGACACTTTTGGAGAGGGTTTAGAATATTTACGAGTGGGTCGAAGGGTGAAGGTGGTACAGTGGAAGTATTTACTATTTATAATAGAGGAATTGAAATATATAATTAAAGGTTTAAGTTAGGAGATCATTTGTTACGTTCAGTTTTATTTTCTTGTACGCGTGCCGTATAGCTAGGGTTATCGCCTTCTCGCTGTCCGTCTTCTGTATGTGGACTCTATGTCTCTATGTGACTCGGTCCGTATCGCGTCATAGATGTCGCATATTGTGCCGTTTTTGGTCATCCTTTTTTTGGGCTGTTATCGGGTATGTCATCTGAGGACTTTCGGAATTTTCCGTAGGCTCTCTCTCTGCAAGTAATTGTTGAAGCGAGCGAACGCGACTGCGGGTTGATTTTTCTGGAGTGCCTTTTGGAAGGTTTTTATCGCTCTTGCGGATTTATTAATCTACTCGTATTAATTTTTTTTTTTTTGTGGTGAAATTTAGCGTCTTAGACGCCGTTTTTCGTGTATCAACGTAATTATTACGGATTGTGGTTTTGTCAAGTTCTACGTTTTACTTTGCTTTGGGTCAGTTGTGCCCTATTTGACCCCCAAATAGGTAAGTTCTTTCGTTAACAGTTCTCTTTTCTTGGTAACTAACTCTGAGGCTTCTGCGATCCTCTCGTATAGGGTTGTGGTACAGGACGAGATACCAGCGACCGCACGTGCCACCACGTGTTGATACCCCGTAGACCGGCAAAGGAATTTCCGACGGCTTTGCAGCGATATACGCCGTTTGATTCAGCGAGTGCCCCGCTGCCAGCTGAGGGACACTCAGGAGCGTCAGTTTGAGGCCCGGCCTAGCCCCGAAGTAGAACCTAACGTCATCCTCGCGAGGTAGGATTGTTTTAATTTGTTCTTCACGCCATCGCGGGTTAGACGCGCGGAAGCCGCTCCGACCTGGGGACTCAGAACTTTTTATTTTCCCTGTGACGGCCATGTACCGAGTTTTTTTTTTTATTTCGCATAATTTTTGTCTTGTGCAGTTCAGCTCTTAAAGCGATAGTCTCCTTGTAAACTTTGTGTACGATTAACTTTCCTTTTTTTACATTCATTTCAATTTTTGAACGTACAATATACCGTAGAGATCGCTCTACTTGTCCCCTCAGGACAAATAGTTGTTTTTTTTATATTTAATTTATATTATCGGCCTTCAGCCTTTCAGACTGGCATTACCCCGTGGGGTTGCCCCTTTCTAAGCTTACGTGAACTGTTGTGTGCGCATTACGGGTTGCCCGAACCCCTTTCTTTGTAATACTATTACTGACTGTTGTAAACCGATCAAAATCTTGGTGGGGTGGTATATGAGATTATATTATATTAACCGTATTTTGACTATACTTAATCTTGGGGTTGTCCTAAAAGGGCCCGCCCCCTGTTGCGCTATACATTTGAATGTCATACTGTTTTCTAGTAAAAGTCACTTTCGAGTGTTAACGATTTTAATAAATTTTAATTCGTTACAATTTAAATTTTGTGTTTTCTTGTAAACTGTGGCGTGTGCCACGGAGGGTTGTTTTATACCTCCACACTTACCTGCGAGGCGCTCGGGGGACCCACACCCCGGGGATTGGCCTGGGGCTCCGTGTTGTTTTTTTTTTTTTTTGAACGTGGGTGGCGCTCTACCAGTCGCCCCAACACCTGCCGAAGTGTTGTTATCGGAACCGGCACGACCATCTGCGACTGAGCTGGCGGCCACGGAAGCTCCTTTCCCGAACATCCACCGTGGTGGTAAGTGAGGACGATTACCCAGGTAGGTCCCCGTTTTCGGGTACCACCCTGGACTCTAAGCTCGCTACCCCTCCCTGGTACCACTTTATTTTCGTTATTTTGCGCTTAACAAGACTGGTGGTAGCACATTGCAACAACTTTCAGGTAGAATTAGTTGCAATAAATCAGGCAGTACGTTATGTATTAGGCGCGAGCGGGAATTCACATACGGGATATGCGAATGATAACAATAGCTTGTCAGCATTAGACGTTAGGGAATTTTTAAGACCCGACTGATTTGTTATCAGATACTTGGGATATATTACGTGATGGGAGTGTAAAACTTTTTTGGACTAAGGCTCACATTGGTACAATCTATAATGAGAAGGCGGATCAATTAGCGAAAGAGGTAGTGTCTAAAGGGGATACCTCGATAATTAGTTTAATTTCGGCTAGCGTATATAAAAAAAGCGTTTAGGTATATACTTGATAATGGTTGGCAGGGTAGGTGAGATATTACTTTAATGGGAAAGGCCAAGAATTCTATCGGTAACGTTATACGTTTTAGGGAAATGAGGATTAATTTGTTGTATTGGGCGGTAGAATTAATAACGGGTCACGGTAATTTTAAATCATACTTATATTAAATTTGGAACACGAAGATAAATAAACTAAATAAAAATTAAAGTAATGGATTCAAATGTTTGTCCAATAAACATTAAAATATTAAATAATGTTTTGGCTTCCATTTAAATATTTTAATGCTATTCAGCCAATTAGCGCTCAAATCTTTAAAATTAAAGAGCTTAATACCAATAAACAGAAGGTTACCTATTCTCAAAGATCATCAATTTATATTTTGGGTTACTGAAGTCATGAGCCTTTCAAATGAAGTAATGATGATAATCATTAATTTGTTTTAATGAACACAAATACTTCATATACATACAGAGTTGTGAATCGCATAATTCTAATTGCTGAAATAAATTTCAACAAAAATCCCGTCCTGATACATTTAAAATTATTCGTATAGAATTTTTATGGAACCGAAATTCTAACTCCCTAAAAAAAAACTAATTTCTTTAAGAAATTTAAACTTGATTTATCTTCACGAAATATCAATTTATTTTAGGAATCAAAAACAAGCTTGTATAACAAATGCTATAAGCTGTTGTAACTGTTTCACTACTTGATAATTAACGTACATAAGCTCTTTCAGCCCAATAGCACAAATATATCCAGTCAAAGTTCCTTTCCCATACACTTCGACAAATATTGTTTAAACTTTGGCTGAGGTGGGTGAAACGGAATGTAATAAATATCATCGGTAAATGGTAGCGATAGAAAGTTTAATCATTCTCCTAGCACGTAAAGAGTTTTCATTTAAATGAACTCGTAAATTAAACGGGTAACTATGCCTTAGATGAAAATTTCAGTAATGTACAGGATGTAAAGTAGAACATGCTACTCTTAAGCGAAACTTTGGAATAGATACCTGGACGATAGCAGAAACGGTAAAAGGAGGTATTAAGAAGCTAATTTTACCTAGATCAGACTTCAATTTTCCTTTGCGCTATATTGTAGTAACTTGCAAGCCTTTCTTAATTGAAAAGTGTACACTGCAAAGAATAAATAAATAATTACCAAACAGAGTAACAAATATTACTCTTTGTTAGTGCTATGAGAGTACGTTCACAAAACATTGAGAGAAGCTAAAATATTACTTTAAAAATATATACTCAGCAGCATTTATTTATGCACAGTGCAACGAAAATATGTATATGTATCAAACAGTTAGACTTAATGTAAATCCTGCTAAAACTACTTTGGTAGCCTTTACGAAAAAGGGCTGCACAATCTCAAAAATATATATCAAAATAGATGCACAGATGACATCAGTGTAATCAATAAATTCTTCTGAAGTAAGCACTAATTTGAAGTAACCAGCATCGTCAAAAGTGTTTTAATGATGCGCAAAAGGTTATGGGAGATAGTTGGGGATGCAATCCAAACACACTGCTTTAAATGTACACAGCAGTGGTGAGACCAATTATCTCTTAAAGGTCAGTTGGTTGGGATGGAAAAATTAATCTGGCTACCTCGAAAAATAACCTCTTTAAAGCGCAAAGATTAGCCAACATTAGGGCAATGAGACTCTGCTCGACGCTAGTTATTGAAGCTTCACAAAACCTTACTCATCTCCAAATTTTGGTACAGATTGTGACGAAAACGACCGCAGAGTGGTCAGAGACAGAATCTTTGAAGGTTGAGCAAATCTATGACACTTCAATAAAATTCAGCTTTGTGAAACAATTCAACATTTAGCTGCAAGACTGAGAAGCATAAGGATGGTATCTTAAGGCTAAATAGAAATGCCATCAACTGGTGTATGGATGGTATCAAAACGGTAGAGGAAGTTGAAGTAGGAATATATTTGTCTACACCAAATGCTTCAAAAGGCTGTACAAATATCCGAGTATCTTCCAGATGATCCTAGGTTTGAAACTCCTTTACAAGATAAGTAACAGCATAATAATGGAGAAACTAAAAAGTGAAATATAATAAAAAAAATCCAAATATTGGGAAATCTCCTAGAAATTAGAGAACTTTTCTGAGAATCTATGAGGGCAGAGGTCCATGGAATGGATGGATGGAACTTAAGCCAAAACGATATATCTATACTAACAGCAATTTTATGAGTTTACACATTTATTACACTTTTAAAACAGGGGATTATTTATACCTAGAACAAATAAATTTTGTACAGAATAGTCATTCAAACTTAAAGAAATCTATAGAGCGTACCTTAGGTTAACGGCACATTCAACAGCATTGATCACGGTATCTTACCTTAGAAATTATCTTCTTTTGGGGTCACCACTCCTTTACTAAAGTTAATATAACCATATTTAAGTAGCAGATATAACTGTGTACACTATAACGGGTTTAAATCTTTGCAATTTTTTCTACCTTTAGGCGTTCCGCGGGAATCGAATCTCAGACCTTTGCTTTTTATGTTATACATTAATGATCTTTTACAAAGTTTCTCTTGTCCCGTACTAGCTTATGCTGATGACTGACAATAAACATTATCCTTTCAACTAAACTCCAATGACATTTTACCCTTGTAAGACGGTATTAACTTTAATTGATTGATGTCCTTTAAGTAGTTTACTGTAAACTTCAGTAAATGCCGCTAAATTCTTTCCACACGAAAAGTCAACCCAACTTCGGTTGTTTATATGATGAACCCAAAACCTTTACAAAGGCTACATTCAGTGAAGAACCTTAGTGTTTTATTTGATAGCTCCATGAGTTTTGCATCACACATTACCAACCTCTACCTCTCTGCTTGCAAAATATTAGGTTTAAGCTAATTGGAGTATGGCTCTTTGATTTGGTCTCCTCGTTGTGTCTATCTCGTATTAGCACTTGACAAAGTGCAGCTTCAAAGCAGATGGATTCTGTCCCCAGAGAGGAATTGACGATACATCATTACTGCACAAGCAGGCTATCGCTTTTTGATGCATCCTCTTCGTATGGATGTTAGTGGACGGAGTTATTGGTAATACTTTCTCTTCCGGTCTTCCTCTATTTTCGTATTCCCAGCCTTTCCTGTCATCTCTCTTCTTGGTTTACTTCCTTGTTTAAAACCAATTTACTGCATACCTCACCATTTGTAACAATACGCTGCTTCGCAGATTTATATTATGAAGATATTTTTTTTAAGCAGCTTAAATAATGTAGAGCTTAATTATTATTTTTAGTATTGCACATACATGACCTATATTATTATTATTATCATCCTGTAGGTTGGATAATTATATTATTGCTACAAGAGAACATTTTAAAATCTAGGATATGTATGCTACTAGATACAATTACTCCCTTCACGTCAAACAGAAATTGAAAAAGGAAAGCAAATAGAAGTCTACTAACGATAAGTGCATACTTAAACTAATATAAGTACCCATGAAGATACTACACACACACGTGCAGATGCCTGTCACTTCGCAGCGCAAATTTAACAATCGAGGATAGAATAAGCTTTCATGCTTTCTTCTCGACGCAAATAGGAAATCTGTTTTCTCTTTCCTTCGGCGTTAAGTGAATATTTATACCTAAATCTTCCGAGCTCGTGAATGTAAATCGCGGAAGGAATTCTCCATGCGCTCATACAACTTTTATGTTGTGCCATTACCGAACCGTTTATTGCTCCTTGTACAGCTTCTAGGAATCATAGATCCTAAATGCCGTTTTTTATGCGCATAGAGCAAAGCCGAAAGTCTAGTTTTACCACTATTTACTCACGTGCTATCTCCAGGTTAAAGCTACCTAAAACCGTTTTAAAAAATATATTCAATTTGTTTGTGTCCTTTCTTTTACTGATTGCAGTTTTATGTCGGTCAAATCAGCGTTTGATGTCGGTCTATTGTTGTCCTGACCGTGATCATTTTCATACACGTAGAGAGGACTTTTGTTATGTACGTATAAATTTTTGCTCCCAGTAACATTTTTACTGCTTGGAAGCTATCAAATTTTATATATCGCTGGATACGACGATACATCCCTAGATTTACATTTATTTTATCTACAAAGATACTTTGGCTGAAGGGGTCAACATTTGCTTAGGATTATAAACTCTTATTTCCATATTGATCCCTTGAAACAACATCGGCAGAAATATATTTTGCAGCTTACACGGTAATATCATTTGTGTTCCTTAAAATAGCGGTAGGGAGCTTATATCTTATCTTTCCGATTTAGACCTGTGCTTTCGTACCATTTATATAGAGCGAATGTCAACAGAAGGAAGTTCTATTGACATACGTTTTACATATCTTTTTACATTTCGCTGTCATCTTTCGACATTTGTTTTTTCTTTACTTATTCATGTAATGCGCACAATATCAATTCAATCATATAATAATAATACACATCATCACTTGTCTAACATCTAAAAATGTTAAGTAGATATTGATTTCAGTGGACATTGACACTTTGTTAAATTGAAATTCCTTCTGTGAAGAAGTCGTTTACAGAGTAGATTGCTTTATTGAGAAATATTGTCTTTGAATTTATTATGAATTTATCAAGGAAAAATAAACTAGATTCTGGTATTTGCTGTGAATTTTGTCATAGGTGCATGTAGGTAATTTTTCGCTATCCTTGTCAATCATCCTATATTTTTTTAAGAAATGAGAAATAAAGTAAAAATGTACTTCCTCACAGGAGCCTTTATTTTTCATTTTGAATACTGCTTTAATACTAGCTTAGTAAGAAAACAGCATGAATAGGTGGGACAAAAGATCTTATAGGTCGCAAGTATACTGTCACTCTTCTTTTACATACTAACAGTACAGGTTCTCTGGGAGACAAAAATACGATTTACACTTATCAATTTATTTCAAAGCACTCCATCACATCGGAGCGTTGAGAACATTATAATGCATACTAAAGTTTTGGCGCCACAATTTTTGTTTGGCAAGCGTTTGGCAACCACTTCTTCTTGGAACGTGATAGAAACTGGTAATCCAGAAAAAGACTGATTTGGATTTTCATCCTTAAAGTTCATCCAACAAATTCAATTCTAGATCGGAATGTTGTTAAATAAGATTGTTGAAAGTTAAGCCTCTCCAGAGGACCTGACTCTAGAGAAGCTTAACTTTCATAAAGATCACACACTTGATTTTCGTGGCAGCAAAATAGTGGCGGAAAACTTATGCTTACCTGTTTCCTCGTTCGCCAAACACAGTCGACACTAAGTTTTATCACAGAATCCGATTTTTTGTAGGTGCTTTCTGAATCTGCACATATTTGTAAAAACAAAAATGATTATATTCCTTAGTTCCGACATAATTGGATGCACTTGCCAAACCAGATTAATTACATATTCCAGTATAGAATACTTTCTGGTTTACCCAGAAGATGATTTGCTGTTTAACCACCGTATGTGCTATTCCAATGGCGGCCTCCTAAAACTGCTCTGCAAAATCCTTTCATGCAATATAGCGTCTGCTTCCTCACTTCCCTGAATGAGTGAGTGCCGAGGTACACAGAAGAGGAATAAATTAGATAGAATCCTCAGATGCTGCCATTATTATTTCCTTGGATTCTATCGAGTTCGAAACCCTGCTATTGGGAAGAATTGCTTCTCTGATTTGATGTTCTAACACATGTTCCAGTTCTTTCAAAAGAAATAACATCAGGCCAATTGGACGAAAGGAAAGTAGGAGTAGCTCTGGAAAATCTGAGCAAGTAGGAGACTAGTAGTTGAGTTCTACAAAGGCGCCACAAATATACCGTCCTCATGTATCTCGCTGGCGTTTTGTCTACTTTAAGCGCTTTAACCGCCCAGCTAAACTCTTTAAATATTACTATTTTCCTCTCTATTTGCCAACCAGTCGACTTAAGACGTTGGATGTTGCGGATTGTAGTATCTTCTGAAAGATTATTTGCCTGACATCCTACACAGCAGTTCTGCGCCAGAAGCCCTAACGCTGCATTTTCCGAGCACGTAAATGTGCTGTGCGTTTACTATACTACTATAATCTCCGCATCAGACCTCTTTAGAATACTTTGTGTATCGTTGCTGCATCAGATGTATTTTACAATCTCTGGCACTTCCTTCATGATTCTTTCGTGGTTTTTCTAATTTTCTTATTATATTCCTAGATCTTGACGATGTTTGTCACAGTTGCTCGATCTTTTAACCCAATTCAACAAAGTTCGGTCTTCTTCTCTGTATGGGATAGAGATTATGGTTCCACTGACGTCTTCCTTTGTTATCCCTTTTTTACCTTCAATGGACAATTCATGTAATATACTGAGATTATGACTTTATGCATCTGGTTACCTCTATTTGATCGCAGTTCTGAAACGAGTTAGTGGTAATACTTATATTACCCCTTCCAATCAGTGTGCTGTAATCACGATAGGTCACCGACCCTCCATCTTCTGCAGCTTGTACTGACGGATGGTCGGAGTACATTAGTTCAAGCGAGACTTATTTATAATTCTGAATCTTCGTGTTCATTATGTTTGAGTTGAAAGTTATATCTTATACCACATTCCTTGTTACCGGTAAAGAAGGTTGGTTCAGAGTCAATATTCTTTACAAACACCTTCATTAAAATGTAATTACTTAGTGACTCATTTCTTGGATTAATGTCGGTATTTCCTCAAACTCTATGCTGAGAGTTAGCATCGCAGCGCATAACCAGGTGAGCACTGTTCCTTTTACAACAAGCAATTTGCGAGAAAAGCTACGAAACTGTTTCTCCACGACAGGAATCCAATTTTGCGATTAAGAACTTCAGCTTCTTAGAGTCTGTGAGTATGTACATCTGATTTAAGTCATTTGTATCGTTCCTATAACAACCCAAATATTGTTAGCGAACTTGTTCTAATCCCATATGACGAATCATCCGCAAATAACACCATGAGCGTGTGATAAGTCATTCACGCATATTAGGAAAAAGAAGACATCAAAGATAGATTCTTAAGGGAACTCTACGACATACGTGAGTCTAATTTGGTCTTACTTCTTTCCTTAATCAGCAGAAGCAGATATTTGCTTTAAATACCGTAATGCAGTTACAGACAATTTCTTAAAATCCCATTCTCTCCAATTTAACTAACACAATAGTGAATACTATCAAAAACTCGAAGCAAATCAATGAAGACACCGACAGTAGCCTCTCTATAATCACTGCGTCACTATAATTAACAACCTTTTATGGTAACTGGAGGTTATTGGGTCCTGTAGGTCTCCTCCTAACATATGTGTTATTCTAGCTTCTATTAAGAATTTTTATCTTATAAAACCAATCATCTCATCTTGTAGGATTTTCGCTTTGGAGATATGAGTGGAATAGGAGATAATGATGTTAACCACCCTTTTTTATAAAGTTTTATTTATTTATTTATTAAATGTACCAAAGGTTCATCCAGATTACTGACCAGGCCTTTGACGAGGGTGAAGATTTTTTTATATATTTCTGCACCATTAAAGCTGTTGAGACTACGTACTGGAGCTTCTACTAATAGTATATGCTGTTTTCTCCGCAGACGGAAACGTAAGTATATTTGGAAGCACAATTTACATAAAAATTATTATTTTAGCTATAAATACTTACAAAGATGTCGAAAATGCCGCTTTGATTACGATTAATTCAATACAATATAATCGATGGTTCAAACTAACAATAAGTAAAACATTTATTTGCAAATTGCAAACTTAGACAAACAAATTATTTAGTTTAGTAGAGTTTTTAAAATGATATTCTTATTATTTTCAGATTGTGTTTATAATATGTTAATTTAATCTCTTTGAGGCAAATTTCGCAAAAACGGTAGCTTTAAGATGTTTTGGAAGAACTACGTACATTACAAAATGAAACAAATACCTAAAATAATTAATGTGAAACTTGAGAAGATTAATTAACTCTAATAAAGTAACACACAAAGTTCGAAATTAAATAGCCTATATAAATAACGTTACCTAGGGGCGTGCTTACCATTGATAATGGTCCGTTTCATCTTCATAAACGGCCTTACTAAATTGTAATTAATATTTGGGTTACTTATAAGGTGTACACAAATTCAAAATTTATTCTATCAAATGAAGACAGGAGTGGATGAAGGTGTTACGTTACAAAATCAAACTTTTTCAGAAATTAAGTGTTTTTATGTAATTTTTCTCAAAAATAATGTAACATAACCGCATCATACATTCACAAGACTCGAGTGTTTTTGAATTTCTAGAATTTTCGATAACGCTCTGTGAAAAATGGGTAGAAAATACCTTGATTCATGCAAAAAAGACAGTTTTTAAAATGCGACATAGCACCTTCATCCACTCGTATCTTCAAATATATTCGAATTTCCCGCCTTTAAATGTCTAATAGTAGAATTCATTTCTATATCTGAATTCTTGCTTCCTAGACCCAAACTTTCCTTCGCATTTGTTGCTATAATGTTATATAAATGAGCAATACCTTTGCTATAATTTCAATGTTTTAATAGAGGTGTAGGTAGGAGTCCAAGGAGTAAAATGTTGATCTGACATTTAATCAAAGTTAAAACAAATAAAGCTCAATCACTAAATTAACGTTATTGAAAGGACGACTTAAATACTCTTCAAATTTCAAATTGCTGTAACTCGCACAGTTATTTGTAAGCCCAATACCTTAAACTATATATACAATAATAATTTAAATCATTTGTTTACATTTTGTTATCAGTTCAACATTTTTTGTTAGTTGAACCAGCTATAAAATAAAGAATTTGGCATTTCTCGACCTTCCATTTAACATTGTAAACTTATAGTTCGTATTTAAAACTGAAAAGTGTTTACATTGCAATTTACTGGCTCATTTAACATTTTTCTCTCTAAATGCTGAACGTAAGCGCTCAATCTATGAAAAACAAATATTGTGCCACCCTTATTCTTCATATAACTAACTCATTAGAGGTAGCATTAGCTTTCTACATGCTCCTCCTTGCTAGTCATGCTCAACTATGTATCTATGCATGAAGCGTGATATCACACTGCGATCTAAGAGAGCTATTGTGTTCGTTATTCTTGCTTTTTTACAGCTGGCCTTTCAACACAATTCCTTCCAAGAAGTGTAGGATATGAAAAGGCGCCAGGTTAGGTAAGTCGGCCTCTTCGATTTTACATGTTCCCAGGCACAACGCCCTTGACTTGCAGAGTGCTACGCAATTTGGGAGGAGATAGATGAGATGTTTCATTCCGCTCCCCACAAAATCTGCATTCAGATTCTTTTGCTAATCCAAGCTTACTCAGATGTTCTTTCAGTTTACAACGACCTGAATGTATTCCTGTTAATATGCGAATATTGTTCTTACTCAGGTTGATGCATCCTGTAAATCTTTTCTGGTTATAGGTTTCTAGAAGAGTTTTAACTTGCCTCGGAGATTCTCCCAATAATTGTATTTTCTCTGATCCATTTCGCTCTTCAATTTCTTCAGTATTGTACTGCTATTTATCCCACAAAAGGGTTCAGGTTGCAGAATTATCTGTTACTTTGTTTCCTTCCACTGCTGTGTGACTCAAAACCCACAGGAGGGTTACTTTATTCCTTTTGCCTAATCCTTTTAATTTTCCTAGGCATTCCTACACCGTCTTGGAACTGATTTCTTGTGAGCCCAGCGCCTTGACGACTGCCTGGCTACCAAACATAATGATAATCTCCTGCTTTCGGTAATTTTTGTCAATACTGCACTAGACGCATCTTTCAATAGCGTGTATTTGCGCCTGGTAGATACTCGGATATTTTCCCAGGCTTTCGAAGTACTTGGTTCTAGGCTCATATATTCCTACTTCAGTTTCTTCCGCCGTTTTGGAGCAGAAGTTTCTTATAATAATTATGTCCAAAATAAGCAGAATAGAATAAGCTTGTAACCAGTGTGACTTAGGGTTCTTTATCTTTAAACTCAACCACGTTTGTGATTTGTGCAAATGTTGGAAAAGTTTGGCATTACTTTTAATAAAATTAAAGGTATTTGGTATTAAGACGGTTGACAAATGTGGACGAAAGTACAAGATCATGCTGCTACTTTCCACAAAGAGTGTCTAAAACCATTATGAGTACCTCCAAACTAACAAACCTTTTCATTTAATGGGCTAAATTATGGTATACATTATTACAGTATTCACAGCAACATAATTCTTTACACCGACTGGTAATGAAATATAAATATATCTGATAATTTTTGAAATATTAAAACTTATTCCTTAAAATTACCTGAAATATTTTAAATCTCCTAGTATTGGGCAAATAAAGCTCACAAACTCAGTAAATAGTAGTAGTAGAAAAATATTATCAGCTTAGTACTTGAATCAAAACAACACATTCTTTTACCTAAACGAGCAATTTAGCTTGGTTAAAGAATGTAACGCACTGCAAGAGGAACAAGTACCTTTTGAGCAAACCAGTAAACATGAAATCTTTCACCGCGTGTAATTAGGAAAACGAAAACATACCAACCACAGCCGCATGGGAGAAACACTAATTTAAATTCAATGAGTTCGTTATGATGTAATCCAGCATCTCTCATTTCATTGTGCTTGTTCTAACTGTAATTATGTTTGTATGAATATGTGCACGTTTACACTAATGAACTGCATTCGTAAAAACACATAATATATTAGCTGGCTACCGTAAAAGCAACTGTTTTTTTTTTTAGTGTTTATTTCAGTCGGATATAGTGGAATATGCTTATGATTTTATATTCACCCGATTTCTCTACATTTCCTTTTTCTAGCATCCGTAAGTATATAGAAGATTTCGAAGTACACATTGATGTATATGTACTTTCGCAATACAACTGTTTGTGTAAATAATCGTCTTGATACAGGTTTTGGTGTTGTATAACAATAAAATGAACGCAGTAAATTTCAGGTTTCATTTAAACATTTCAAACTCATTTGGAGTTAGTGTCACCATAATGTACGCCGGTGGTGTTAGATCGATTTTCAATAATCGTTCTTCCAGACAGCATTCCAACAATCTAACCCTGCAACGGTCTGGTCCATTACGTCAAAATGTTATAAACCAATTTATTTATTAACTATCCTAGTACCGGACCTTCTAGTGGCACAGTGGAACTAAACATCCTGCCAGAACTAATTTACGTTGGCAACGTATATTTGCTACCGTCATCAATTAGGATTTTCTAGACAGATGCCACTGCGCATTTCCTGGATAATTTTCTATGTAAATTGAATTACTTAATGTTATTATCCTTACCTATCAACTTGATAAACAAAACTATGTAAATGTAAGAAGATATTGATAACTATTTCGGTAGAACTGAAAGCACAGGCTGTCCCACCGAAGACTGGGTCTTTGATTACAACTCTATTTTTGATTTTAGCATAATGTCTTCTTTACAAAAGTTCTACAGAATTCAACGCTGCATAACCTGAAAATACTTTTGACTATACAGGCTGCTCAAAAAGTAGGACAACGCATACTTACTCGTTCATTTTATATGAAACAGCCTAATATTATTCTATTCTTAAATTCTACGAAGAAAAATAACATCACTTTATATAAGCTACACTATGTCTATCTATAATAATAACGGCATTATTTACGTTTTTGTAAAAAAAGGTTCTGCTGCAAGCTTTAGTCCTTAAATTAGTTAATATGTGTGTATCTGATAATAAAATATAAAACAAATGACATATCTTTTGAAAATGGAATGATATTTATTGATAATTGCGGAAATAATAATATCTATTTTTAATGGGGCAGACCATCGCAATTATTTCACCAGCATAATAGTTAAATGTCAAAACTGCCGGCAGAAAATGTTGTGTCTAATACTTTGTCCTTCTTACACCTCACTGATTGTTTATTTATTTTCTTATTTATGTTATTATATATTTTAATTATTCAATAGTATATATTTTATTCATAAACCATTAGAAGGAGGCTTAATGTTTGTCTTTTATTTATAATAAAAAACAAATGAACATTAACCCCACAAAATACATCCTTAATTAAAAGTATTTACACGTAGCAGTCATCCTTAATTATCAAAATTTATAGCAGATGTTCAAAAATATATCCTTTTTCTATTAAGCATATTTCTACCCTCTTTTGCAAATTTTGAGGTAATTTTTTCAACAATTCTAGGAAATAGATGGAAATGCTCTCATTTTATTTTTCCTATTTTCCTATGTGTACAAGTTTTTTTAGGTAGCCCCTAAAAAAAAAAGAAATCGTAGAAACTTTTAATTATTATTAACTACTTTAACTATTAATTCAATATAATGATTGTTTGGTAAGTTATGGTAATAGGCAATTACCATAGCCTACCAAACATCGGTAATTTATCCTTTTTTATTATTTTTTTGGGTGACGGTATCTTTATGTAAAAGAAAACCATATACGCAGTTGTCCTACGATACATTTTATTTTGGTTTACGTTTCGATTCTTTTGGGAATCATTTTCAAAACCTTTAGTTTTTTTTTAACACATTCATGTCTTTAATATTATTTATAAAGTTAACATCATTTACGATGTAGGTAAAATTTAAAAAAAAAAATTGCGTGTTATCGTTTTAAATGTAGTGACATGTTTATAAAATCTATTTATATTTGTTAAAATATATATGTTATTTTATATAATGCAATATGACGTACATCGTAAATGATGTTAACTTTATAAATAATGTTAAAAACATAAATGTGTTAAAAAAAAAAACTAAAGGTTTTGAAAATGATTCCCAAAAGAATCGAAACGTAAACCAAAATAAAATGTAACGTAGGACAACAGTGTATATGGTTTTTTTTTGCAAAAAGAAACCGTCACACAAAAAAAAAATAAAAAATAAAAAAGATTTAAATTAAGAAAAGTAAACATCGTTTTACAGATACCAAATTAAACATCAGTAATATAGTGCCTGCTAATCACAGACGAATGACATTAAATTTCTTTCTATTTTCAAAAAAAAAAACGTACTAATGGTCTTGTATTTTATGATCTGATACCGATGTATCCTTACCAATTTGCCGCTTGATTTACCCACCCGATATAAGCGTTTATATATTGAGCTGACTTGAACATTTAATGAAAAATTCATTGGATTTATTTAAAAATAATTATCTACCATATCCTGCATGGCCCGTCACGAATGTTTAGTATGAATTGAAAGAACTTTGCATATAGGTTAATTTAGCATAAGCAAATGTATAGGTTGCTATTTAAAACAATCAAGTTACCTTGGGCTAAAGTTAAGGAAATGTTCAGCATTTTAGTGGACATCTGTATATAATCATATCAATTTTAATTTCATTGTCGTATCGAGTTAAGTATATACTGCTGTGGTATGGCACCCAGGTTTCCGGAAATTCAAATTTGTATTTTTATTTATTTCGTATCATTTTTACCAATGTAATGATAGAGTTTCCACAGTTTTAATATTTTATTTTGAAAAGATTTTGTTAATTGAAATTATTTTAATTGTTCTGTTTAAATTTAAATTCAGTCTGTTGTACATTTTGCATTTACCAGTAGTGTATATAGTTCATTGTAATATTCAAGTGATTTTCTCTGCGATTTCATGCGCCGCTTTGGCACGCAATTGTAAATTGTTATATGTATGCGATGTAGGGCCTCTGAAAGGTAGTTCTTTGAAAGATACCGTAAGTACATGTGTTTAATTTCTTTGATGCCACTTTTGGTAAATTCATTTTTATTTAAAATGTAGTTCGTTTTATTTGGAATTTATCAGCTTTCAAGGAACTCTTTTAATTAATAATTGCTGTTGTGTTTAATTGTGCACATGTTGAATATAAGACCAGTTATTGTAATTTGTTTTAGAAGAAATTGTTTTTTTAGTTTAAAGAGTTTAATTTTTCCGTTTCGTAGTTTTCATTTTAGTTTTGAGTTATTAATCACCTCGGATTGGGTGAAAAGAAGCATTGAGCTTGTGATTAAATTTCAATTATATTTATACTTGTTTTGTCCACCTTTAAATTAATTTAGGTAGTTTTAAATTTTGAGGCCACCTGGATTTTTTATGAAGAAGGATTTTCTTCTAGAACAAATTTACCTTTTTGCCTTGTTAAAAGATTTGAATTGTCCTTTTGTAATTTGTAGATTCATGCAGTTTTTGTTTTCGTCCAGGACTTTCAGTCCAAGGTTAAATTTTCTGCAAATTGTAACTAAATGTTTTTTTTCTTTTTTTTATAAAAATAAAATTTAATGATTGTTAACGTCATTCAAAATTTCTGTTCGTTTATTTTAGATCAAACCTTTTCAATTTTTGCAGTTTTAAAGTTAGTCAATTTACTTACGCCCACATTTTAGTTTTCATGATTAGTTCAATTCTGAAAATAACCTTGAGGTTATTAAGTCTTTTGCGCCCTTATATTATTATCCACTGAGCCAGTTAACTTAATTAATTTTTTTTTTTTTCATTTTCACTTTGCATTTATGCTTGTACCATCAGTACACAGCAATACGTATGATATTTAAAATATGAATATCTGAAACAAATGCATATACATACTAAGCCGCCTTAACCGAAAGTTTGCAGCAGGACCTTTTTTTACATAAGCGTAAATAAGGCCGTTGTTATTACAAATAGACATACATAGAGTGTTCCGTTTAAAATAATAGAATGAGTATGCGTTTTCCAACTTTTGGAACAGGTTGTATAGTCAAAAATATCGTTAGGTTATGTAGCATTAAATTATATAAAACTTTTATACAGAAGACGTTTTCCTAAAATCAAAAATAGAGCTATAATCAGAGACCCAGTCCTCGATGGGATAGCCTGTACAATACGCATTAATAAAGGATTTCACGACTAAATGTATTAGACGTGAAATAGGTGTTGATACACCCTTGGCAGAAGACAAATGGAAATAAATGTAATTGTACAGCGACTCATTAAGAACAATGTTAAAACTTAATTTAGTGAGTTAAGATAATTGAAACTAATTTCGCAAGTACTCACTGATCCTTGTCCTAGATCCATAACCGAGAACACATTAAAACTGAGAGACAATAACACATAGACTGTCACCAACATGAAATACGATATTGTAACAAAAACGTAGCAGTGCCACAGTCTCTTTCAAAAAGGATTCTTATGTTATCATGCCGGATTAAGTGTTATAGTAAATGAGAAATATCTAGTACATTACGTGAGCTTAAAACTTAAAATACATATTACATCTATTCCTGGTCTATAAGTCTTTACTTACACATATTTTTAATAAAATCCGAAATGTAGTATTTACTGAAGATTTGCAGCCCTTCAACTACATTGATAAAGATTATGTAATTTTAATTGTATTGTGTAAAAATTTACCGATGTACCTACATAGTATAATAATTCAAAGTTGTAGAAGAGTTAAAAGACTAAGTGGATCATCGCAGAATGTTACAGTGTTAGGTGTTTTTTACACGTATTTGTAATAATTACCAAACAAAATTAAGGACTTTACATAGGCTTATGTAAATATGTACAGAATTGAGTAACCGTACATAATGCTTGTAAAATATTCTCTCACGCAATAAATTTAAACGACTAAAGATTTAATAAGTAATTGGATATATTATGTGCGCAATAAACTGTACTAACAACTAACTGTACTAACGGTTAGAAAAATACAGTAAGTAATAATTATAATTAAGGATAAAAGTCTGCGAAATTAACTATTGATCGTTACCAAAAATGGAAACGCACAAAATATAATATTTATTGCATTAAATAGACTAAGTGTAAGCGGATTCCACCTATTATGGAAAGCGCATGCGCCTAGTTGCTACCCGTTGTGCGTCTTAATTTAACGCATGCACTCTGTCTCTCCTTGTACCTTGCAGCTTGTCGCAAGAAGCCCAGTCTACATAAGCTTATATATTAATATTACAACATTGTATAAAATGCAAAATAAAGTTTTGTAATAGCTACTAAAGGGAAATTGTAGGCGTTTATAATTAGTATGTGTAATAACTCTAAGGCGCAGTCCACACCGGAGTGATACGACCGCAATACGACAAGCGACACAACCAACAACAACGCACCATGTAAATTTAGGCAGAATAATCGTCTATTCACCTACTTTATGTTCTGCATATAATACGCTTTCCACTTATGTGCTGGATTTGGGATGTTCACAATGATTTCCAAATAACATGCTTTCTTTCGATTATATTTCTTTCAGATTATTAAATTATAGGGAGAATTTTTCAAGACCCATCACGAAAGGTAAATATTACGCTCAATACAACGCGGCGATTACAACTATATGCGGACATAGCATAAACTTGGTATGTTTTTACAACTTTTGTTTTTAAAAGCCTGGCTGGTAGTCGAGTGGCTTGGCTATCAGTGCGGAGTCCGGGGTTCAAATCTCGCTCTGGTCAATTACGATAATCGGTTTTTTTCCGGGGTCGTAATGTTTATTAGGAGGGAGATTTGGCTCTGAGGGGGCCTGATAAGCTAATCATATAGCTTAGGCGTTACCACCCTTTTTTAAAAAAAAAAAAAGAAAAGCGAACAAAGCCTGCGCAATTTAATATTTATCAGGCAGCCCCGTTGAGTCGAAATTCCCAACAATCAACACAGCCTCGAGAAAATCAGTTATCAAATTACCCCAAGCGAGATTCGAACTCGCCTCTTCTAGGATTTATATAAGAGATAATTATTATAAATTTATACGAAGTAAAATTGTTGTTGGACGGTTTGTTTCTAATATAAGGTGTGTTCCAACATGCAATTTTCGCACGGTTCTTGATCACGTGAACCAATTAGATAACTCCAATCTTTTGCACGATTGCTTCACGTGATCAGGAACCGTAGGCAAACTGCGTGTTGGAACAGACCTATAACTTTACATTCACACAATATAAGAAGGTACAGCTGCTTCTCATTTAAGGTAGATTGATTTCCAAACTGAGTGCTCCACAGTATGCTGGTAAGTTTACTTCTGCCTTTATAAACAAATCTTATGATGTATGTCATATTTACAAAAAAAATTATCACCAAATGATTTCAAAGTCGACCTGTTGCATTCAGAAAAAAATCATGTTCGTTTCATTTCATTCAGTTTATTTTCGACCTCTATTGTGACGATTGAAAGTGAAAATATCAGCAGCAGCCGACACGACTTTTTCATGATACAGCATTAAATCTCCACAGAAGCAGACTTAGTTGTTGTTTCAAAAAAACATTCATGATTTTCATTTTCATGGAACGCTTTTGAGGTAGAGCCTAAATTGATGAATTACGTTTCACTGCACATAACGAAAGTTTAGTTTACTTTATTTCTACGAAGCTAAAAATTGGTCAACTTGATACAATTTTTGCGAAGAACAAATATATCATAATATTAACATTTGTGTACATTACGCGAATTTTTCCATTTCCAATAGAATACTCTAATGTGTTTTAAACACCTAGCGAATGAACTAAAGGGAGAACGCGGAAGAATATAAAATTCCGTGCTTTTATAAATGTTTAATTACCACAGGGGGAGCAAAAACTGGGCAATAAATTAACGCCTGAGGTTTTTTTAATTGTACTGAAAATTAAATTCCTATCAGTTATTCGAGTTTATTGCACGCCTCACCTCTTTTTATCTGGAACATTATTTAATGCAGAGGACAGGTGAAGGGCTAATGGTTGCAGAATTAGCAACAGCGAAGTATAGATAAAAGGCTTTGTTCCTGCAAAGAGCAAAATGATTAGATTACATTGAGAAATGGGTATCTATTTTGATACCCATTTCTCCAAGCTCACCGGTGGATATCTTGTCACTGGCAGAAAACGTTGAAGACAGCTTTTTCTTCTTAGGAGAACCTACATCTAATGTCTTCTGCGAGGTCTACCTTATGCATAGCTTATTTAATCTACACTATTGTGTTGAAGATCTTTTGCTTTGTGCTTGTTCTACTGATTTGGTAATACCGAAGACAGGGTTAGCTCCAACGGAAGATATTGAGGATCCACATCTATCCAGATAGTCGACTGTGACATTTTCCTTGACGCCTATGAAGCTGAGGATCTAACGTTAATTTCCTTTGAGTGCCCACCTTGTTCAGGGCGCTTACACAGCTCCACACCAGCTTGAAGCCAACAATTGCAGCATTTATTGCTTTAAGTGTTGATTGGCAAAGCTTCCACCTAACGTGGCCTACTTCCCCGCCTCTCAGAAGCAATAATGAATTGAGACAATCTCGGCCCAAGAGCCAGTAGTCTCTTTACTAAAGCGTTTCTGGACCTTTTCCTGCATGTTCCAACTGCTACTTCATTATCAGTTTTAAAGCTGTAGGTATGCCAATTCGAGCCCTACCATCTTTTAGCTTAATTCTTCCTAGTATACTTTCTATCCAGATTATATTTATGAACCATGACATCACTTAGCATTCCCGTGTTGGAAATCCCCTTACAATTTTTTCATCGATGTTTGTCTACTCACAAGGCTGCATAGGTTTCAGATATAGTGGAATTATTTCCATTGCGACAGCAGCAGTCGACTTCATCGCACTTGTGCTACACAGAGAAGCCAACTTTAAAAATTTTAGCGCACCATACAACTGCTATATTATCATGTGTTCAAATATCTAGTGAAGGAGGTTGTGGTGTTGGTCTCAGTCGTAATATAACACTTTGTGTTCATACACAAAGGTTACAACCTTGTGTATGAACACAAAGTGTTATATTACGACTATAAGAAACTAACAAAAGGTTACAACCTTGTGTATGAACACAAAGTGTTATATTACGACTGAGACCAACACCACAACCTCCTTCAATCGTAATGTAACACTTTGTGTTCATACACAAATGTTACAACTTTGTGTATGAACACGAAGTGTTATATTACGACTGAGACCAACACCACAACCTCCTTCACCGCTGAAGAAGATGACAATTCTGTTGGTTATTTTCTGGATGTGTGGGTTCCATGTAAGTTTTCTTATAGTTTTAGGCAATGAGTTTACGATTTTAATTCTTCAGTAGTGGAAATGTTTTTGAGTAGCTTGCACTCTGTGAAATAGGGTCTTACATCTTTTGACATGTGTGATAATTAATTATGTGTGCCGCCATTTTTATTGTGCTATTCCAAGTTTTTGTGCATGCATTTCGCTAAGGTGGATAAATATGGAGGATGGATAATAACTATCTGTTGGTCTGCGAATGATTATCTGCAAGAGCCATATTATTTCAAATTAAAGATCCGCTTTTCTTCAGGTAATATACCCAGGAATTGTATTCCATAGCTGGTTAAATGAATGAAAATTACCAAGGTATGCGTATTTTCAGCAAGGCAAGTTTTTTTATTCCTGAAATGCTGTACATCATGGAAGTTAATTTGTGTGCTAGATTATCTAAGTCAGAAGATCACGCTATTCGGGATTATTCGTAAGATTTTGAAGTTGTTGGTATCCTCTTTCTTGTTTAATAAAAAGTGTAGATGTGGTTTGCCTGAATGCAAGTTTTAGTTTATTCGATTGAAACCATGTTTCTAATTATTTTATAATCCACACAGAGTTTTCTATCAACTCAGTGTTTTCTTTTATTGCTAAGGAAATGTCATTGGCATATGCTGAAAAACTGCTGTTACCATGCTGTCCAGCTTATTTAGACATATATACGATACAAACAGCAACGGTCGTCGGATGGATCCCTGTGGAACTCCACATTTAATGTCTCATCGCACCACCATTCTTCCACCACGTACTGCTCTCTGTTACCAAGATAAGACATCATTAGGTCACATCCTTTATCCCATATCTCACAATGCCTCAATTTCTTCAATAGCAGTTCGTGATTTACAACATCAAGGCTCAGCTCAAATGATAGCTTGCTGAAGCAACATGTTCTTTGTATGTATGGTACGTGTTTACGCCAAGTGTTGATGGCGTTCAGAACGATACGCATTCGTTCTAACAGAACCTACGGGACTTGCCGACCTTCAGTAAAATACCATAATGGAAACCTTGCTTAGCTAATTTCCGAATTAGGTCGTCTAGTATGGCATCCTACAATGGCTTTAGTGGTTACTCTGGCGCTTGCAGATGTAATTATCCTTTTTTTCGCTAGAGAAGCGTCAGCGTGACACCTGTTCTCCGTAGAGATCAACAATCTGACAAACACTGTATAATATTAACAATATATCCTCCTCAGAGAAAGAAAGAGATGCGAATAGATTCATTCACACATCTCATAATTTTTGCAAGCCATTCTATTAGGTAAATTTTATAATGTAAATATAAGACCCATAACACTAAAAATAGTTTTATATCAGCAGAGTGAATATGATTTACCGCTTTATTTACTAACACCATAATACACAATATGGAACTTAAACGCAGTCATAAATTGGTTCACAGCTCTAAAAAGTAATGGAAAAGTAGAGAACATACATAAATTGGAGCGCGGAGAATAAAAGCATTAGCAAAGAATAATGTAGATAGAGAACTCAAAAATTTCTTCCACAACTTTCTGGTTGCAAGATAATTAGAATTGGACTTTTATCCTACGGCAAACTTTGAAACATTTTTCCTTTCACTTTCTTCCGAAAATCTCTGAAGGGCATCGAAAGTTTTCCTAGAAATAAATCGTGCAGAAACACTAGCAGATTTATTTCTTTCTAAGAAAAGTTCATTTCAACACCAACACAAATAAATGAGAATGTATTCACTGCGTTGCTAGTATAAACAATTTCTTGATGTATTTATTTATAAAGATACTAATTTACTTTATTTTTACTAATGATTTAAATTAGAAATAGGCAGAAATGAAACTAGTACTTCGCACCATTGCTGTAAGAGCTACCCATTTCATTGTTTATTACATTATACAGCTTTGTGGAAATCCTGCTCTGCTAATTATAAATTAATATTTTGTTTATATTCAAAATAGAATATGTAAAATATTGTACAAAATATATTATCAACATAAAACAAAAGCGAATATTTATTTCTTCTTTGCATGTGAACCTTCTAACAAGAAGTGAGTGAATTTGTATGATTGGGGTGTGTATTATGAGACATTATGAAAAAAAATCCAAATTTGCGATCCAATTATGACTATATCATTGTTTCTACTTACTAAATAGATTGTCGTCCCTTTAATTGCTTTGTAAAAAAACATTTTGTGAGGTTGTAATGAATTTGTTTTCTTGCTACGTCCGGGAAGAAAGACAATAATTCTTTTGTTAACATTTGGGGATGGTGGGTTAGTGGAAGGTGACATGTAATTATTTTAAAGGGTTAAATTTATATTTTGGGAGCACCGAGAAGGAAGAGGAATTATTTTTATACAAAGAAGTGGGAGGGTTGATTGGGAAGGTTTCTTGTGATGCAGAGAAGAGATAGGAATAATTTGATGTCAACATCAAGGGGCAGGTTGGTAAATGGTGGCGCATTATTTTTTTTAATGATTAATTAAGTTCTTCAACATCGCCGATAAGGGATGCGGCCTTTCGCAGTACCAGGAAGAAGGGGAGGGGATAGCGAGTACATATGTGCGAAAGTTTCTTTATAATAATCAACGCCGACTAAGGTCTGTTATCTACCTTTGACTTGTGGAAGTAGATACTCTGAGAACTAGAAGTTAGTGGAGGCATCTCGACCGAGTGCAGCAGCAGACAGGTATGACATCTACACCGCTACACATAACTATCCAGAAATTTTGTTAGAGGGCGCCACACAAAAAGTCGATTGCATATAGCCAACGAATAAGTATAAACACTCGATAATAATTTGATGTTTGTGGTTATTGCATGTGAAAGTTTGCTGCAGTCTGAACAAAGTAAACTCACAAAGGGACGGGACTCACCAGGTTAGCGTATCGCTGATCGCGGTGAAAAAAAAAATGATGTCGCTTTTTGGCGAGTTTTTGTGAATAGGCCTCTGAGTGATAAAAAAAAAATAAAAACGATATTTTTGTGAACGACGAAAAAACACATTTAATCGTGTAAATTTGTAATTTACATCACATTCGAAATACGCAGAGCGTTTAGAATAAAAAGGGTATAAGTATTTTAACCTTTTGAATTGCGATTTTTATTTTTCCGATATAATTTGCTGAATTTTGCAAACACAAGTGATGATCTCCCAACGGCATACAAATCAACAATCAATCAACAGCACTGAACGTCACTTCAGTATTTCGTGCGATACTCCCAGACATGTTACCTACTCCCACCCCATGTCGTAGGCCTGAATATCTTGTCGAGAAAGAAAAGCGTGCATCGCAGGGGAAGCACGCATATAAACAAAAAATAAATAGCAAGACTTAAGTTTTTTCGACTTTCCTTTGCTTTTAGTTGAAACATTCTTTGTATAAATAGTTTTGATATAATTACATATTTAGAAGTATGAAGAGACGTATGTTTCAATTAAATATTATAAATTGCCATCGTCTTTTAATAAAGTTTTTTGGCTGGGAATCTCTTTGAAATGATCTTTAAATTTAAAAGAGATAATAGTTTTAAGTAAACAATAAAAATGATGGTAGTTATATATCACAAAAGGTCTTTATAATTTTCCCCCTATATTAAGGGGACCTAAGTGCACAACGATAATCTCCCACCGGTAGACAAACCAGCACTGAACGTCACTTCGTATGATACCCTGGCACGTTATCTACTCCAACCCCATGTTGTAGGCCTGAATATTTAGTCGAAGTTGATAAAAATCCATACTCTGAGACTATTATGAGTAGACACCAAAAGAGCTAATTGCTTATGCGCTGACGATTGAGAGCAACACCTGCATAATCATTTTTTCTTTGGTCCCCTGTTGTAAAACAGTACTTTTTCCGTAGGCTTTGTTTCTGTGTGAAAACATTGGAAACTGTTGCCGACGGCATACATAATATAATTATTGCCTTAAGCCGTATACGTTCTGTCAACTTTCCCAGGTGTTTAAAAGGAAAAATACTTGAATTTGTTTGTGTAGGTATTACATTAAAAAAGGAGAAGCAGTATTTAATGACGGTGATAGGCTTTTCGTATCTAATATGTATTTAAAAACCCGTTTCTCTCAATCCGGTGGTTTTAAACAAATAAACTATAGTTGCAACATTATAATAATTGCCCTGCTTTTAGTGGGCGTTGTTCACTCCTTTTTTATTATTGAAAAATAAGTGATTTTCTTTTGATTTTTAATATCTTGAAATTAAAATGACTCACATAAAATTATATATAGCGTCAATCTATTCAGTTTGACTATGATTTAACTCGTTCTTTTTTTAATCTAGCTATCCAATAAAGGAAATAAACTGAAGTAAATATTTAAAAAGGATGAAGAAAAAAAACACGTTAATTTGAATAGAAGTACAACAGCAGCCGACGATGTAATTATAAATACTTTATTTTTGATTTTTATTTATTTAAAACTTTAAGATATTATATAAGGCGTCTATGTTGAGCTTATTCTGGACTGATCGGAACAGAAAGTGTATATGTTCGGTTGGATATATTGGACTGTGTTCGTTAAGCATCGAAGAGAACAAAATAAGTCGCGCTGAACAGCTTTTCTTATCCTGCTTGGGAGTACGAGTAAGTTTTTCGAAACAAAATTACAGCATCAGTCAATATGATGCTCGACAATCAGAGCAATCACGAATTTTTTGTCAAAAAAACGTGTACGTTGGTAGCTGCCCTGAACAAGCGCTTGTTTTAATCCCGGGCAGTTCTGTGACGGCAAATAGGTTCTATTCTGAGCAGTTCAGAGCAAATAGTGCAATATCTAATATACTACCATGGCGTTTCCATACCGCCAATGTTTCAGAAACTGAAATTATAAGTAGCCTTTTGGAGTGTTTATATTTCAGAATTAATGTTGACAATTTGATGTTCGTATATAGTAAAGGAACTCACCCTATGGAGATGGTTGCTGATAGTTTTGTTTTAGAATTATTGATTATTCAATTGAAATGTCATGTACAAAAAATTGTGTGGAAAAAAAAGATTATAGTCCGGGCAACGTTTTGTACTACGATGAACATAATAATACACACCTATCCTCCTAGGTCCTCTGAATGCATGTAGCAATTTTTTTTAACGTTCACAACGATAAAAAAACACTTTTAGAGTCAAGTGCAGCTGCTATCGTATCAATCCAGAACCTCTTCTCATTAGAAATGAGAAATGGGAAAAAATACACGTAGGTACTTAGCATATAGCAAGAGGGATGCTATGACAATTTAACCAAACAAACGTGTGTTCATACATCTAAACTAAATTTACTTCGCTGACTACTCAGCAATAAGTCATTTGAATAAAAAATTATTCGATGAAAGGAGGATGCTTGTTGGAGTTTTTTATTTAGCCAATTACATTCTATTATATTCTAATTATTAATCAAAAATTAAAGATAATTAGATTTATTGGCTTAATTGAAACATAAAAAAATGATTGGCCGACGTTTCAACATTTACTCTCTTTTTCAGGAACTTTTCTTTTTATATGTAACAGTATTAAAATAAACTCGAATGACTTTTATTATTACTATATAGGAACATGATATTGTTTTGTCAAATATTAATTAACATATTAAAAAACTTTGTACGTATGAAGACAATGACAATGACATGGTTATAGACAAACAATTTATAAATTGTTTCGTTAAGTACATAAATCTAATGTGTCGTTGTCCTTTATAAAGATTTTTTTTATCTTTTAATTAATATTTGGCAAAACAGCACCATGTTTCACACTTGAAAAGACATTACATGTCGAAACGTCGATAAATCAATTTTTGTGTTTCAATTAAGCCAGTAAATTTACTAACCCTTGATTTCTGATAAATAAATAAAGTTTTAAAAAACAACGTTTTATTAAATAACTTTTTATTCATATAGGTAACACCTGATTACATCATTCAACAATAAGCTAGTAATGAATAAACAATAAGCGGATAAAAAATTCATTTCCCTTTTTAGCTAGCTGCTCTCTCTGCATTTGCATGTTCGTTTAAAGTGTCACGTATGTACATGTTAATATTTTAGTAATACAGCTATACAGGGTGATTGTTAATTTATGCAGTTAACTGAATTAATTTACTAAGGGGGCTTAAAGAAGTAACTTGTTTATAAACTTGTAGGAAAAACACAAAAACAAGAAAGAAACAACAAAAGAAAACTTTATTGGAAACTGCTGATAAAATCGCTTCTACAGTGGAGATTCAAAATGTCTATCTCGTACTTTGACACAGATTTGTGCATTGCGAATCCACTTTGGTAGTAATAGTGGAAACTGTTCTTGTGTGTGTTTCAAAGACTCTGACATTAGAGCTGGATGCATTAAGGTGCATCCCCATTATGCCGATCGGCAGCGCCGCTCGACAAAGCTCGGAAGTGTAAGCGTGTCACGCGACTTTGACGATTGGCCGCCTGGCATGCCAATTCCATATCGACTCCTCTCGGTTTTTTTCATTCAAAGTCGATAGACTTTGCTGATCGGTATAATGTGGATGTACCTTAAGTCTGAGAAATCTATCCAAATAACATTTTAATTAGGCATGCGATTAACAGTGATTAATATGTCACGATACTCTTCATTCAACAATGTCTTTGCAATTCAATGATCTGATATTTCACTTTCAGTGAAAAAGACAAGTCACTTATTTGATAGGTGTTAACAAAATATCAATTCATATGACATTGACATGTCACATTGTAACACAACAAACAATCGCTGATTCCAATCAAGCACCCCGATTTATCGAAAAATCATCTCTTGAATTACAATTGTGAACTAATATCAGTGGTTTTCAACAAGTGGGTAATCATTTTAAAGACACTGTAGTTTAGTTATTGTTAGGTTTTGCCTGTTAAGTTATTAAGAAAGTTTGTTCAGATTAAAGTGCTCTGTTGGCACTCTCGGGTAACTGCATAAGTTAACAGTCTCCCTGTATATTTGCACATCATATATATACACAAAATGTCAATCAACTTAATCACTTCATGCTGTCGTTCAAACCATGGTCATCAAACTTTTAGTAGTTAAAGTACAGTTACAAGTTTTTCTTTATCACTTCCATTCTCAACTGTTCAACGCTGGTAAAGGCGAAACAGTAATTACAATAGAAGATATCTACCAGAAAAAATAGCAACCAATAAATGTTAATTTAAAGATAAATACACTAAATACGACGTTCTAATTGAAAAAGAGAATTACCGTTCTTCGAAAATCTGTGTGCACTTTCTTTGATGGAAGTAGAAAAGTTTACAAACAAGAGTGATAGTCTTTACTTAATAGCATTTTTGTTATATTACCCCTCAGCACCCTTAGGTACTAATCACACCGAATTAAATAAAACTCAAAAGCTTTACTCATTAAATTTAGAGCCCCATGGCAATAACCTTTTTAATTAAACGAATTAATTACGGAGATAATTTCTTTCTAACTACCTATGAATTTTTCGCGCCGGAAATTTGAATCATTTTAGAAGAAAAAAAAAATAGAAGGAAATTTACTTACATGGTTGTGAGCCCACGAGACGTTTAGGGTTATCACTGAATTACGGGAAAAGGCGCGAAGATAAGCGCGCGGAAAGTGAAATCGCGCGAGGGGCAGCTTTCAAAGCTCGTAGATCGGAGTCGATGTGTGGGTATGGCTCAGACTTTGCCGCTGCAAAGTTACCCGGACACTGAATGGGTAACTTTTAGTAAAGTTGGGGAGCTTGCGCAAAGCCCGTCTCCGCTACATTCAGAAAGAGTATGCTACACATGAAACGAGGTGCGTTGTGATAGATGAAAGCAACGGTCAGTAGGGCTTTGTAGATTAACATATATTTCAGATTTATTTAAATTGCATACCGTTTTTGTTGACGTTTTTGCAGATTTTGCAAATAAAGAAGTTTACGTGGTAAGATGGTTTAAGAGAAAGCTTTTATGCAGTTGACGTATCACAAAAAAGAAGGTAAAAACATATAAACATTGATAAAGTTATTACGGTACCAATGCCAGTACTGTACAAGTAGGTGGTCTAGTTTTATTACCAGCACCTCACAAAAAGAGCACTAACTTTTACTTCATTCCCTTCTTTCGAACGGTCTGCAATTTGGTGGATGGGTGGTAATAGTTTGCTACTGCAAACAACTGCTCCTCCGGTACCTTCAGTACAAGGAATTATATTGCTCCCGCTAATAAGTTTAACAAATGGGTCTTGTCGGTTTTCAGTTGTAGCGATGTTTTTATTATACTTGCTTACCATTTATCTAATCTGAAGCTCTTTATTACTATTCGTCAAGGATATATCTACTAAAATGGACTATATTTGAGCGATTAGAATATTAAACTATTTAACACAAGTTGCTTTAAACAATGATGGAAGCTACAATCAAATTGAAAGTGAAGAAGATATTTAGTTGGTAATTTATTATTCCGTCCTACGCTTCTCAATAGTACAACAAGTACTAGAAACTTAAATTTCTTTTTCAGATAAAGTCGCTTTCTGTTGATCACATGTCTACCTCATGTAGCAGCGTGACGTCACAAAGACGTCGATATTTACTCACTGATTACGTTGATTTTCCCAATATTACCACGTATTTAAAACGTGAAAAAGACTCTATACTGTCACAGACTACCGACGTCATTTACGGACGTCGTATGAACGACATTTACGGACGTCATATAAACCTCATTTGTGGAAGTCGTATCGACAGTCTTTATAGCAAAAGTTCCACAGTGCAATACGACATTACCGAGTCTTCTGTAATAAACACATTAGTACAAAAAACTACGTATTGCAAAAGTCTCTCTTAGATATGTATGTGTGACAAGTAAATAGGTACCTCACATAAGGCATATTTGGACTTAGCATCAGCGGGGTGCCCATTTATTTATCACACTAGTGTGTTTGTAAGATAGACGATTGTAATATGTAACCTTTTCGATCTATCTTTTTACTAGAAGTTTCGGTAATGCTATATTAGACTGTGCTACGATCAATATGCGGTCTGGCGAGAATCACTTCCTTCCTTAAGTGTGCAAATCTCCTTGACGTGTCATTACCTATTCGTTCTCTGAAGACATGAAGTCTGTGATGCAAACTTTATTCTCTCCCTTACGTGGTTACTCACAAAATTTTGCTGACTGGATCATATATAAGAGCGGGCAATTTATTTTTCAAAGCAAACAAAAATAATCTGATGGTTAATTTATTACACAAAATATATTAATTTACAATCATAGGTAGGTAAGAATAATAGAAACATATGTTTTATTTAAAATATTCTCTCAGATATTGCAAGTAAATCCCTTTGTCATTATTATATGTATACATTTTGCCTTAAATAAAATGGACCGCAATAGACATTGTTTAGAGAGTCAGCGATAAGTTATTAACCATGGAAACATGTCAACGTTTGATGAACTCAATACCAAATAGATGCAGCAAAATAATTTGAAATGAAGATCAGGCTACCAAGTATTGAATTCATTGAAATTAGTCAAAAAATAGTATATTCTATTGCAACTTTGTCGCATCACCATAAACATGATCAATTAAGCACTTTTTCTTCATATAATGATGTAATGATTGATTTATGAATAACCAAAGTATAATGCACAAATATGACCAACAAATGTATTTATTATACATACAAAAAACATGGAAAAAAGATTATAGATGGTGGTGTTATAATATTGGAAGCATTTTGCAGTATTTTTAAGAGAAAACTGAATACGAAAGGTGAGGTTAAATACTATACTGTAAAGCACAAAATATGAAAGTGTGTCAGTAAAAATAAAATACTTACAGAGACTTTCTTTAATATTATTTCTAATTATACAATACAGAACAACACACAAGGCACACAAAACGTGGTTTCTACGGTTCATGCGTTCATACACCCGAGACGTCACACCAAAAAATCAAAATGGCTTGGATGAGTCAAAAGAACGAGTTACTCAAAGATGTAAAAATATTATTATTATTATTTCTTTGAAACATGTATAACGGAAATATAAAAAAAATAACTAGAATATGAATTAAACTGTGTAAGAGGCTAAAACATTTTGTAATTTGTGATCGACTATTTTTAAAGTTAAAACAATATAGGCCTTGCGACATCGCTGTACAAATATTATAAATATTTATATTAATAATTTAGGGATGGCCCTAAAGAGTTGTTATTATTAATATTTATATATTATTTTTATAAGGTATTTTATTTTTCTAACAACAAAGGGACCCATTGGTGGTAACGTCGTATCGTCGTCATTTCGACGTTAATTAAAAACGCGCTTATTTGGTCATTAAAATGACGTTCTTTTTTTGGTGGTCATCATTCATTTTTTTCCAAATATCGACATCTATTCCTCGTGAATCTTCTATCTGGGATATATCTTTGCAGAAAAGCTTTATTCAAAATAAATTTTAATAACTAATAAAACTTATTGTGTAAAATCAATTAAACAACTTTCGTATCTTTACTATAGAATAGTTTTGAATGCAATTAATTCTTTATCTTACCTCCTTCTATTTTGCCGTAACTTACAATTAGTAAAAATAGAAGTCTTTTGGAGATTTTGGCGCGCTTGTATCAAAACTAATTCAAAATGAACTACACTAAGCTACACGATAGAACTTGTTGCTCTGGACAGTAGCATTTAAAGCGGTTAAACGTCGACTACAAAAGTCTTAGGATAGCGCTCGATATGAACCTTCCTATGGTTGTCTCATATCGTTTCGTGATAGCCAGAAATAGCAATAGTTTTGTGGAAAATTCAACGCAGTGCGATCTCCTAAGGCTTAATGAAATCGATTAACCTCTCAAAATCACTTACTCATACGAGCTTATCTAAGAGTAATAACTATTTTGGTTGAGACATTTACATATGTATGGAACCTTTTTATACAGGGCGCTCGTTATATGATGGTGTGAGGGGGGGAGGTGTGGGAGGGAAGTGAATAATCTGAAGTAATAGACATAGTTTTTCATTTTATAATGTCTTCAGACTATAATCAGAAGCTAAGAAGCTTCCACTTAACGATACCGGAAAAAAAGTTGAAGTAACTGCAGTTAATATAGATATATTTATTTTAATGAGTTGTCGTAGTTGCAGAGGACATTAAAATCGATTTTAAACCTCTCGCACATATTATTTTATTGAAGGAAGCAAAATAAGATATAGGCTTGAGACATAAAAATTTGAAGTAATGAATATAAAGATAGCAATACAAGCGCTACGTTCTAAATCCAATCCACAATTTTAACTTTAAAATTCTATGCACAACATATTTTGGCTAGTACAGCCATCCTAATAAGTAAATGATAATATTAAAATACTTAATAATACAAAAAAAAACAATTTCAAAATATGTGTCACAAATTATCGTAGGAGTTTATAACATCGCACTCAACCCTAGCAAGGAAATAAAATGCAGAATACAATATATTATATAATTCACGATATATGCCATATATTTAAACCGCTCTTCTTGTTTGTATATGTAATAATTAAGAGTTTTATTTTATTTATATTGTAATCGAGTTATTTAGATTTAATTTCATAATGACGTATTTCAGAATGGTAGTATTAGCCTAAGAATGCTGTGCAAAATGTTTAAAGATAAATTGTTTATTGTTATTTGTTTCAGAGCTTAGCATTTAGCTTTATATAATGCCTTTGTACCTACCATTTTATTTATATTTCAATCCATCAATAAATCAAGAATTTGAACAATCCAAATACTTAAGTTATAAACTAAATATTATTATTGATAAAATCCGCAATTGAATAACAAGTTAAATTTAAGAGATAACATTCAACTTCCTTTTTAATTTTTTTAATTCATCAACCGCTTTTATATTGCAAGGCAGTATATTATATAATTTACAATCCATGTATTTTATTCTAATTATTATTATTATTGAACATTGTAGTTCTGTATCTTGGTGGTAACCAGTAATTAAAAGTTCTAGTGTCGTAATTATGTAATACATTGTCGGTGAACTCTACACGATGCTTGTGTGCACAAAACTTCATAGATCAGATACATCGTAAAAAGTCAAGATTTCGTGTTCTCTAGGCACACTTTTACAGGAGGCGCGTAAATGAAGGCTAAATAAGGTTCTTATGGCTCTTCTTTGAAGAAGAAATATTGTTGTGGCGCGAGTGTATCCACCTCAATAAATAATGGCATATCATCGAAGAATAGAAGATGGTAGAAGTAAAAACTTTCCAAAATCTCATATGAAGCATCTTCTGAGATTATATAGAGCATAGCAGGTTCGTGCCAGTTCACCATGCAATGCGACAACATGGTTAATGCTTGGAGAGGTAGTGAAAGGAGTGTACTTATTGTTTAGGGTTAGATCGTTAATTCCGTATCTATATCTATTGAATAGAATAAGGTTAGTTTTGTCAGAATTGATTCTATCTCTACAAAAAGCTCAGCAAGGGTATTAGAGATTGCTAGTATGCTGATACCATTTATAATCATTTATATAAATTAAAAAAAGGTTGGTCCCAGTACAGAGCGCTGAGGCATCCCAGTTGAAATACTATACATCTATCCGAGTGCACACTATTACAAACAACTTTTGGATGTCGATTGGTTAAATATTACTTAAACCATTTACTCCAACGTTGACCCGCAAATACTATACCCTTCCAACTTATATAATAAAATAGAATAATCAACACTTTCGAATGCTCTGATGATGTTTCGATAATAAACAATTTCCAAAAAATAATTAAAAATTTCATTATGTTTCAATAATTTTAATAACATGTTGTGCTTTACGGAAAATTACACTTGCTTTTAAAGATTCTCGCAGCATATTTCAATGCTGGTTTTCCTGAGAAATATAATTGCAAAAAATAACTGCAATTCAAAACAATGTGGCAAGCAATAAAGAAATAGCTAATTTCATAAATATTTTAAATGCTTTGGTTTTCGTGGCTCATTTATTTCCTCAGGGTGTTCTGTAGAGTAATGTTCGCTCAAAAGCGAATATCTGGCCAGTATTTAATTTCAGCCTTTTAATCCTGTATGTTGGTTTCTGCATAGTATAATACGTGTAAAAATATCCTAGCGAAATACAGTTTCCATATACCAGTATGTGATGAATTTTATTTCAACGTTTTATATTGTCAAAATATTATATATATCCGGGATACAAACGTGTATATGTTTCAGATTGAACGTTTATTCAGTTATTTTGGCATTATAAACAACTATTTAAAGCTTATGGTAACATTCAATCGCTTATTTTACAACGCACAAGGCTGCTTTCCGTTACTAGACACTTTATATTTTATCGATGGGTGGCTTTTGAAATTTGTATCGCCTGTTGCAGCTAAGGCGATAAATATTCTGTCAGCTTTGGCACCTGTATTACTTTCCCAAAAAAAGCAAAATAGTTAACTACTAATAGGTACAAAGGCCATTAAGTAACATACAACTCTTTATACTTATCGGCAAATGATTTATAAATTTATTAACCGAAAAATCACATAACATTCCTCTTAAGGAAGGCAATAAACTAAAGAAAGGCTGATCTAAACCACTTCATCGATTTTACAATAAAACGTTTACGTTCTTCTTGTAAATCTCTCTGCCCGGTAGACCACCATGTCGGCCTTACTACATTTAATCTCATCGATTTTACAGTCTCAAATTCGATTCCCATATCGTAATTTTTGTTTTTACGACGCTTTAGACAAGGCACTGTATAGCTACAACTGCAGTGATGTAACGCATATTGTAATCTATTTGCTATATTTCCAATTATGTATTTCATATAAGCAATCGAACAATAGACAGGGAAAGAGACACGGTTAGCGAGAAATTAGAATACTGCAGATAAACAAAGAAAAAATAAAATATATGGAGATGGTAGAAATAACAGAGCAAACTAGATATGCTAAATTCGTTACAACAGAAAAAGCGTACGTATTTGGAAGAGGGATTCAAATATATAGGAGTAATGAAAACAGTAGACAAGATGTATGTAAAATATATACGAGAATTCTGAAGGGAATTACAGCAAGAGGTAGCATTATCAAGTATATTAATGGGAAAGAACGTATTGAGAATAGCCATCACACACAAGCTAGTAAGCTTGTACAAAAAAAAAAAAGCAGAAACAACACAAAAGGTGAGGAGAAATATATTGTTTGAATGAGGAGCAAACATTTTTAAAAAAGTACGGGCATTATATGAAGAACACTAAAGGAAAAATCATTTGAAGAAGTAAATATAAATAGTATAAGCATCATCAACAAGTAGGAAGAAACAACAGAACACAAAACAAAAAATAAAAATGAGTAGTAAAGTAAAAGCAATACTCTCGAAGAATTATAGCGTTGGAATACGCACTCTGTTATTTTACGTTTCCATCTACGCCATCGCTTGTGTGTTGTGTAAATAAAGACTATCTAATCATTTGAATATCTTTCTTAACTACAATTGCTGAAAGACGAAGAAAAATTTGCGGTTGTTTTACAGGCAACGGTCTACATCGTTTAACTTCATAAATGTGACAGGCAAAGGTAGCTAACTCGCGCGCAACAGTTTATATGGTTTTTAATTTGAGCAAAGGGTGTCGATTTATTTCACACAGAAAAAAATCAACGAAATGCACTAAAAATGATTTACATAAATGAGCCATCTTACTAGGCAGAAGTAACTGATGACTGAGCAGACACAAGTTGAAATAGTAAACATTGAATTTTATATCCACAGCAATGATAACATTAGAGTGCTGTGAATGCAAATCGCAAACAACGTGAATAAAATTACTAGAAAATCAGACAGCTGGTTCTAAAAATATCACAGAAAAAAAAGTTGGAGAATTGATTTTTTTGAAGTCGTTATATACACGTATGGATGTAACGATAGTATTATGGATTTCATACTTTCAATAATAATGGTTCGATTTCGTGATATAAGCTAAGTTATAAGAAACCCATAGTAACGTTACTATGAGTTTGAAAAACAAGCAAAAAAGATGTTTATATCCATTATATACGTCATTATATACGAAGGTTGACACATCTGAGGCCATGCCTGAAGGTGGTATTTTCTCAAACGACTCTGGAAGTTCCCAAATAATACCAACACTATAGTTACGCCATGTGAAGACATTGTCAAATTACACACCAATTTCTAGATTGCCAGTTGTATCAAATATTTTTTTTTCAGATAATATTAAGATTAGATTGGTGAAATACTTTGAATATCAAAACACCGCTATTGCTTCCCACCACGGACATAAAAAGAAGAATGACAAAAGCAAGACCTAGGTGAAACTTGTATATTGTAACCTGTCAAAAGCGTGTTACCTATAGACCACGGTGTTGGCAAAGTTGGAGCACTATCTTATTCGAGGGATCGTAAATAATCTTGCTAGATCATATTTTATGGGATAGGAATAACATATGTTCAGGAATGGGCTTAGGTCAGTGACCAATACCGGGGTGCAACAAGGATCTACATTGGAGCCACTTCTGCAAATGAAAGCTGATTTATGCAGATGATAAAATCTTTTCGTGTAGATGAAAAGTAAAATAATGACTGGTAAAATGAATGACGGCTTAGAAAACGCAGAAAGTGCAATACACAATTCACACTGAAGGCAAAATATGATATTCGAATCGTTTTTTCATCAAATCTTCGCTGCTTTTTCCATAATTATCATCTTTAACTACAACCTTTGTCCTAACAGTCAGTACTAACACATATTATAGTTTTAACGATATTGTTCATGTATTCTTTATAACTCTATTGCTTTCTTTTTCTTGTATAAGGGAAAGAATACAGAACAGATATTTCATGAACATTCTTAGTATAACATTAATAAAAAGATTTGGCTTTCTTGATGTGTAAATAAATTTGTAGATGTAATATGAAACTAATTTTGCTTTTATTGTTTATTAAAGCAATTATTTTCCGAATCAAATTGTATTTGTATTGATATGAAAAGCAATTTAAATACCATACTACATTTTTAATAGAAAAATATATATTTACTTGTAAATTTGCGATTTCTTGGCGGTTATTAAGGAATTATTATGTTTTTAATTAAGTTAATTATACACTCCTCCAGTAAATTTCTTTTATATGAAATAACTTCAAGCGCATATATTAATTGTAATTAAAATTTTACAATTTTTATGTTCACTACAGTTTATTTATAGTTCTACATCCCTATCTACAACTTTAATAACCTATTTTTGGTGTATGGCAATAAATACTTATACAAAGTAACACAGATTCTCATCGTACTTGGATGGATAAAATTCTAAAGCAAAAAAAACTATTCATATCCAGTTATTTATCGTATTATGTAGGTGCCCTACAAGTCAACTCAAAACATCATCAGTACACTGTTGAAAATTTTAACACTTTTTTGACTAATTTAATAGTCAGGAGAGGTCCACACTCTTTTCGTGTTATTTTGTCGAGAACTATAGAAGTTTAAATTTGACGAGCAAAGATAGTCAAGTACTGTCTATTGCGAAGGGGTTATTTTGTCCAACTGACACGTGGAATTATAAAATACTTCTAGTCACATTTAATTTGATCTCTAGACTAGACAAATTTACTAGCTGTTTAACTAAATGAATGCGATCTATTGGGTGTCTTAACACCATTTTCTAAACACAACGTCTTTTTAATATGCAACTTCTATTTCTTACTGCTATAATATTCTCTCTTTAAGACGTTTTCTCAATTATAAATATGCAAAACCACTCATTCACAAGTTTTGGTTTCAACTAAACGTACCAATTTTAAAATGATTTTTTGAGAACCATTATAAAATTAAGTGAATGTTTATGCTATTTGATTCAAATCTAAACTAATTGCGTAAATAGATGTGCCCAATACATCTTTAAGATGTTGAAATTTTTTATGCCCCTGGAATTAACGTTTAATAACACGAGGTTACACTTTGCAAGTCAGTCACATTTGGTGGTTTGTTTGGATATGTTAATACGGAGAATCAAACACGGAAACAGATACACGTGCAATGCAGGTGGTGCGTATAATGCAATACTGTATTAGAATAGGTGGGGTTTCCATATTTCTATCCGAGGGAAAAATTCTGATTGGTTCACGCTTCTGAATGTCTAGAAAAATAGTCAATCCTCATATCTGAACAAAGAATTCACACGAAATTCTAGTAATTTCTTTTCTATTAAATACGTGTAGTCAACTCGTCTGTAAAGTTTGGAAAAATTAACACTAAAATATTTGACTAGCGCAAAATTAATGCCAACACCGTAATATTTTCAACAGTGTACTCATTACCGCTTCACTGTATTTATCGTACGCCTTAAAATACGAACTTCTGCTTATTACAATATGTGAAAGCTAAGGTGTGGAGTAAGCTTGACGTTCACTGCTCAAGTGTTCACGAAATCCGCATATACAGTTCATTGAAAGGAGTTCCACAAGTAATGAATAGATGTACGCAACGTACCACTCACGTACTCATTACAAACGTACATTGTATGCTTGACCTTACACATTGTAATCGGCAATATGTGAAAAATTGTACGCCCTCATGTACGTGACGGCCCAGCACTATTCCAAACATACATCGATATCCATCACTACAATGCTAGAACAAACCTTCTCATATTTTATTTTAACAATGTATTTCTATACGATGAATTTTAATAAGCTAATGGACAAAATAACATACTGTGTGCCATTTTCAAACAAATTATACAAAATCTAAAAGAGAGATACTTCGAAACGCTTTTGAATAAAAACAAAATACTAATTACTAAATTGCCGTCAATATTAAACTCTCAGAAACAGAAAAGTGACTATGGATTCAGAATTTTAATCTCTTACAAATGAATTGTTTTTTTTTTTTATATTAAAGCAACAATGTTAGGCTGAAAAAATAACTTTTAATTCAATTAGCCGAAATGTTGTTGAACTTTCAAGACTTATGAAATATTTAGGCAAACTTCGTATCCAGCCGGAATAATAATAATTTTCCGGAGATGTGAAAATTCTACTCGGGGCGTCAGTTTGAAGCTCGCTCTAGGGAATCGATAATAATTAAATCACTGATATTATTAAGATGTATCAAACGCAGTATAAATTGACTATTTACACTGTTAATAATTGAAATTGACATCGTCTCCAACAGATTGGAGTTTTTAATTAAATTTTATACTTTCTAATGAGCTTGTGTTAAATTTGCTTTTAACAATTACACAAACAGTTGTGTGCTACAAAAATTCTGTTTGAAAAAACGATACCAGAGGTGCTTACGTAAGTAGACCTATTGCTATATCTGCAACAAACATTTATCGACTACACAAAACAAACAGGATTCAACAGATAAAAAATTGTCTGGCCTGAAAAATTTCGCAGCAGTTTTGTGATGACGAGTGTGGGAGTAACTACAGAAGATAAGCTAGAGCTTGATTTTTATGTTTTTTTTTGTGTTTCCTTTATCGCTTTGCAACATTCGAACAGACAAATAGGCCAACATGCGATTTTCACAGTTCAATTCTTATTTACGTACGCAAAAACGAGAAAACATTGTGTGTGTTCTATCTGAATCTGACGAAATATGTAATAGCAGTGTACGGCTCTTATTTTTCTATCCTTTCTAATCTTAATTCGCGTTAATTGCAAAATAAATAAATGTTTTATCTACCTATCTGCCCGTATATTTAATGAAAAGTAACTGAAACTGACTGACTCGCTTAGATCATCTGTTACCTGTTAAAAAAATCTGTGGCAAAATTGAATTGAATTATAATGAACTTACAAAGTAAATTTGAATGGCGCCCGTTTTATTCAATGATTTATTTCTTTATAGATATAGGAAAAATATCTACATTTATTGTTGGAAACACCGGTTTTGGTTTATCCTAGAGACATTACTTATCAACGCATGGTTGAAAAACAGCCATAATTAATTTAGTTTCTAAAATAAATTAATTTTATTACCATATTGCTGCTTTATGAGAAAATACTGCACAGTTCCAAATTTGATTTTCTTCAGACAAAACGTTAGTTTTCTACTGAAAACTAATAGGTAAATGAAAGCTGTTTGTAGGGATTTCACCCGCGTCTTTGCTACATTAGGGAAGTAGGTAGGAAATAGGTGTCCATGAATATTTGCAAATATCGCAATAGGTACTGAAGTCTCACTTAATCGATATAGGTTTAGCTGTTTCCTACAAACGACGCATGTGCGATAAATTTTCAGGAATTCCACAGAAACGTGCCCTTAAACCAAAGCTGTTTCTGTTAATACATTTCTTTTATTTAAAAACAACATTACTTTAATGAAGGAAATAGGTGTCATCTAAAAGAAATATGCATTACTGAAGGACATGGTTCTCTGAAATAGTGGCAAAGAAATAAACTACGTGCCAAGAAATTGCAACACCTCAAAGGAGGTCAATCATAAAGCTGAAATTTTAGCAAAACAATTGACTGCGTATAAAAAGTCGCTGATAATCGTTTGTCAAAACTTCATGCACGAAGAGGAAGTAGAAGCTCTTACCTGGTCTGCTCGCTCTCCGGATTTAAACCCGAACGAGCATGTGTGGGATATGATGAGTCACAACATAAGGCGTGTGCCACAAGCATCAAATACCTTACAGGAAATTCGCCGTCATCTACAGCAAGCCTGGGATAAGATCCCACAAAATTCCATTGATCATCTCATTCAGAATATGGCCAGCAAAGTTAAACGATCTATAAGCAGTCGTGGGCATGTGACATTTTATTGATAAATTCTTGCTGATTGTTAATATTTTTCTTCTAATTGTTATGATTTACTACTGAAACGTAGCAGTTCTGATTTACTGCTTGAAATTTGCCGTAATTTCAGCTTTGTGACTCAGCTCCTTCAAGGTGTTTCAATTTTTTGCCACGTAGTTTATATCATTGATTTAAAGAATTCTTTCTTTTCTGTGTAATTCTGTAGGAATCTAGTTCTCTTTTAGTAATGATGAGTTCTTTAAAATCACTCAAATCCTTATTTTTCTCAAGCTCTGGCATTGAGATTCAACACCTTCTTGGTTATTACTGTAAGGCCTTTGAAAAAATCACGAGAATCTTTCTTACTGACACTGTCGATATGTTGCTGAAATTATCAACGCAGATTGTACTCCCTTTCAGAAAAAAAAGCCATCTAATAATGATGCTCTGCTAAGTTAGATTAAATTTGATTAGGCCTGGAAAGACCCAATTTATTTTTCATTTAATTCCATTTATTCTAGACGGTGGTCTCTAATGTAGCTTTTTTAATTAAACTTATCATTCATGAGTGTAACTTCTATATCTATCCATCTCCTTTGGGGTGCTCTAGCCTAGCATTGGAATCTTTGTTTTTGCCAGAATTGCCACGTGAGCAGATAATATCCAATGAAGATTTTCTTTCAGTACTTTTGTCCTGGTAATTTTTGTTATCACTCATTACATATACTGTCTATCCATTCGTCGATGAACATGGTAACTTGTGGTTTGGTAATACTGGAGGAAAAGGTTACACCAACGAAAACGCTTAGTCATATAATACGGATACATTGTTACTCACACAAGGCTTCCAAAAAGGACCACTGGTATTTGTTTCGGCAGAGATCCATTTAAGCCACATTTTTGTAAGTGGCCGAACAAAATATCCATTTTCACATTTAATATTTTGGTCAAGGAATAATGGTTTCCATGTTTTGAAATTGCAAATGCTTTGGCGGCTCCGATCGATCTATTTAATTTTTTTTTTTTTTGTGAAAAATATTTTAAGCATTACAGAGACATTTACAAAATGCAGAATTGGCGACATAAAAATCACTTCAAAATGTGCCTTTAGAAATGAATAAGTTGCAAAAAGAAAGCAAAAATGTTTCAAACCGTGATATTTCGTTTCTCCAACATGATCCTTTGAACCGTATAGAGATATACCAAGAAATTGAAGAAAACCAATATGTTCTCAAATCATCTTAAATTTCGATAAATGTATTTTGTATGCATTTGATTGCCTTTTTGTAAAGAAAAAACTGTTTTCGTCATTAGTTCAATTTATAAAATTATATCTCAAATTAGCCTCCTCAATCAGTTTTTTTCATGGAGCAGACCAACTAATCTTTATTAATTGGGAAACTACGAAAAACCAGTTTGATTTCTGGCCCAACTCTGCTTGCTTATACTGGAGATTTAAATTTTACCGTCTAATTGCCCAGGGGTATTTTCAAAGCTTCTATAGATCGGACTAGGAAGATATATTTGTACATTCTTTATAGCTTTAATAGCCAACGATTTATTTTAATATCTCAAGTCGCAAACCCACCAAGCTACATATCATTGTAACTCTTGGAAAAGTGTCTATTCGAAAATGTGAAAAGATACAGGGTGATCCATTTAAAAAAGTACTGATGACGCCATATCTCGAAATATATGATAGTTGTTGGAAATCAAAGTATGTTACAGACTAGAACAAAAGATACTATAAAAACTTTTCTTAAGATTATTTTTTAAGAGAATCCATAAGTTAACCAAAAATCAGGTGTTCTCACACATTTGCCTGACCCTGTATAATCTATGTACAATAGTATATAGTATACAATACAGTAATATATATTATATGCACTATAAGAAGTCATGATGAATTTACATCCCACTTTAAGGTAAAAGTAAGTACATCACTTGCTATGTAATTATATACTTTGCTCTGTACTGGATTTTCTGGTAATGCAATATTTCTTGATAGGTAACTATTTTCAGAGTCGCGTACAACGTGTTAATTTACATGAAAAAATATCCACTGCGCCATTAATTAGTAGAGGTGTGCCGCAGAAATCGATATTAGCTCCCTTACTTTTTATAATTTACACATATTGTTGTAGTGATTATAAACATAGAGAGTTGATTATAAACAGAGAATTAGAAAGCTAAATCTGTGAAATTTCAAATAACCCAAAGCTAAAATTCATATAAAAATGAGATTTCATTGGGCGGCTAAATCTATAAATCGAATTTCTAGTGACAATTATATTGCTAACCAAAGTGGGGAAAACACTAACTTACGGAACCAGATTTTTTTATTTATTTTGTTAACGTTTACATGGGTCTGAATATTCTAAATATAAGTTAGTTGTATAAGCCACAAGAAATCAGCTACATGCTCTTTATTGGCTTAAAGACTTACTTCTGCTTCCTTGCTGATTCTATTAACACATTTTTTTTTTCGGGCGCGTTATATATTTTAAATGAGCAACTCATAAGATTTATAAACCATTACATAGGCAGTAGAAAAATTATGTGTAGAAATCTAATTCTAATGTGCAATACCAAGAGAAGCTTACTTTATGCACTTAAGAAGTGGCTATATTTGGTATAGTGGCTGCAACTGATTCATGTCGCTACTCAAGTGATAGTTTGGCCCTGAGTCCCTAGCATCTCTTGTCATCTACGATATTCAAACTTTCTGTGCAAAGTCTTAACAAACCGTCAGAATATCTGCGGCTACCTTTTCCTTCATGTCACACTGGCCTTTCTGTTTGATTCGTTTAGAAAGGAAACATTATTTAAATGAAAGAAAGGGTGAAAAATACTACCACGACCTTTTATCTGAAATCCTAAAACCCACAAGTATGTTATCATTTATCATGTCCCTTATAATGTATATCTTATTTTTGTTACTACGTTCACTGATGGGATATATATAAAAAAGAAAAATTAACTTGAGTATTTACAAAAAATAATTCCTATCATTCTTGTTCTCCATGTAACATCCGAGACTGATGGATAATCAATAATTTTCTAACTAGTATGCATTGCGTGGGGGTATAAATTTCATATTAAATGTTACACATAACAGGTAAATGAATACAAATGTGTTACGAATGCATGTACATATATTTGGACAAGTTGACGTCGAGCTGGATTCACATAACGTGCAACGTCAATATGTGGTAATCAATAAGCGCAATCTAAAATTTCTCCGTTACATCCTATATTTATTGCCAGATATTGATAAATCTAAAACTGATATTGAAGGTCGAATGTCAGTGATACCCAGTTTATCTTTGCATGTGGTGGTTCTATTGCATTGCAAATATAATCGGTCGGGAATTAATACCATATATATTTTTGTATTGTAAAAATGTGGTGAAAACATTTACTTCAGTTCAAGACAACATTTACTATAGATACAATTCACTGCGCCGCATTGCCCATCGCAATCAAAATAAAACATAACAAAAATTCCTTTATACTCGTGATATATTCGCCCAATATTTTGCTATTGGCCAAAAAGAACCAAAGCTATTGTTCAGTCTCATGTAGTATGCAGAACATGCAATTTCACTTATCAGTAAGTGATATTCTACATTGAATATATATTGGCGGGGTAATGCAGTAAGCTCGTGCAATGTTTGTTTAAGGTCTGATCCATATGAAAGCGGAACATATACAGTGGAATATATACAAGTGATTAAACATTCCGAAGTATTACCATAAATAGTGGTACAATAATCACACACATAAATTGACTTCATAGTAAAAAATTAATTGTGTGCATCGCGTTTAGTGGCATAAAATACAATAAGTATACAAGAACCTGTTAGCCAACAATCTTTAATCTACAGCATAATTCATGAATATTTGAGAAGCGCGAGTCTACTGTAAGTCAATCAGCTATCAGTTATTGTATTATATGCGCCCGTGGAACAACTTTCGTTATCTCTCAGCATTCGCTAAAGACGTTGATTATGGCCAAGGTGTAAGGGAAAACCATGGCAAAAACCTGGGAAGAAGTCCCAGACCTTATTGCTGATAACCAAATTAGTATTACCCTTCTGCATTTTTCTAATTCTACAGTAGTACTGCAGCTACAAGTATAATTCCGTGACGGTATATTATTGGAACATGAGTACTTATGACAGATTAAATAAAATAAATTCAATTTTCTTGCAAGATAACCCAATCAATAAACTGAACATTGAAATGGAAACTATTGACAATTGTTTGTTTCAGCTGAATGTGCCCCATTATGTCACTGTTTTGTACTATTATTATAGATTATCTGTTTGATGTATGAGCACAGTTAATCCATCTACATATTTCTGGGGATATTAGGTATTGAGATATTCTACCAATGTGGATGCAAATAAAGGCCGCATTCTATTCCCTAGGAATCATCACTAAATCTTATACAGGGTGTTTAAAAATTTATCTGGAACATGCATACCTTTAAACTAAAAAAACTAGTCTTTCTCGGATAGAATATGATATTATTTATTTCAGCATCAGACAATAATTGTTAGACAGAGCAAGTCATAAAATGCGACAAATGATATAATTAAATGTCGATGCTAAAAAATTACTATCAACTTTTTATAATGTTTTCCTAGTACTATAAATTGAAGAAATGATTATTGTTTAAAATATGACTGTGCTTAATATATCTCCTTTACAGTTTGTATTTTATTCTATACGCTTTCTTGTTCACTGCAGGTAAGGAAGGATATGTTCTGTGAAATAATGAATACCTTCTGCTATTATTGTTATCACACTTGAGAGTTGAATAGATTAGATATCCGAATTGACATTTATTCAACATTCACGGAGAGCCTAATAATGATAATAGCTGAAAGGGTTTGTTATTTAACAAAACAAGGTGCTTGCCTACAGTAAGTAAAGTTAAATGCAGTTATAATATTTCAAAACTATTATGGCTCACTAACCTACTTATTAAACACTCGACTTATTGTCAAGATTTATACTATATCAATGCTTTGTTCCTTGCGTCACAATACAAAATACAAAAATTTATGATGCAACACAAAAATGTACTATGGAACGCAATGTTTCATGAAACAGTTTTGCGTTGTAACACAGAATTATGTTAAAAAAGAAACACCTAAATAATATTATACGTTAACGACTACATTCATGGCTAACCCAATACGTGTCTTCAGTAAAACTCCACTTGATGATTTAAAATTTTCAAGGCAAACAGCTGCTTGTGTCATGAAGCAATATTGGTCGATTCTGATAAAGCAACAATCTTGCATATTGCTCCCTATCGCAGTACAAATAGAACATAAAATCTAAGAACCGATTTACAGAGTAATAAGATAAGTCATTTCATGCGATGCCGCACTCTAGTTATTGTGCTCAATTTATGATGAATTATTTTAAAATGATTTTGAAACCAAAGGATAAAAGATATTGCCAGGTAAATCTGCTATTATACAATCATCATGCGTTGTTAATATTTAATAGTCAATGTATCCTTTCGATAATAGGATCGGGCATTCAACAAATTAACATTTATTTATAACATTTTCACCACCGTACCTTTTAGAAGATAAGTTTTGAATAGACCGCACTGACTTTTGTTTACATTTCAAATTTTCTTTTTACAAGATAATTTGAAGTATAGTACATAGTCTCAAGGATGATGTAAATTATTGCCTTATCCCCAATTTTTTTATGTAAAAGAAAATTCTATCTGCTAATAGTTTCCCAGATATTTCCAATAAACTTAAAAATCGTGGAAATTTGTGGGGGGGAGGGGAGGAGCTGTACCCCGAAATCAGGCGATTCGGTCGCTAAAAAAAATTGTCTTGTTCTTATATCAATGTACTCTTTCATTCTGTAGAGTTTCATTTTTTTTTTTTTTTGAATTTACGGGTTGTCGGTTTTCCCTTCTAAGTTCAAGTGCTGTTAAACTATCATTGAAATCTATTACTCCAAGTTTTTATTTGTTAATTTAACTTAAAAATCATTTCAACACTTATACTTACTGCTTCGTAACTTCATTGTATTATCGATTTATAAATGTGAACCCTTTTTTACCTGAAATATTCCAAGTTTAGCGAAACATTAAATCAAATTTCGAGTTCTACTCGCCTGTTACGTATCTCGTTTATGTCCCTGTAATTGACAATAAAATTGAAGCACCGGAAGAGAGTTGAGAAATATGGTTCCAGGGTTACCTTTTCTTATCAATACAGTTTAATCTTGCGACCCTCTGACCCTTCTACCTAATAAAGATACATGGTAGCTCACATAGAATTCATTAAAATAATAAAATCTCAGCATTTAGGCATTAAAGTATAATTAAATTCATTATATTATCTAGACTTGTAGTGACCTTTATGGGAGGATATTGGTTAATAGACGTCGGCAAGGAATTTTTGTTGACAGTACAAAATTTAATGTTCTAACATAAAAATGTTTATGGGTTACTTGCATGCAAATAACAAACTATGTGTATATCATGGGTATAATATCAGCTATGTGTATAAAAATATACTTTATATTGGGTAATTTTCTGCAGCTTAAAGCTATTATTATTTATTTTTTATATTAGAATTAATATAGTTTAACAATCAGTTAATCTAACATTGATATAGGTAGTATAAATTTAGGGATGACGTTACAACGGTCTACTATGCCCGGTATAACAAAAGTTATTTTAGCTTTACGTATCATTATGTCATTTAACTCCAATAAGATTTTTTGCGATTTATTTCTAAACCATAAAAACGAATTTCTGCAATTTGTTCTAAGTTATTTTTATTGAATAAGAGTCAAATGTGGATTTATTAGGATCTGTATAAACTTTCCAAATTGCAAAAGAAAAACACTTTTCTTGAAAAGATAATATCATTTGTAAACCTAATATGGTCATTATATTGAAAGCAATTAAAAATAACCATGATAATTGTAAACTGAAGTAGCACTGTTAATAGAACCATGATTTTTTTAAACTACTGAATAAAATAACTACATCACAACTATCACAAGACGTTTTGGCATCATTGTAGACGTTTTCAATTGTTGTTTATCATATTTTTTTATTCTCAATTCTACACGAATCCTGATACTTTTAAATCTTAATACAAACTTTTATATATAACGACTACCAACTGTATCAATAATTGACCAGCAACTCAATTATTAACGCATGCATACGCTAACATTTAAAAACCCCATAGTAAACGAACAAATATATATTTTCGTTTATAAATGATTTATATAGGATTGAGAACAAAAAGGTATGACTAATAGCCAGTTGAAGAGACAGGAATGATACCAAAACATCTTGAGATATAATTGTTTTATTATCGGCGCTCACATATGTAAAAAAAATGATTTCGGGTACCCGAAAATGTACAAAATTCGCTTGTGGATATACCTATGCATATAAACAAAAAAAAATCAAATTGACAAAATATTTCTTCTACACTACGAATAAAGACAAAGTGAACCCTCATTTGAAAAAAAAAATAATAATAAGAAAATCATATGAGTTATTTTGTGTTTCCAGAATCTATCAATATATAGCTAATGATTTTGATTAAGATCAGTATTAACAATATGGATACCTCCCGAAAATAATCCCAAATATTTAATAACCTACATGCCGCAGTTTCAACAGGATTCGCTCCGAAATTTTAATTACGGTGTGTCAAAGGTGACTGTATAACAAAAGAAGCAACTGAAATTAATATCAATCTAAAAATAGTCGTCAGCATAATGCAAAAACAAGAAATATTACAGCTCTTGTATTGTAAAATACCATTGCATGTGACTGATAGGAAACATATAAATTCAATTGGAATGTAATATTTCAATCGGAAATATGAAAGTCATTAATATTCAAGCGTTAATACCAGCAGAATTATTAAAAGTATGGGCTTTAGAATAAAATTGGTACGAGCACTGCTGTCAAGCAATAAAATGTAATTAGTACTTCTATCTAATAAATACGTAGGTACATATTTGCATTCCATTTACGTTGACGACACCGGTGATTCGTTCGCTGTATTTTTTGCCCCCGCCATTATCAGAGCTTAAAATTAAACGTAAAAGCTTAACAGGTTCAGCTTCTAGATTATTTACGGAAACAAGTCTGATTTATCTCGTATTTAACTTTTTTATATACAGTGCCTTACAAAGAATTCAGGATTTTGTAACATTTTAGAATTACTCTAGAAAGAGAAAACTCTCTCTATGTTATAAATAATACAATAAAATTCCTTTATTGTAGAATGTGTAAACTTATAATGGTAATAGAAGTGAAGCCCGTTATTATTATTTATGTATTGTGCTATATTAAGTAAAATCTGTTGTAACCCGCGCATTCGCCAAATTTGTAATAAAAATTAAGGCTATGCGATTATAAAAAGTAAAGAATTTATAAGCCATAATTTAATTAACCAATTGTAACTTAACTAGAAAATAATATCGAATTGATATAAGTGTATTTGATAGCGGTATTAGCATATATGAGTTAATTTTATTGCGCAGTTATCGACTTATTGACATATTCAATGTAATTTTATAAAGTACCAAAAGTCTGTCGATTTAAAATACTTTGAATATAAATTTTGCAACAAATGAATGCTATAAAACAGTTATTCTAAACATGTACATGTATATCGTGAAGCTTAAGCAGAGAAAAACATTAAATTTTTGCAAACTTTTCAGATACTAGCGTCTTTAATACTTATAACACCAAAACTAACAACAGAAGGTACTTAAGGGAAAACTTTAATATTATTTACTGTGAAAGTTTTAATACTATGCATACTTGCTTCCTTAAAAGGCACCGTAACATGATAAGTTCTTTGCAGCATTTATTTTTAGCCATTATGTTTTTATGTTTTAAATTACACGTGTACCTATTACAAGTGACCTTAAGGTTTTGAAGTGGGTAACGAATATACAAAGCTGTGTGTTTAGTTAGTTTTTATGGTAACTAAGCCTCAAAATTTACTAAAAGCATTATACTCGTAACAACACATTGTAGATTATTATATTTTTGGTGACATGCATAACTAGTTAGTGAGTATTTAACATATCTAATTAATTTTATAGTACTACTAAAATAATGTGAATATAGCTTCATTGATTTTCTTTTCCAACACTATATCTGGCCTCCTCTGGTTAGGAATGTAGTACTAAATAATTATTAAGGAAACAAAAATTTGGCAACAAATTAAATTTCTCCATTTTCTTATTGGATAGGGTGAGGACCTTTGTAACATTAATTTGATTTTTTATTAAAATTTGTTTATTTAAAGCCCATACAAAAGTTACACAATTAGAAAGACTGCTTTAATGCACATATCAAATTTTCCGCAATTATTTAAGAGTAACTAAACACTAGGGCTGTTGCTTGAAACCAGAACTTTGAGAATCCAACAGTTTTATTGACCTAAGGACCATAAAACGCCACTTTTTGGCTACTTAACTATCTATAGTTGACGAATATGTGGCGATTTTTCTTGTAATGTTGGCGACTCTAAATTTTAGGTTGGCAACGCTGGTAGGATATCGTTTCAGTTACTTTTAATGCTTTGAAGAAATTTAGTTAGCTAGACTGCCGGTCCCGACTGTCAACATCAGTATGGCGGCCGTTATTTTTAATAGGGCTCAAATATTAAGTACGTACTTGCTCGATTACTAAAAATCGGCATCATTTTCCACTTCAAAATTTGTGTTTACTAGTAACTACACTGTGTCTTTAAACATTGACCTAATGGTCAGCACCTGTTATATAACCTAACCTATCAACTTTCAGGGCATCAATCTGGAGTTATCGGAGTAGCAATCATACGAGTAAACAATTACAGCAGCGAGAGTAAATCATATAATTTATCCCAACTAAAACGTGGTACCGGTGGCAGGTCGAGTTTCAGCGGATTAGTAGCAACAGTTTTTGGAGCACCAGGTTTCGTTGGAAGATATGTGTGTAACAGATTAGGTAAAAATAGGCACACAGGTAAATCATAATCATTATAGTGAATATATTTTTTACATTTACTTTTCAAGATCATCATCCCTTATCGTGGAGAGGCATATGATGTGCGATACCTCAAAGTATGTGGTGATCTTGGTCAAATTTTATATGCACCATTCAATTTGAAAGATGAAGAATCTTTGGAAAAAGCGATGAAATATTCTAATGTTGTCATCAATCTGATTGGACGTGACTATGAAACTAAGGAATTTAAGTTTGATGATGTACATGTTAAAGGTGCAGCGACAATAGCTAGAATAGCTAAGCGGTTGGGTGTTGAAAGACTCATTCATTTTTCGGCTTTGAATGCTTCTCCTAAACCAAAACCAATTTTATTAAAGAAACCATCAGGCTTTTATACTTCTAAATTTAAAGGTGAAGAAGCTGTGCTTGCTGAATTTCCGAGAGCAACTATATTTCGACCAGCCGATATATATGGACAAGAAGATCGGTTTTTTAGGTAGTATCTTCAAATAATTAGTATTTTTTTTAGATTGGAAAAGGATGCTGGGATTAGTTTGAGTAATTAAATAGGAAATGAATAAAATAGCATATTGTTATCATAAGTTTTTATTAAGTAATTTCTTTTATTACATATTTTGGCTTAATCCATGCTTAGATGTAAAAAGACCTGACAAAATATATGTATATACAGATATTTTTTGTGGCTAAAATGTCTAAAATTCTTTTAATTCTGCAGATATTATGCTCAAAATTGGCGTAGACAAGGTGGGGCGATGCCAATGTGGAAGAAAGGCGAATGTACGATCAAGCAACCTGTTTATGTCGGTGATGTAGCAGCTGCTGTAATTGCTGCCCTTAGAGATCCAGATTCGGCTGGAAAATTCTATCAAGCAGTTGGGTATGTTTCATATGAATCTCCTATAGTTTTCTCATTAATTGCTAATATTTCTACAGTCCTAAAAGATATTATCTTTCCGACTTAGTCGATTATATGTATCAAGTTATGAGAAAAGCCGATAATGTGCGTGGATATTACCGGTATGATATGAGATGGGACCTCAGTTTCCAAATGAAAATTACACTTACCAATCTTATGAGTCCCAGCTGGCCGATTGCTAATCTTCACTGGGAAAGGGTTGAAAGAGAATACACTACCGACGTTGTATTAAAAGATGTACCAACTTTAGAAGATTTAGGCGTTAAATTAACACAAATAGAGAATCAAGCACCATGGGAGTTGAAGCCATTTACATACGGTCTTTATCATGGTCACGCTGCGGATGAACCTTATCCTCAACCTCCTCCACCTAAGGCTGTTGCATAAAACTTGCGGGAAGTTGGATTATAAGTAGAGAATTCTGAAATGGTAATTTATATTTGCATATTGTATATATTAAAATATGGTCATTTTTTCTTCGCTATCGTAAAAAAAGTGTCACATACTGTCTATTTGTTATAGAAATTCTCTAATAAATCCTTTTTTTTAGAATATGTTTTGGTTTTATATTTTATAACTTTGTTACTTGCTAGAAATGCCTCAATTTTGGTCCTTTCTGTAGTGTCTTCTCTAAACAGTATTATCTCTGAATATAAATGAATATATATTATTATACAATCATAATGGATTATTTATTGCAATTATATTTGCTAGGATATCTGCCGACAGTGAATGTTTATTATTATATTAGAATGCTTTTTAGTCTCACATTTAATATTTGTACATTATTTCTATTCCTAATTTAAAAAGACCATTTTTTTAAATTGTTTATTTCTTATCTTCTAAAGCAAGTTTATTTCTTATCATTCATAATCGAGTTCTCGAATGATCAATCATCGAATAATGCCTTTTTCGACATTGATTTTGTCCACCACTAAATATTAAGCGCTACGGAAATCGCCAGATACTTAGTTATTCGACTTTCAGTTAAAACCAATCTAAAAAATTCATTTAGAAACAAGTTTTAAAAACCAGTAACGAATTTTGATTTGAAGATGATTAATCGCCACACCCAAACCGGTTTGACATAAAATCAGTGTCGATACACAGCACTATTCTACAGTTAAACCTCTAAAAATTGCATAACAGATTTACGAAAACTGAATAGGGCATTATATATCAACGTAAAAATTCATAGGATAAAGTGGTTAACTAGTTAGCCTATGTTGAGTAAATATGTGAAGCTTGACATTTTTTTTTTTTTTGAATATATGGCAGTTAAAAAGACAATCTAATATTAATCAAGACCTTTCGACATGTATTAATGTCTTTTTCAATTGTATATCTACAAAACAAGCAAAGAGGTAATTAATATAATAATAATTAGTAAAATATAAGTAATATAACTAAAACAATGACACATATATTCTCCTTTTCTTGGTTTCAAAATATATTCACTTTTACCATTATGTAAATATTAAAGCCACCCAATTTTCTGATCAAAATAGTTTTATTAAAAATTAATTTGAAACGTAAAATTAATTAATTGCCCAGTTCACAATTAAAAAAATTGTAAACTGGGCAACTCAATTAACACTACAAACATATACAGGTTATTATTGTAGAGTACAAAATAAAAAAAAGTGAATACATGAGTAATGCCTAAATATAAAAAATGGCGGTTCTAAGTACACGTAATACCGAGAAAATTATTTTTTTTATTCGAGTCCGGCTCTGACTCGACTCATTTAGCATACCGGTGAATCACCGGTATGCTATACTTTGAACGTTGGGATTTACATTTAGAGCACAGATCACTTAAGAATGTGTGATTTAGTGTGCATTGCATTTCGCAGTGGATTCAATCTGGATTTGAAACACGTTACATAAAGTTAATAGTTTTATTGCAAACATAACAAGTTTATTTTAAAACAAATTTAACCTTGACGAGTTCATAGCAAAAGCACATCACAATAAAAAAATCACCTGAATGCTTTCTTTGCATTCTTAACTCAATTTAAATCTTGTATAAATAACATCTGTTTTGAATGAATTGAGTATGCCATTTAATTTTTTCGATGTTTACTTACAGATGGTTGAAATTTGTTTCTCATCAGATTTAGTGTATACAACGGTAAACACAGATGTGGGCCGTCTTTAACTACATTTTGGGCCCTAAAATTTGGAAAACTAGATGCACATAGAATCGCAATTTTTTGTATTTAGCCATTACTCATGCATATCTTTCACCCCTTTTTTTATTTCGTAGCCTGTATATAAATAGATAAAATTGTCTGCATATGTTTCTTACCCATGGGTTTCTCCAAGATTTGGAACTGTAGTATGTTGGCAAGTTGTGAGGAAATGTTTTAATTAACGTTTCATTGTGGTGCACCACAACTTTTCAAAATGAAATGAATATACTAAAACCGAAAATATACAAATTGTTTAGAAATAAAAATAATATATATATAATATGAATCCATTTTCTAAAGAATTTATATATTTTCAGTTGTATATTTGTTCGTTTTGAAAAAGTTGTGATGCACCACTACGAAACGTTAATTAAAACATTTCCTCACAACTTGAGTATTGTTATTGTTTTTAAAAATTGATTGATACTAAGAACATACACTTATAAAATATTATTGCGAGGCAAGCAAACATATAACATGTAGTTTTTTTTTTGTGTGGAAGATTTTTATAGACAAATTTGCAAAATTTGAAATTGAATAACGTAAATTCGATAGTTATTTTTTTTTTAAACAATTGATTATAATTTTTTATAAAAATTTTAAATTTAAATATATCTAATATGTTGCGAGCATAATTTTTTTTTTTTTCGTTAATATCTTTGATTATTTGATGCTTTTTAAAGTGGTTAAATTTTGCGATGTTATAAATAAAAAAATATTATTTTTCGCTTCTATAGTACATTTTATTATTTATTCTTAAGTATTATATCAACATACAGCGCATATTATAAATAAACACCAGTAAATATTCTTTGTTTTCCGCACATTTTCGTAAATTCTATATATACTGATCCTATGGTCATCATCCCGCCTTCTTAGATAGAAATTGATAATATGATATAAATATGAAAATAACATCAATAGAATAATTTCCAAATAGCACAAAATATTTATAAAATACGTAGCTATTTGCGAAATATTAAATCTATATATTTTAGAAATATTTGGTGCTAATGAATTGTGCTTGGAATCAATGCAATATCATTATTTTATTTACGATTAATAATATGACATAAATTAGTTGCAAAGTATCAAAATTATGTATATACTGTATTTCCGTTGCTTGGATTAAGAATGTAAAGCATTTTTACAAATCAATGCAGGTATTAAAGGTAAGCATCTTGGCAATTACGTATACGTATTTCAATAAATATTTAATATTTTAGGAACACATATATCAGGACAAAATTATTTTTTTTCACATGAAAATTTAACGGTTTTAATTTAAACTGATTTAAATTAAATGAATGGAAAACCGATTTTATAAAATTAACACAAAGGGAATGACAATCCGAAACGATATCAGGAGAGACATATTTTTCTACATAAAATACTTTCTAAACGTTAATACAAAACTACGGTTATTTTTTGAAGTGACACACAGTTTCAATGAATTCAGATTTGTAACCTGTCTTTCTATGGCACGATAACATTTAGTAAAAGGTGATAAAAAAAATAACACACATAAATCACTATTAAATAAAATATACAGACATATATTTATTAATACTTTAAGTTTTAAAATACATCCATGAAGAAATACACATGTAACTACAAATTGTATGTTAGAAAATAGAATACATGCAACCCACAATGAGTGGAAAATTTGCAAAGAAAATACATATCACATTCAATAAACTTTTAAAGAATGCCAAGATTACGTGGCATAGTATTTAACAACTGATGTTAAAATTTAAAATAAAGTATATAAAAAACATACATAGCTTTTATGGTCCAAAATACATATATTTATATAAAGATTCGATACCTTAATTATTGGTCTTCATTATCGCTATCTACGTTTCTTTGTTGCAATTCTTCCTGCAACTGCAACACGTGCTCTATAGGTTGCGGTTTGCCATCAGGGCCTATTCGACATGGTTTCACCACTCCTTGCCGTGTCATTTTATCCATTAGATTAACCAATTTCATTGCTTCATATTCTTTCTAAGAAAGAGAAAATGCATATATTGAAAATGCACTAAAAAATTGAAAGACTAAGTCAACATTCGTTTTTTACCTGTTCTTCAGTCATGTTTGCTGTGGGATTAGGCCTTGGTTCTTGGTAGCATCCTGTAACTGGATTTATTCCATGTTTATACTCATTATACTCCTCTGTTTCGCTATCCTCATCTTCAGAGCTATAATTTTCCGTTTCGCCATTGGTACCATCTAATAACCCTCTTGTTGCAAACATTCCAGCAGCGTTTCCATATCCAGTATATTTTATCATCCTACCAACTATAAAGTCCTCATTTATTGTGGACGATAGCTAATATTCTTATACTTACCATTTTCTTTGCAAAGAATGAACACGAAATCTGCAGCTAGATCACGTACTTGTGTTATCGGCGATGTAAGTAGTCTACACAAACAATTTCTTATCGTGTTGCCCTGCTCAGGTCTAGTATGTGTATCTTTTAAAGGAGGTAGCACCTGCATTCTCAAATATTTTCGCATTATTCGATCGCTTTTGGCGAGTTTTACCATGGCAGAAAGAATTGGTGTGAGTGATTCCAGTTGACCTCTCACGATCTTAGAGCAAAAATTAATAATAAACTCGTAGTCCGCAAAATTATTGAATTTGGTACTTACAGGTTCTGGGTCGAATCGGCTCCTTAAATATTGTAACACTTCCTGTAGTGCACTCATATTGTAGTGCTGATATTTTTTGTTCAGTGGCACAGTTTCGCCTTCTTGGATTTGTGTTACTAACGGTTTTAGACAATGATTAGGCATATTTAATAGTAAATGTATAACATGGCCATCTAATTCTAGTTTTTTCTCCTCATTTTCTGTGTTGATCTGCAGGAGGTCATGAAGAGTTTTCACAAGTCTTAAATATTGACTCTCCTCTTCTTCTTCTATTATTTTCTGATGTTTCAATTTCAGTGTTAGATTGAAGAGTGTTTTTAAAATCTCGCAAACTATGTTGATGTTAGTTACCTGTAAGACTTATGTTGCTATAAACCATAAGTTACGCATGAATGTAAGAAAAAGGATGAAAAAATCGATATTGGGCGCCACAAATTACAAATAGGCAAAAAAGGAAAATGTGCAAAATATTTATAAGGTCAGTAAAAACAATTACAATTCAATATAGGAGAATTTCCTTCACGTGACATGGCTAAAAAATTGTGAAAGATTTAATACATCCATATTGGCTGCTAATTTGTTTTTATTTATGTATTGGCAAAGTGGAATTTTAAGCATATGTCAATAAGGAAAAGTTGCGGAATTTTATAACAAAAATGAAACATACTATAACATAACATCATTAAGGTAATATAGGTAACAAACTAAATAAAAAGTCAACAAAGTGAAACCATGATTTACAGTAATACAAGCGAAATCCTCTCTGGGATTCATGTTGAAATAATTAGAGATGAAACACAAGGAAGTATAATGAATGTGAGTTTCTGAGTAGTACACAAAACTGATATATGAATGAGAGCTGTGAGCAAGAAACTGTTGCTTCCTTCTAATTGTATGAAAACAATTACTTGTATCCTGACAAGACACAGAACTGTTCCCTTACTTTGGAAATTATGTCACAAAGAATTGAAAAAGCTGTACTGACTAAGGGTTCAATCAAACACCAACCAAGAAATGCACCTTTAAAAATGAGATTGAACATAAAATGCAAATGGTTCAAAATCTAGGATAATATATATTAACTAAAAAATGTCCCCAAGGTGATTTTCTGGTTAATAAAGTTCAATGGTTTTTAAAATAGTATATAATATGAATAATAGTATAATATTTAAATGGGTAGTTATGTTACTAAAAAGTTTTGCCTGCTGAAGTCAGTTAATGTGTTAATATTAAATAGGTTAATCAAGTAAATGTTTGAACGGATTAGTTGCAAAGTAAGAAGAAACTCAGGGTATTGCTACTAATAAACGGGTGACAGTGACCAAAATGAAATAAACTAATATTTTAAAAAATATAACCATTGCTTTCCTACCGTGGTGAGTATAACAGCACAACAGAAGTTTTATACAAAAAAAAAGACTTACCGAAAGTTTATTTTCTTCTTTTGTCACATCAGCATTGTGGTTACTTTCTTTTAATTTTTTCAACATCATCTCCAAATATTCAATCAGACAACTAAAGCCATTCATATCATCCCTTAATGTTTTCCGCACTTCTTCACATAAAGCCGTTATTATAAACAATATTTTCATATCGAAATATATTATGTCTAAAGATGTATCCCTAAGGAAACTAATTTTTATATATAATTGCATAAATTACATATCATACCTTTCCATATGCAATCTCCTCAAAATCACTTCTAATGCACCACTCTTGTAACATAGATTTCTAGGAATTGTAGCATTATAGGTAACATTACATAGACACATTAGTGCTTCAAGAATTGTTGATTCTTCTATTACATGTGCATTATCCTTAGTTTCTGCTAAACCAGCATTTTGCAGAATCAAGTTCAGTAATTCTTTTGTGACTAATTTATTTAAGTCAGTTTTGTCCCGGCTGTAAAGCAAACAGCTCGAAAGCAATCAAAATTTTTAGGTGAAATATCTTACCTTAGCATACGAAGAGCTTGAAAACATAATTTGTGGCACTTTTTCAGTTCATTGTCTTTTAAGATATTGCATAAAGCTTCCCACAGTTTAATTCTATTATCATCTTCGTTTAGTTCTGGGAAACAAAATTTCGTGGAAATCTAAAAATTGCAATAAATGAACAAACTTAAAATACCTCAAAGATATTAACTAATACATTTTGGGTATATTCTTCAAGAGCAATAGATACTTCATTAACATCGTTACATGTTAATCTTTTCAATAGTGATTCCATTTGAAAAGCTCACACATTTACTACACATACATGAAAATGATATTTATGTAGTCTCTTTAAGTTTGTTTTTGCTGTGCTTTATCTAGAATCTGGTTTACATAAAAAATATAAACATTTTCTGTTTTCACAAATGGATGCCGCAAGAAATAAAAACAAACACTGACGTCACACGTCACTTAGAATACTGAGATACACCTGATTGATGCAGTGTTGATAAAGCAGACAGTTCACTTATCTGTTTCTATTTTCTAGATTCTTATTCACTAGATATTGCATACGGTAGACATAAGGGCTGCTATTTAAGTTGCCTATGCATCAGTTAAATATTTACTATTATAAAATATAGGTACACACTACATAGAATTTTATTTCTTATTTTATGAACTAATAGAATATACAGAACGTTGTCTAAATAAATTCTATTTTTTTTTAATTTTTTTAGTATATAATAATTAATAAGATGATTAATTTTTTATTTTTGGGTAATTATTGTGAAATTTTAATTATATTTTGATAACGTTGTCGCAAGTGATAATTGTTAAGTAGATAAGTTTGGTTATTTGAAAGTCATCACTTTTGACAGTTTTCAATTTTTTTCAGGTTTCAAAATGCGCAGCAAATTCAGTTGTCGATATGAGTTGATGTGATGGTAACATTGTTGGCGCAGTAGGGGACTATAATTATGCTATTTGTTTATAATTTGTGATGAATTGTATTGTGATATATTTTTTAAAGATTTAAAATTCTACCAATTAAAATATCTCTGCAATAAATGAAAATTGAACTTAAACATATATATATAATTTTGATTACTCTTCTTCCTATACATGTCCTTAATAAGTTCTCAATTTCTCTCGAAATATCCTCGCATATCTACTTGATTCAACATTAGTAACAATCGTTGCTATGCGAAATAGAATAAGGAATTTACATTAAAACTGTTCCGAGACATGACTGCCACAACTTAAAGATCTTTTTTTCGATTTTACAACGAAAATGTCAGATAAACAACTGCTCAAAATTCTTTCGTAACTGATCTGCACCGCAATTGACTTCCTTGTTATTAAAATGTCAGAGTGGTATCAATTAAAGTTGTGTTTATGTCATGGGACACCTTTAAAACTAAACAAAGTGTAGATGTTCGTTAGTTTGTTTTCTATGTATAATTTTCTTACATTGCATGCTTGCTAATTTACTTGCCTTTCTAAAATCATAAAAACTACTTTTTTAGTGACATCAAATTGAAGATACATAAAAATAAAGAAATTAAATTAAACATTATTACGATTCACAATACTAAGAATTTGGCTATTTGAACGAAGCTGCTATAAATACAAAAGGAAAATATGACTCCTTCCAATTTCACAATTGAAGAGTTTCATGTTCTTAGATATTATGTTGTAGAAACAGTGTTTTGTATACGCTATATGTATATTTCAGGCAATCCTTAGATTAAAATAAAATTATTGGTCATGAATAATTAATGCAATGTCCAGATTCTCGAGGAAATGGATTTAGATGTACACAACGTTGTAGTCACGCTACAAAAACTTCTTGAAAATAATGAGATTATGTGTACAAAGGGGTTTCGCTCTTGTACGTCTTTCTACGGTTCCGACAGCTTTATACTCCCGCGCCGGCGTTTTGAAAGATTCCCAAATTAATCTGCTATAGAAATGAAGTATTACGCTAAAAAGTTCTTCGGTGGCAAATGTATTATCCGTTAACTATTGTTGACAGTTGCTTTCGGAAAAGTCACTAGAACGAATGAGAAACTTTAAATTCGATTCGGTGCGGTGAAAAAACACGATCGATAGGTATTCACGTGGTTTTCCAATTATCTTCCCACATTTTAAATTACAAAATTCCTGTTTACTTTAATTTTATTTTAATTATCTCGAGACTGCCTCAATATTGAATATAGAATAAGTACTAGAATAAGTATACTTACTAATGTGCGATATTTTGCAGCATTGATGGAAAAAAGTATGTAATTTGGTATTATATTTGGTGGAGGTACCGGTAGAATATCGATATGCTCATGAAAATATATGTAAATTTTAATATATGTGCTATATTACCAAAATACGTATTTTAACTGTCCTTTCTATTATTTTCCTAAAATGCGTTACAGTAAAGATTTTCATTAATCTACCACAACGTCATTAAAACTATAAATAAAGCTAGGATTGTTAGTAAACTCCTATTGTGCAATATAAAATACATTGATGAAAAAGGAAAATATAAAAGCGGCCGAATAATTTGTAGCTCCCAAGAGAAACATTTTTGCATACATTCATTAAAAGTTCCAAACTTAACACTCACGTGTTCGTAATGCGTTATACCCTGCACATTATGTTTTATGACTCTTCTGCAAAGATACACGGTATACTGTCGGGCATAATAAGTAAGTTACATGAGTTTTATGAGTTCATCGTTTAAGAGTGATTTTTTTTCGAAGTTTTTATACCTTCACTTAATTTGTTTCAATTTAATTTTCTTCTTTTGTTTGAAATTTTATTTTTCCAGGTTTTCATATTTCCCGTTATACATATTTGAAAAGGAATATCGACCGTACTATGTTCAGAAATAAGAAAGTACGGGTTAGCTGTCTGTGACTAACAAGGAATTCACCCATATTGATCTCCCTGATCTTGATAAAATTTGGTAGGAATGTAGAATACCGAAAAGTATTTGGGGGTGTAATGAGGGCTCTAAATAATCTCTAATCTACGCCTATGGCTTCTCCCTAAGTCATATCTTATCCTTAATCATCTTAGATCATTTGTTGGATAGTGCTACACTACTGTTACCTTTCCAGCTGCTACAAATACGTGGACGAAATTTGTGCTGTTCCAAAAGATCCAATTCAAACCACTGTTGATGTCTTTAATTTTTCAATTCTCATTTGTAATTCAGTTTAGGAGGAATGCAACAGGGGTGTTCCGTTTCTGACAAAGGTGATTAGAACCACAGAGAACAAAATTATTCTAGATTGGTATTTTAAGCCTACTTGATCAGGAGGCTGAACACTGTCGTTGCGATGAAAGATAGAGTTACACATATTAGTGATATTATTTTTTTAGATAAGAATTTGAAAGTTGTTTTTAATCTTTTTACCAACAATGGTTATCCCAAAGGATTGCTCGGTCGCGTTATCTATTCTTGCAATATGTATGATGATCCAACTATAATACTTTAATTTATAAGAAAATGCTAGTTCTTTTTAAGTGTAACACCATCACTATTAAACAGATATATGGCAAAGTCAATGTTCCACTTGTTATGTACAAAACTAATTCCGTTTATAAAATTTCCTGCAAGGATTGTTATCGTTATTATGTTGCTCAGTCGGTAAAGACCCCTTCAATACAGAAGTGACGTACGTATAGGTAAGAGGTCTTGTGCCTTGAGTAAACACCAATCCTAATTTTGATTATGATATGTCCGAATCTTAACTATGCAAAATCAAGAAGAAAAAAAGATTATTTTTAGAAATATACCAAATACAAACGAATAGTAATTCTATATTAATTATAGAACATTTAAGTAACAGATGTTGTAATATTTCAGATCGCTATTTTATTTTTGTTCATGGCTGTATATCTATTTTCGCTTGTAGGTTGTGTTCTATTTTTAACAGTTTAAAATACTTTTTAAACTTTTATTTTCTGGTATACACAAGCAATTTAATATTCTTATATTAATTGGTATTCATCCTCTCTTTAATTGATGCGCTATAGCTTAGACTTTCGACTGTCTATTTTATTTTTTAAATTAATTTATATTTTGACGTTCATTAATTCCTCATTTTAATAACTTGATTTGTAAGTATATTTTTTTACTTATGAACTTGAATATATCAGTCATTGTAACCTTTAGCATCTCCTGACGAAGATATTATAATATATTGAATTGTAAAGAATGCAAAATTGAGTTTTCACTTAGTCGCAGAGACCATTAACCCGTTATTTCTTATTTACTATGTTTATGTTATATATACAGGGTGTGCAGATATTCGCAAAAGACCAGAAAGCGGCAACCGTCTTTGTTAGATTCGTAGCCGTTTATCCTAATAAAAAATCTTATATCTTGCGTCTACACGCAGTTTCAAAAATTTTAACATTCAGTTAGTTGATATTCTTATTTATCTAGTACTTCTAGTTAAAAGGAACAGGAGGATGAAGTAGGGTAGTATTCTGAAGATAAGATTTCAGTAAATAATACCCTTTCTTATCATAATCTTGTTCTTTTTTTGTTAATATATTTTCATTCCAAATACATCTGGCAACATAGTACATAGTACAACCAACTAACCACAAAACTATTGATCGAGTTTTATAGAAACATTCTGCACCCATATCACGTTGCTGAAGTTCAACCTCCTGGTTCTTTCTGCAACACGACTTTAAATAGAATTTGTGATGATGACGGCTTTCTGAAATATTTTAACTATTGGGCAGGGGGAAATCCGTACCAATTTTGCGAGTATGATCACCAAAGAAGGTTTTATGTTAACGTTTTATTAGCAATAATAAACCACGCAGTTATTTGACCAATTTATCTTCCGAATAGTCTAGATGTTGCCTCAGTGTTTTGGAAGAAGTTTTAGATAATATGCTTTTGAATGTACGACTCAATATGCTGTACATGCACAATGGAGCGTCCGCTCACTATGGCCTTCTAGGTCGCCTGATCTTTATCCATTAAACGTTTTTGTCTGGGGTTCTATCAAAGAAAAAAATATATAGGTACTACGCCTTCATTAAATGTCGACGATATGAACGAACGAATAAACGCATTAGCGTTGGAAATTACTGGAGCGAGCGGTTGAAACTATACCGCAAAGGCGGCAACTATGCATTCAAACCAACGGTTTTCAATTTCAACATTTAATGCAATAAAATAAATGTCATTGTATAAGTGTGCATGTCATTTTTCAATAATTGCAATTCCCGTATCGAATTGAAAAGCTCTGTTTTGCATTTATTGCAATAAAATAAAATTAGAAATAAAAAACTTCATGCGATGGTTTTCTGTGCATCCTCAATTGCCACACAATATGCAATATATATACGATTCCTACTCCCCAATCCTTTGGTATTCTTTGTTTTTTCTAGATCTTGTTAAATAATTTTTCTAGAATTTCTATCCCGTTCTTATTCAAGCGTTTTGCCACTTCCGTTGTTACCCCATCACATCCAGCCGCTTTGCCTCTTTTTAAAGTTTTAATAGCTTTTATTAGTTTTTCTTGGGTAATCTCATCTTTTTCTATCTGCTCCCTCTGTTGTCTCTTTTTGCCTTTAACTTTTGCCCTTTGTTCTTTGCATTTGTTGTAGTTTTGGTTGTTCCTTTCACCAAGGTATTCTTTCCACCTTTGTTTTTTCAGATTCACTCCTTTTTTAATTTCCTCAGTTTACCGTTTTGTCTGCTTTTTTTCTGACTTTTTTGTCTATACCTTGGCTATCCCTTGCGCTCTTAATTTATATGTTCTGATTTTTCTAATTTGTTTAAATTTTAACAATTATTTATACATGACTAATAACGACTGTTTCAAAAAATTGAAGAATAAGGAATATTTTGTTCGAATTAATATAGATTTTCTATATCCAGTGAGATAATAGTTTTAATAAATGTCGATAAAATATTATTCGCGGATGTGTTCGGAGCAGAACCTACTTTTAAATTCGCCGGAAAAGGAGCGATTAAAAAGGCCGGCTTCTGACACAGCGAATTTATTGGAGACGCTACCGATGGCTAATTGATATTCGCGAGATAAACTACCGGAATTAGGGAACGGCCGTGCTCTGTGCGGAGCACTATAATTTAAGCTTAGCAAGTTAAGCCGGAATGCCCAGCTAGGCTTCTTCTTTATTGTAGAGTTTGACCTCCGACCGCAACTGCTGAGCTAGCTTGCTTTCAGACCAGCGACTCTAAACCTCTTGCAAAACATCGGATTAGGTTGGCTCGCACTAACTGTTATTCCTGAAATATGGCTTAATAGATTTACCTATCCCGGCTAACAACTTTGTTCACATTATATTGAGGATGTCATTTCGGTACGGTGAGGATCTGTTGTAATATGTGAACCCTTATTTTCCATTTCATGCGTTCCCCCTCTAATGGACTTGTTGCCTACTGATGGAAAGGCACGTTAAGGTACGTCTTAAACTAAGGAAATGTGTTCTGGCGTAAACTACTTCAAAGGAATTGCAAATTTCAATTTGCACCTTTAGAAAATTATAATTATTTAGTTATTCAATAGCAAAAGCTATATTTCCAGCACGAAAGTTGGGTGATATCTTATTTATTACTCATACTGTTGAATTACCAATGTGATGCTTGTATTGTTTTTGTATGTATGGATAATTGCTCGCGTTTAGCGAGTCGGTATTAGCTAATGCATTTAGGTACTCTTAGTATAAGCGATAAAAATGCGATCTCTAGTTTTTGGCTCGAATTTTTTTTCCGTGAGATTTTGTGTTTTTTGCATCAGCTGCAAGAATCACAGGTTCTGGAGTCAGTATATATGAAAAAAAAAAACCAGAATAGTATAGAATATATGAAATTAGTGGTTAAATGAATTGTCAAGCGGCTTTAAAGGTATTCTACCAGATAACCTCAAAATTAGTTTGGAATGGACTGAAAAAATTAAAGACTCTGGTTAAGCACAACAACGTTAGTATTTGTGGGTGCTGGGTCATGAGGGCATAACAAGCAAGGAATTTGCAAAGAAGATAGCACGAAAGAACTCTGAAACAATATTCACTGAACCCAAACCGAATCTGACGATAACCAAAGCTGCGATACGTAATGCAGTTAAATCGGTCAAAATGACTCGTTTATAAAAAATATTTTTTAATATGAATGTAGGTCCATAATTGGGTCGATTGAAAAACTGATTAGTCTGAGTATTTAAAATTAGAATTGGGAAATTCTCAGAGTACTCAGTTTTTTTAAATATGTTTTAAATCAGAGGTATTAGTGTTCTGGTTTTTCCTTTTCTTTGAAGTTATGTGACGTACAAACTAATGTAAAATCTAAAAAAAAAAACTCCAGTTATTATAATCCATGGTTTCTTGATCCTGTGTGAGTAAATTGTTCAAACAACTCCAGTTATTGTGTACACTGATGTGATCCAATTATACAAAAATATATGAGCTGTGTTACAGTCATTTGAAGATACGATATAAGAATGACAGCAAATGGATTATTAACAAACACAAAAAAAATACGTCACAAAAAGATTGGTGTTTAAAAAAATTAGAACAATAACAAGTTTGCAAAATGAAAATTTTAATAAATCAAGGGTGGAATACAAATCTATTATTATTCTAATTTACAAATTATTCAAGTATTCATATTTTCGGATGTAAACAATGATATAGTTTTTTGTGTTACATTTCGGGGATTTTGGAAATAAAAGGGAGAAAGATGCTAGTAAAAGAAGTTTTGAATTAGTTAGAAGTTTTAAAGAATATAGACAGTGATACCCGAAAGCATGCCAATTAAAGAAGAACAGTGCTTACAAGAAAGGAATGACTAAATTGGGGCCGTCAGGTACAGAAAATGATTTTTCGGCTGAAATCTATGAAAATTTAAATGAATCAAGGCTAAAGGAAGAACACCATTCGGTGATTTAGCCTTTTTGGCCCATATACATAAAATGTTATGTAGTTTGTGTGAGCCAATAAATTGATATGATTATTATTATTATTTCACTTCGTACGTTTTCGAGAACTACATAATAGTATAGTGATGTACTATTTATCATGACGATATGAGTGTGTCGATTTTCCGCTGTGCCGATAGATGTTGCCGCCTCCCGAGATTGCTCACAGAGGGCTAGTATACGGTGCGTCAATTCACAATGGAAATTTCTAGCGCGAATCCACTGGAACCTTCAAGAAATATATCCGAGAGCGCATAGTGAAAAGTCAAAGCAAGCGAGAAAGCCGTGGAAATACATCAGATAGCAGTTTAAATAAATATCAGTCAATATAAATCGGAAATATGAATATTAGTAATTAAATGAATTAGTTTAATAGGTATTTTTAAGTAGTGTTTACTTATTTATTAATAAGTATCCGTGTTTTTATTACTATTAATTTTGTCATAGATTTAAAGTGTTGAAATCAACACTTTTGTTAAATATATCGCGGTGGTGATTATTTAAGCACCGAAAACATACAGGATTTCAATTCCTTCTTAAAAATATTTCTACTAGAATTTTTTAGGTGTTGTGGTTACAGACCGAAAAGCTTAATACCTACTAACGACGGAGATAGTTTAGTAATATCGAATGTATAGTAGTCGGAAATCACTTTCACTCCTTGTGTTATATAAACACACGATAAAAGGAGAAAATTCCTTTTCAGAGAATTTTATATAATTAGACAAGAAAATTATTATTTTAGGAATATCTCTTAGAAATTTCAAATACAGTCTTAAACAAAATTATTGTTGTATGTAACGGTTTTCATACGATGGTAACAATCTTTGCTTTTTTCGATCATATGACCAGAATAACTACATTTAATGTATTGTAACAAGTTTGATTTTCATTTCTTTATTTTGTAAAAAAAAAATGTAAAACAATATATTATGAAAAAAATTATAACATGAATTAGTATTGCCCCAACACTACAGAGTGTTGTCCATAAAAAGTTATTTCCAAACCACTATCCAGGCCTCAGACTGAACCTCGATATCATCAATAGCTGCTTGAAGACGGCGTACAAGCATAAAACCACTGACAAATGGATGTCTAAGAAAATAAGTCATGTTCATAGGGAAGATGTAGAGATCCAACAGAGGTCCTTAGGCAACACCAGTTTTCGTAGGACGATCAGAAGAGTAACATTAGGAATTACCTGGTAGCTAAGCTCGGATTAGCCTAATGAGGTTGCAGTCCAGGCTAATTTAAACAATGGCGGAAAAATGATAACCAAATTAAAGTTCCCAAATGTATTTCGTTTGATTACAAACGATTTCCCTAATATAGCAACATAGCTAACTTATAATAACAAGGTATATCTTCATGAATAGAGAAAACAACGTAATATGAATTTTTATTCCCATATAAAAGATTTGTTTTATATTTATAAAATCGTCGGAGTGAAGATTTTAATTTCTCCGCGGAATTGTATGTATATGCCTGGTATACGTATGTGCTACATACGTATATACAAACATACGAAAGATACAGACGGGAAAATAATGTTGTTGCATCAAAATGAATAATACAATATGCCCAGTAAATAAAAGAGCAACATCAAAGTAACGTTTGGAACTAGCAATTAATAAAACCACATTTTCTTTTTTGCGTAGTGAGTTCTTTCCACCAGACCCTCTGAAGGATTAATTTATTCACCAATATTAAGCACCAAGTGCAAAGCAAGCGCCATGAACATTATAATTCTTTTGAAATAGCTAGGACAATTACAATCTTTATAATTTAAAGAGCGAAATGTATTTGATATATGAATAATAAATTCTATTTAATTAGTTTCCCTGCAGAAAAAGAACAATATTTTGAAAAAGGGAAATCGGACTTAATTACATTTTTATAAATATCTTTAAGCGTTCCTTTTCTTACCCTTTATCCCAAAAGGCGAGAGAATGTATCTACGCAATTGATTATTCTCCACCAAGCCAACAGCCAAGAATATTTATATATCCAGGGGCGATATTTCTGTTTATGAAATAAACATAACTAAGTTCGAAAATAGAACGCGGGATGTTGTTTACATTTATAGACCTCTGTTATAGAATGCCAAAGAAGTTTAGAAACAAAAAACTCGGAATATCGTAATACGACATGGTTTTCTCTGTTCACATGCAAGTTTTCTCACAAATTACAAAAGGATAAAGATTTTATAACTAGGCATTAGGTATACAGGCATGATATCATTGCAAATGATAATAAAAACAGAATTTCATATTAATTAAAACTGGAAAGGGCACAAAAAAATAAGTTTAAATTTATCATCTCTTTAAATGCGCCTGAATTGGATTGACAGAAGTGCAATATCTATGCGAATCGGCGCTAAAATGTCGAAATTATCGCTGCTAGGTTTAATTTAGTTGGGCTTTGATAAACTTAATTCTAATTTTACTAGTAATCGAAAGGAAAATCTAATGCCTACATAAATCTATAAACAAAATCCTTGTCTACTGCATATTTTTGGAAGAATGTGTCGAATATAAACTAATATAATAAAATAAGTAACTAAGTAGTTATTGAGTTAGGAACCTTGCCCTAATACCCAAAACTAATTTAGAAGCATAAATAAAAATATTTTAGTACGTAGTACAATAGTATTTACCACAATTGTAGTCGTCAATGTCATTGGTGTCGTAGGTCATGGGTGCCATTTTATTGTAGTTTACTCTTGTGGTAGATTGTATTAGTATTGCTAACATAAGTACTATTGCTGTTTGTAAATTGCGCTAAATTGTATTACACTACAAATTTAATTCAATACCGTGATGTTATCTCAAATTATATTTCCCGTAAAAAAATTGATATCATATATGTTAGGTGCTTGTTGCGTTTTTGTGTCTGCAGTGCAGTAAAAAGATTCTTTGATTTCCTAATGATGCTGCTGATGTTATTTTTGGCCTACTGTTTCTAGAATGCCGTTGCTCTACATCCATAAGTATAGGTCGTTCGTTGATAACAACTAATCACGTTGATAGCCTTGATTGAAATTTGCGACTACTTTCTAAGTTAATCTAAAGGTAGACTCCCGAAGCACGCGGCAAGCGGCATCAGCACTTGCGGCAGCGGTAGACGACAATACTTTGTAATGTTATTGTATTTTCGTCCGCTCCCGCGGCAATTATACTGTTACCGCCTGCCATGTGCATCTGAAGTCTCAATTTGTATGTTGACATTTTTAAGGGGGTAAAAGTAATATTGGTTTAGCATTATCAAATAATCGAAAAATCTTTTCACTTCAATGCAGTCAGAAACAACTCTTGCAATAATATCTGATTAATTGTACATCTACCTGAATCAATGTAAGTGCAGAAACAGCAATAATAAAAGGAGTTTGTGTTATTAGTATGCGGACAAGAAGTGGAATGAGTTTTTATTGGGGCTGGACCTTTCTATATACTAACCGGTCAGTGTAGACTAAGCGAGCATATGCAGAACACACCCTTAGTAGAAGACGCTAGTTCCAGATTCTAGCAAGTAGAAAAAATACAGTTAACGTCCTGTTCCACTGTGAAATTTATAGGCAAGAAAGGATAAGATATCTGGTAATGGACCTGGAGAGCTTTAGAAAAGACTAGCAAATAGAGGAATAATTCTCAAGGATGATAAGTTTAAATAAGAAGGTGAAATTAGAAAATAATTTATAGGATGAAGGGAATTACTATAGATTTAATTAAGTCGCGGTAAAATAGGTTTTTATGGCGACTTCAATCTTAATCCAATTTGATTTCATAATAACGCACTAAAGTTATCTTCGACTTAATATAATATTCAGTTCTGGACAAAATTAAGGGGCCAACTGGTAAAAATAAATGTATAGATTTATGTGTTTCCTTATAGTTTAGTTGATTTAGGAAGTATTAAAATTAACAAACTAAAATATTAATATTTTCTCATGAACTTAAATCCTAATTGTAAAAAGTCAGTAAAAAACATTATTAATAGTGTGTATGCATGCCCTTCTTTTGTAGCAATACACTCTACCAATCTTCTTACCATACTTGATATTAAGTTTCGTTTCTTTTTTGGAGATACTCGCTCCCACACTTGGAGACGCATATTAGAAATCTCACCAAGTGTTACTGGCGGACTAGATGCGTTTTTAAATTTGTTGCCCAACTGTTCTCAAAGACACTCAGTATGATTGAGGTCTGGGCTTTTGGCAGGCCACGCCAAACATTGCATATTTGCATCTGTCAACAGAGCTGTGGCAATGTGAGCTGCACCAAGTTTGGCATTGTCGTGCATAAAAATGAATCCATTGCCGATATTTTCGGCAAATGGTTGAACATGGGGTACAATAACTTCCAATACAATAACCGGTTACTGTTTTTTAGCAGCCAAATTAACTTATTTCAGTCTTCTTTTTACTGTTTTGGTAGAAATTTCTTTTCCAGTGGTTAGCCGAAGGTCACTTTTCAACTTAGGAAATGTTACAACCGCTTTCTTAAACTCTTCGATTTAGCGATCCTCTCTGCGTGTTGTTTTTCTTTTAGCACTTTGTACGCGTCTTTTTTTGAAACTATCAGTATTTATGAACCGTACTGCCGTCCTCTGTAGCACAAATTTGTTGTTATTTAGAATTCCAGCAACTTCTCTGTGCTAATATCCTTCATTAAGAAGGATAAATATTTGGGATACTTCTTCTGCTCTGCAAAGACGTCCAGGCATAATTAATTAACTTAATCCAAACAACTTCACTAATTATCATAACAAAAAGTATGCTTTCTTGAATAAATAATAATGGTAGTAATACATATTTATTGTCGTAGGCATCGTAGAACAGAGGCAGTAACAACGTCTAAAGCAAAAAAATCCTTAATAAATTATAACTTAAAACAAAACAAAATATTACATCTATACAAAGGAAATTAAAATTTGCTGTGCCCATGCACAACAAGTAAGATTTCTAGATAAACATAAATTAATTCTAAACGAAAAGATAAAGGAATAACTAAGAGCAGCACTGTGATTCAATAATTCCTAGCAGCTCTTCTATGGAATAGAAATTATATTGTTATCAAATACGGGAGAAGATTGCGTCTGAAAGTTTGCTCGTGGTGGCGGAATTTACTAAAGAAGTAGCCTTATTACAGAGTTTTATTCCCATATTATTCGAACCTAATCTGCTTAAATGGAAAGTGGCAGCTGGTCTATGTATATTGTTCTTTGATCTGGTATGATGTGAATGAATTGCAAAGTTGGTTTGAAATAAATGTCTATTGCAGTGAATGTAGAACCACACTTGAAGTATGTATAATGATGGAAGTAGTAGTATATTTAAAACACCAAACACTGGTCTACAAGATCCAACCTTTTTATTTCTGCCATAGATATTATTACTACTTTTTGTGCTACAAATACTTTGTGAGCCGTAGGGGATGTTCTGCACAAAACAGTATACAGACAGTAACGTGGCAAGTGATAGATACCCTTTTAATGACCGAAATAAATATGATCTTGTTGAAATCTGCCTTGCAAACTTTTGGCAATGGGCCTTCCATAGCATATTCTCCTCCAGAGTAATTCTTAGAAACCACATTACTCCGTTGGTCAATGGCGTGCCATCTATACTTAATGTTGGCGATTCAATGCTTCTTTGCCTGGTATGGAAGGGTAGGAATCTTGTTTTTGCTGCGCTTAGAGACAGTTTATTGCTGAAAACCAGACATGTAAAGTGTGTATTAAATCATTTACTATCCTGTGTATGTCTATCATCAAATGGTAGAAGAAGGGATATGTCATCAGCATGCATCGTCGTGTAGACATTTATGATGAATAATGCAATGTAATTTATATATATGTAGATTAAAGAAAAAACATGGCTTGTTATTAAATGCGTCCATGGAATGACTTTCGTTATCTCTCAGCATTCTCCAAGGACATTGATTATATATAATATACTTATATACAATCAATACTTACCTTACCTTACTCTGGGAGGATCTGGGAAGAAGTCCCAAGCCTTGTAACTGATAGCCAGCAAATTATTATTATCCTTCTGAGTACTGAAAAGCAGCCTCCACGTTTTCTTAATTCCGACAGCCGTCTTCACGTAGCTCCATTTTTCACACATCATGAATTGGAAGTTGAAACAGGAAAGAAGTAATGACCTAAAAACAAACAAAACAACAGCAGTACCCATTCTAATACTTAACAACAACTTAATCCTAATTATTCTAACCAATAGTAATTAAATTAAAGATCTACATTTTAAATGTTTATTTATACAGTGTATAACGCCAACCAGCTTACTCGCCAAAAATAAAAACAAACCAAACTACTGCTGACTCCTCCGGAAGGTCCAAGATCTTACCTGTCATCCAGGGTCCCGCCGGCTTCAGTGGAGACGGGGGTGGGTTAACAAAAGGTCGAAATTCAAGGCGCCACCCGCTTTAAGAATTACCCTGTCGAGGCGTCCGTCAAAACGGGAAATTCGGAGATAGTAAAAACACAGGGGGGAAGTCAGCGTAACAGCAGGACGAAAGAAAAGTAAGAAAAACGAAACTACAATTTACGTGGTAATGTAAGTAATAAGTTTATTGAATATAGTAAAATTTGCGCAATTCAAAGGAAAAGAAATGTTAAAGGTAGTAATTATTCCGGAAAAATAAATGTGTATAAATGTAGACGAGTACAACAAAATATATAGGGCTCGAATAAATGTCGAGTTCCTTAAAGCTAATTAAACGTAACCAAGTTACAAAAGTAATCTAACTACATACGGGTGGGTTTCGCACGCGTAACGTTGATGATCATCGCAGTCTAGCGCTAACAATATCTCCACCGTGGTGAGTTTAACACTCAACCACATCCGACAACGATAATATGTATACAAGGTTTAAAATAAAATCTATATAAATATATAAAACAATTACGTAATATCCTGAAGGGAAAAAAACACTAAACATGAGCCCCCGATGCCTTAGTTGGCTTCTTTACACAGAAAAAAAACAAAATGGCTCTACGCTGCCGTTTAGGCGAGCATTCAAAGGTAACTAACGGCAATAACTAGGTAAAAATTTTAAAAACACAGGCCTGACTCGTTTCGCTGGCGTCCCTGAAGAAACGTGCCGGCTTCCAGCATTGACGGCCCCCCCGATCAGGAATTCGGGTCTGTCTCCAGGCTCGGTGAACTCGCACAAAAGAAAAACGGGCAGCAGATGGCGGTGACTAGACCCCAGATGGCAGGTTCGAGTTGGACAGCAACCAAAGGTCCAATCAGGGAGAAAACATCACCCCTCGAGATTAGGCATCGGTAAAATATGCCTTAAAAGGCTCACAGCTTACAATAATACGGTGGGTAGGTTACCCGTAGGTGGGGAAAACCCAACACACAAAAGAACCCTTGCGTCCAAGGGCTCACGGAACTTCACGTTCAAAACACGTGGGCGGTGAAAACGTAGGTCGTCAGATGCCCCAAATCCGCCTAAGCGATGCGAAACGCAAAAATTTCCTAAACCATCAAAACAATGCGATTCCGCCAGCAACACTCGCAAAATGCCCTTAAATCCGCATACTCAAATGCGTTACTTCCACACCAACAAAAATGGCAATTGCGGACGAACCAAAACGCAGGCCTACACACTCAAAGCGCCAGCACGGGAGTGACCAGGAAACCGGAAGATCGTTTCGAACCTTTTCCGATAAATCGACAATTCTAGAAAATCGATGCCGGAAACGACGTAATTGAAACTCCCCGAAGCAAAACGCTCTAAACATCTCCCTAGACGATACAAAGTACTCGCAGAAAAGATAACTTGAAGAGAAATTTAGGAAAGAGAAGTTGGTAGCCCCGACTCTACCGAACAACCGCCGGTAACAACGTACGCGCTGTCAAAACAGCTGACAGGCGAAGTAAACAAAACAACCGGCGCTCACCAACTCTCCCAGGAAACAGTAGAAAGAAGGAAATAACGAACAACCAAGAGAAAGGCACGGAAAATAAAGCTGAACAAAACACAGGTCGGCAGTATCCCCGGTAAAGTAGTAAATAAAAGTCACCCTCAAAACTAATCATAACCTCCGCTTCTAGTGACAATACCCAAAGCGAGCTCGAAAACCAACAACAATATAACACGTAGGCGACCAGTATGTTACACCCCAAGGTTACCCCGAATAAAAGAACCGTTAAATAGGTACAGTAAGGAAAAATAGATACAGTACGAGCGAGAAGGTAAGAAAACAGCGTAACAAATCCCCCCCTCACGTCAGAAGAAGTTTTCGTAGAAAAATTCTTAAGTGTCAGACCCACAACAAGAAAGGAAACAAAAAAATAAACCACCAACATCCCTAACTATTGAGAAGGCACTAAACAACCATTCCATCTTCATAACGGACACACACTAAGATCAACCCACGGTCCATACTACCACGCGGACCCTTCGGCAAATCGGCCGGAAAACCAGGAAAAAAAAAAGAAAAATCAAAACAACAAAACGGCAAATCTGGGTGAAGGCGAACCCCACACCAAGCGAAACAAAGCACGACCCCGGACAGACTCAACAGCACCCCAGAAGAAGACCTAAAGAAGGCGGAAACAAAGCGAGGCAAGCCTCAACAAAAAGCCCAGATGAGAGGGTGATCATTACCTCTCACGGCGAAAGAAGAAGAAGCTGTGCCGCCAAATCCAACCAGACCCGAACCAAGACCCACACGAAGCGACAATCCCCAACATCCAGCGTAAAATGAGACACATCACGTGAGGCGATCAGTGCTCAAAAAAAAGTTAAATAAAAGGTTAACTAAAACAGGTTCATTACTACTTAATAAAGGATACAAGCGGAATAAGGAATGCGGACATGATAGAGAAAGGGAAAAAAGGGTTAAATCTCCATTCGCACACACACACAACCAACGATCCGTCAGTCCCAGAACCAGCCCAAAAGAAAGGGAACTAAAAGTTAGCGAAACGCTGAAGGCGAAAACAACAAAATCACGGGAGATAAAGGCCAAAAAAAAACAAAAGGTAACGTTAAAGCAAATTTAAAGTCATGGACGGCCCATCCAGACTGAAACAGTGAAGCTGAAACACAAATTCACCTACCCATATCTCGGAACAAAATAGTGAACGCGAGTCTCTACGATAAAGAAGACTGCCGAGATTCAGCCCCAGGGAACGAAGATGAACGACATTTTTTGAACACCAACTCCCTACAAAAAAAAGAAAGCAGGGACCATGAAACAGTCAACCTAAAACAAAAAAGGTGTGTCCTTTTTTTTCAAGGTGAAGTAGACACGAACTAAAACAGTACCAAAGTACCAACGACAAAAGAAAACAAAAACAAACCAATCCTATGCCCGGAATACAAAGTCTGAACGTTAAAGAAAGCAAAAGCTGCCGGGTCTCAGCAAAGACAGAGTTCGGGACTACGCCCTCACGAACTTAACTCTATATGTCTACCAAAAGTCCTAATCGGTAAAGAAATCTACGTCACATCCGGTAAGTTACGAAATTTACTCAGCCAAAATCAGCAATCACGGATAAGGATACGCCAAATACCTAAAGTAAGGAAAAAGGGATTCCAAGAATGGACAAAAGAAAAAAAAACTAACTAAACAGCGCTAAACCCAAACCGTAAAAGCTTACCAAAAGTGCAATGGCGAAACTGTGTGATTTTAGGACGCCTCTTACGCCTCGGTCACAACACCGACAGGAGTATTCTTCTGGCCCACCTGCAAACCAAAAGTCCCAACACTTCATAGGGAACAACGCCTAAACCTAAACCAACGCGACCGAAAACATACTAGACAGCAACAGACGGTAAAGCTGAAACAAACGGTATCCATTCCGGAGGATTCTCACCCCTCGGCAGGTTCACCCCTAGCCTATTATATCCCCCGGGACCAGGACGGGTAAAGAAACGTTAGTCATCATTAGGTTGAGGCTTCAGCAAACCTCCACTCCAAGAGCCTGGAAGCACCTTCCCCTGGCATGTCTTCAGTTCATAGGTATTGGACGAAATCTTGCGATGGATCATAAATGGTCCTACGTATTTATCTGCCAATTTTGCGGTATAGTATTTAGCAGCATCAGAAAGTACAAAGTTCTTACGCCAAACTAGTTGATTAGGTAGGAACTCATCATTACGGCGTCCAAGATCGTAACGACTCTTAGCTCTCTCATATGCCTTCTGCAACCGCAACTTAACATCCTTGTAAAGCTTACCAAAATGTTCCGCTCTTTCCATAAGTCGTTCTGGATTCAATCTTACGGAGACATTCTCCTTTTCGCCACATTTCTCCCCTTCATCAGCGTTACCCGATATTTTCATTTGCCTACCGAAATTGATCATATACGGGGTTAGTCCTGTAACCTCGTGATTCGCGGTTCTAAGTGCGCACGTTACTTTGGGTAACAAAGCATCCCACTCGCGATGATTATCCGAGACGTAGGCTATAAGCATGGTCTTAAGTACACGGTTAACTCTCTCAACTGGATTGCCTGAGGATGGTAATATGAAGTATACGCAATCTTAACCTGATACTTCTGCATTAACGAGCGATATTCTTTCGACCTAAATTGTACACCGTTATCAGGAAATTATAGTTCGAGGAACTCCGAATAATAGAAATACGTCGTTCTCAAGATGTCTAATAACAATATTAGCGGTGGCTCTTCGCATAGCAAACGTCAAGGTAAATTTGCTAAAACAATCGGTTACGACCAAGATAAAGTTGTTACCATGTTTGGTTTTGGGTAGCGGTCCAACTATATCCACGCTAATCATCTCCCACGGTGAATCAATATAAGTGTGTCCTCCCATTAGTCCAGTTGGTTTTCGCTGTTCAGGCTTCGAACGTATGCACGGTATACAGCGGCGTATGTATCTTATGACGTCAGCGAGCATCTTCGGCCAATAGTATCTCTCGGCGATACGGTGATAGGTTTTATCAATTCCAAGATGTCCACAGGTTGGTTCATCATGACACGAACGTATGACCTCATTTCGGCGATTTCTAGGTACAACTTCCTTCAAGAGTCAGCCTCACCAGTCAGGTCTCCATAGGGTGGTCTAACGTACTTACAAAGCCTATTATCGATAATTTGGAACGTAGGGTACTTTCTGGTGATGTGTCTACGGCAGCATATAACTTGGCATACCAACGATCCGGCTGACGGTCGCCACTCACGGCATCAAGAACAGGTACCGACCGGGATAAAGCATCGGGGACAACATGATCTTTTCCTTTACGATGAACTATCGTGAAATCGTATTGCTGTAGGCGTACGGACCAACGTGCCAAACGTCCACTCGGAGAGTTCAATTTATTTAACCAGCATAGGGAATAATGATCGGTCACGACGGTGAAGTGTGAGCCCTCTAGATACGGTCTCAATTTTTCAATTGCCAAAGAACAGCTAGGCATTCCTTCTCAGTGGTCGAGAACTTACGTTCCTGAGGTGTTAAAGAACGGCTCAAGTAACTGATAACTCTCTCCTGCTCCTCGATAGTTTGTGTCAACACAGCTCCCAATCCAAAGTCTGAGGCATCCGTCTGTACAACAAACTCCCTTGAAAAGTCGGGGCAAGACAAAACAGGTGCAGATATCAAGCGTTCACGAATGGCTGTCCAAGCCTCATCGCATTCCGTGCTCCAGGTAAAAGGGCGGTTCTTACGAAGTAAGTTAGTCAACGGGGATATAACGGTGGCAAAATTGGGTACGAATCGGCGGTACCACGACGCCATTCCAACTATTCGCCTCACTTCTGTGACAGATTTAGGAGTAGGTATCTCGATAATCGCTTTAACCTTATCCGGGTCTACAAGTAATCCATCTCCATTTACAACGTAGCCAAGGTATTTTAGTTCTTCACGACAAAATAGGCATTTCTCCTTGCTAAGGGTAAGTCCAGCAGTCCTCAATCTCTTCAGCACCTCTTCGAGTACGGTCAAGTGTTCCTCAAAGGTCTGAGTGACAATAATGATGTCGTCCAGGTAAACAAAAACTTTAGGCTCCAACTCAGGTCCCAACACACCATCTATAAAACGTTGCCAGGTAGCAGGCGAATTGTGGAGACCAAAAGGTAGACGTTTAATTGGAAAAGTCCACGATTGGGTACAGTAAAGGCAGTAAGAGGGCGAGAAGATTCCGCAACAGGGATCTGCCAATAGGCTGACTTAATATCAAGAGACGTAAGATATTTGGCGTCTCGAAGCTTATCTAAGTGTTAGAGACATAAGGCAGAGGGTACGCGTCTCTCTCTGTTACCTGATTAAGTTTGCGTAATCTACACAAAAGCGGTAAGTCTTATCCTTCTTTGGCACCAACAAAATAGGCGAAGACCAAGGGCTTGATGATTTTTCTACAACTCCCAGAGCTAACATTCTATCCAGTTCTTGATCTACGATTTTCCGCATGGCTGGAGAAATAGGGTAGTATCGTTGCTTATTGGTGGACTATTGGTCTGAATATGGTGTTCAACTAACGAAGTGCAACCAAGTTTGCCTTCGGCACTCTTAGGAAAAGCGGTCTCTACTAATTCTTCCAACCGAAATCGCTGTTGGTCGGTAAGATGAGGTCTAGTGCATAACGCATTCAATACATGCTTTTCGGGAGAGAACACCCATTCTCTTTCCTCAAGTCAGGTATAATTCCATGATTCGCCAAAAATCTGCCCCCAAAATTAGGACGTGCGGTAGTTCAGGCACAATTATAATATCGACGAGTTTTTCTCGATCGCGCAACTGCACAGGGACAGAAATTTCGCCCACGACACAGCACTTCTGTCCGGACGCAACAGTGCATGTGGAAGTTCGACGCTTTAACGGAATCCCAAGAGTTCTCAAGATATCCCAACCAGGTTTTCCCAAGATAGTACGCGAAGCACCAGAATCCAATAGCCAAGAAAAGTTTTATCAAAATTCGAACCTGAAGGTACGGTCTTTCATCGTCCTCCGCGTGAGCTAATATAAAATCTAATCGAATCTTATCCTCGATGTTGGTCGTTTCTACATCTCGACACGCTATACGACCTCCTAACGCGTCTGTCGCTCGTTTCCCGAACATTTCGGACAAGTCGGTACCGTCACATTAGGTGTTCCGCACCGATAACAATGTCGCTTCCTTGCCCGTGTACATTGAGAGGAACGGTGCCCTCACCATTACAGTTCCAGCAGCGCAAGTTAGCTACAGGCGAATACGGAACAGCATCACACACGCGTAGAGGGCGGTGGAGCGCTTACGTAAGCTAAATCGGGCTCCAAAGCCTTTGCTCGACTGGCGGCGGTACATAAGCTTCAACGGAAGCTTTACGCGCTTCTAATTTCCTACAAAGATCTAATAATTGCGCTATCCTAGTAACTTCGGTGAGACCAGTTGTGTTTGATAAAAAGGCAAAATATTCTTTAATAGTATCTTAAGTCTGGTAGCTTCCGGCAATTGAACGTCAAACGCGCGAACAATCCCTTCATAATCGATATATATAATCCGATAGGTTCATCAGCACCCTGTGTTCTATGTTTAATTTCCTCGTACAAGCGATCATCATAATCTGAAGGTTGAATTCCTCACGCAAACCCTGAGCTATGTCTTCCCAAGAATCAAAGCTATCTCTGTTGGCACGATACCAAATCAGTGCACGGTCAGAAAAAAGATCAATAGCGGAACGGTATAAAATCTCGTTCGTAGAATTTCTGGCTACCCTCAACTCTTAACCCTCTCCAAAAAGGCGCTAACTGACGTTCCCCTAAGTCCACTAAATTTAAGGCCCCAAGACGATACTGGTACAGGCTTAGGTCCGCTCGCGACACGCTGCCGACACGCGTTACCGGGCTCAACGGTTCCCATATCACCGTCCGAGGAATCAGACAATTCTGGCGCGTTATCACCCAAAGCCGACAAATCCAGGGCGGAAAATTGACCCAAAGTGGAGGTACGTTCGAACATTTTGGCTTAAAAGTAAGTTGCGAAGACAAATTAACTAAGCTCACCAATAATCTGAACGAGCAGTGGTTTGTTCTTCCGACGCAGTTACAACGCGGTTGATACGTCCGAACAAATGCGCAATCTTAGACGAAAGCTTACGGAATTCCGAGGATTACGGGAATCGTTGAAAACATCAATGAGTTGCGTAAGCTCGGTTAATTTAGCTTTAATAGCCGTAGCGTCTTCCTCAAAGGTGAACGGATGTCTAGGCTGCACGTAATTAATACTATTAGACATTTTAGTTAACTGTCTAAGAGTCCTTCGCATGATCTCTACTGTACCGGACTCCGTTACTCCGTGTATGCGCAACTCATACACTAACTCATCCCGCGATAACCGTCAATATCCATTTTTAAAATCCATGACGAAAGCAAAAAAAACGCCCAACCGGAACGACCGAAACGCTACCGCGAAAACACAGCGCAAGTAAACAGTGGAAAAGAGAAAAAAAATAAAACAAAGGGGGGAGGGAAACAACTAAAGCCTAAAAGCTCAAAATGGCACAAAAAAAGAAATTCGAGCCCCACACGTTCGGGCGCCAAACTATAACGCCAACCAGCTTACATCGCAAAAATATAAAACAACAACTAACTGCTGCTCCTCCGAAGGTCCAAGATCTTACCTGTCATCCAGGGTCCGCCGGCCTTCAGTGGAGACGGGGTGGGTTAACAAAAGTCGAAATCTAAGGCGCCACCGCTTTAAGATTACCCTGTCGAGGCGTCCGTCAAAACGGGAAATTCGGAGATAGTAAAACACAGGGGGGAAGTCAGCGTAACAGCAGGACGAAAGAAAGTAAGAAAAACGAAACTACATTTACGTGGTAATGTAAGTAATAAGTTTATTGAATATAGTAAAATTTGCGCAATTCAAAGGAAAAGAAATGTTAAAGGTAGTAATTATTCCGGAAAAATAAATGTGTATAAATGTAGACGAGTACAGACAAAATAAATCGGGCTCGAATAAATGTCGAGTTCCTTAAAGCTAAATAAACGTAACCAGATTACAAAAGTAATCTCAACTACATACGGATGGGTTTCGCACGCGTAACGTTGATGATCATGCAGTCTAGCGCTAACAATATCTCCACCGTGGTGAGTTTAACACACAACCACATCCGACAACGATAATATGTATACAAGGTTTAAAATAAAATCTATATAAATATATAAAACAATTACGTAATATCCTGAAGGGAAAAAAAACACTCAACATGAGCCCCCGATGCCTTAGTTGGCTTCTTTACACAGGAAAAAAAACAAAATGGCTCTACGCTGCCGTTTAGGCGAGCATTCAAAGGTAACTAACGGCAATAACTAGGTAAAAATTTTAAAAACACAGGCCTGACTCGTTTCGCTGGCGTCCCTGAAGAAACGTGCCGGCTTCCAGCATTGACGGCCCCCCCCGATCAGGAATTCGGGTCTGTCTCCAGGCTCGGTGAACTCGCACAAAAGAAAAACGGGCAGCAGATGGCGGTGACTAGACCCAGATGGCAGTTCGAGTTGGACAGCCCAAAGGTCCAATCAGGGAGAAAACATCACCCCCTCGAGATTAGGCATCGGTAAAATATGCCTTAAAAGGCTCAACAGCTTACAATAAACGGTGGGTAGGTTACCCGTAGGTGGGGAAACCCAACAACAAAAGAACCCTTGCGTCAAGGGCTCACGGAACTTCACGTTCAAAACACGTGGGCGGTGAAAACGTAGGTCGTCAGATGCCCCAAATCCGCCTAAGCGGATGCGAAACGCAAAAATTTCCAAAACCATCAAACAATGCGATTCCGCCAGCAACACTGCAAAATGCCTTAAAATCCGCATACTCAAATGCGTTACTTCCACACCAACAAAAATGGCAATTGCGGACGAACCAAAACGCAGGCCTACACACTCAAGCGCCAGCACGGGAGTGACCAGGAAACCGGAAGATCGTTTCGAACCTTTTCCGATAAATCGACAATTCTAAGAAAAATCGATGCCGGAAACGACGTAATTGAAACTCCCGAAGCAAAACGCTCTAAACATCTCCCTAGACGATACAAAGTACTCGCAGAAAAGATAACTTGAAGAGAAATTTAGGAAGAGAAGTTGGTAGCCCCGACTCTACCGAACAACCACCGGTAACAACGTACGCGCTGTCAAAACAGCTGACAGGCGAAGTAAACAAACAAACGGCGCTCACCAACTCTCCAGGAACAGTAGAAAGAAGGGAAATAGCGAACAACAAGAGAAAGGCACGGAAAAATAAGCTGAACAAAACACAGGTCGGCAGTATCCCGGTAAAGTAAATAAAAGTCACCCTCAAAATAATCATAACCTCCGCTTCTAGTGACAATACCCAAAGCGAGCTCGGAAACCAACAACAATATAACACGTAGGCGACCAGTATGTTACACCCAAAGGCTACCCGAATAAAAGAACCGTTAAATAGGTACAGTAAGGAAAAATAGTACAGTACGAGCGAGAAGGTAAGAAAACAGCGTAAACAATAATAGTATAAATTTACAAATATATGTATTGCTTCTGTTTTTCATACAAAATGCCCGGATTTAAAATTTTCATTTTTTTTAACTTCAATAAAATACAATATTATAACTATTTTAATAAATTCGATTCAATATTCAAAATTTCAATGAATATATAATTTCTTTATTTGCATAAATTTTTTTTGTTTATTTTTTTTTCAATAGAAAATACGACAAGTTAATGGTTTTTATTCACCTAAATATTGTGAGTGAATATGTGACATTCTACCTGCTAGGTGGCACGGATGTTGGAACAAATTAGCTGTCAAATTTAGCTTTCGATAGCGTCGCTAACGAATAAGCAGTGTTTTCTTATCTACAGAGCGCGCGTCCTGCTCTGGTCGTTTAAAATTGGAAAAATGTAATTATCATATCTCGTGTTAAAAATACACTAAACGTGCAATAAAAGAATGTTTTAAAACAATACAAGCGTAACTCTTTATTTAAACAACAAATAACGTTATATTTTATCAAATTTTGAGACTCTTAAGTCACAGGTATGTTGGAATACATAAAACAAATTATTTAACTCAAAATCCGTATCGAAGCTTGCCTGGCACTTTAAATAAATGAGGTTAAAGAAACGTCACAAATATTCGGTAAATATTTGAAAATCAGAGTCATCTATCAGTAAATGGCCAAACTAAATTTGTAAGAAAAATATTTAAATACCCGTGTTTTCGATATATGTAAAAATCCGTATAATAAATAGACTATCATAGTGTCGATTTTGATGACAACCATTAAATATTAAAATTTCTAAAATAACTAAAATAATGGCGGTTCATACAAACTTAACCCCAAAATTAACGTATCGTGAACATAAATTACAAAAATCTAATTTACGGGTTAAAATTAAATTGAAACTAATTATTCTCTCTTTTAGGTGGGAGATACTTGATGAAATACCTTGGATGCAAGTATAGACAGCTCAAAACACGGGTGTGGGCAGGTAATTCCCTGGATCAAACTGGACATTCGATTTGACGGACTTTAGTAACGGTTATATCTTGGAATAGTTAAGGATTCCTCTCAGAAAATTTCATAGGAAATTCTCGAAGATTATTCAGGTAAAGATATGGATTTATATTATTCAGGTGATAGATCGTTACCTTTTAGGTAAACACTTTGGGAAACTTTGACATTAGTATATGTGGGCATAAAAAAATGTTATAGGAGCTCGTCTCTCGTGAACAGATGAAGAATACTCTTTAAACTCTAATTAACAGTAATCTGCCTTCGATTGTTATCGCTATCAGGTAAAACAACATAGAATTCAAATGGACAACCAGTAACTGACATTAAGATACTGAATTTACTCGAAATTGAAGGGAATACAGCAATTATTACGGAATAAACATCCCAAAGAATGAAAAATCTCCTGAAGCAATAATATAAAAATTAAAAAAAAATATCAGGTAAGCTTAATTAACAAATAAATAAAGTTCGCATTTTATATAAAGCTATAATAATTAGCACGTCTAGCTAATACGGTCTATTTTTATAGTCATTTTTGACAAACTTAAAATTTGCCTGTAGAGTAGGCAATCGAGTATGCACTTCAACTTATAATTACTCCTTTATTAGGCTTTGAATCTGTTTTAAATGTCTCTAAATTATTTAATACTCCTATTTCCATAGCAGTATATCTAATTGAACAATAGCTAACCTTATATAGCTTAAGTACAAGGCAAAGCCCAGTTTTCTAATGTAAACTGGCTAAGGCCTAAAGTGACTATAATGTTGAAGATAATACATATCTTATTTGTATTTTTTTCGTAGTTTTAAGTATAATTGTTTGCTTTTGAACAAAACGCACGTGATGATGCATGCAGTAATAGTTTTACGACTAGCAAACTAAACGTTTTATTTTTTATTGTATTAATAATAGATTCCTTCTCAACTGTTGCTCCATAGTAGAAAACGCGATTTCTCACGGTTAAAATTTGTGTCAGAACTAAAACGAAAATTTTCTGCTGGACGTTCCCTCGTGTCTCCCCACTTCGGCCAAAAATAATATCTTTACAATGTTTTTGATAAATGGGAGTATTTACTAGATGGGAAAGGAGTAGAAGCAAGCAATGACAAAACAAATATTTTGCGTCTAAAACTTGCTCCTGAATGCTGCGGCTGTGACGCGCAAAGCTGTCCTAAGGAAATGGTAGACTTAAAGAGAAAAATACCCGAATGATTCTAGCCTGAGCAAGCAAGAGAGAAAATATCGGCTGCTTGTAATGAAAGGGACCCGATATCTTCTCTTTTGCGCTCGCATCATTTGGATACTTTTTACTTCAAGTGTACATAGTAGGAATAAGGACCTACAAATGCAGTTCTCTTTACTTACATCACGAAAATTCTGCATTAAGTATGTCACTAAAAATACATTTTCCTATCTATTTTAGAATCAAAGATGTTTTTGGCATGGGCTGATTATAGAGTTGAATCAGGGCGATCTCGTAACATAAATGTCGCATTGAAACATAGTGCCAAGCTGTGATTCGCCAAATGTAAATATCATCAGCTAATTTATTTGATTGCCGGAACTGTTTAAACGAAGCATCGATATTTAAGGACGCTCATTCTTATTCTAATCGCAATTTATTTGGCCATGGTATCAGTTTACAGAATAATGTTACAAGCATTTGATCGAGTTGTTACATCTTTTAACATGCGAATTCCAACAATTAAAATAAAATATAAAATGTATGACCTTGAAATTGTTGTTAATACGTAAAGCCAATAATGATTTAAATAATTATAACAATTTATTAAAATTATAAATTTCTAAATATCCAAGAATAAAGAACGAAATTTGTAATTATCAATAAGAGAATTAACGTCACTTGTAAACAGAGGGGCCATCCATAGGAATGCCTTCGATTTAAAGGTAAAAATTGTCTTTGTACATATAAGTAAATTGATTGAAAGTCTTAAGAAGTAAAACAAACTTTGTCACGAATTACATCCTAACAAAAAGCGAAAGATGAGTTTGGTTACCTATACCAACGTGTGGATGATATTGACTGCATGATATGTACCGCAAATAAAAGTTCAAAGTACCTTAGAGATTTTTAATAGTTTTCATACTAAATTGCAATTCAGCTACGAGAAAAGACGAGATCAATACGTAACCTTTTTTAGATACCGTAATACACAGGAACAACGCAAATGTGAAGTTGTCTTGTAACAGGAAGCTGTTACACTCGAACAGATTGTTAAATTATAACTCTTGTTACCCCCATCAACTACAAGATAGTTTTGTTCTTGGAATGAAAAACAGAATCATTAAAATCAGTTATGCAGATTTTGTCTCAACAATCGTAAGTGGCTTAAAAAAATTTTAATCAAAGATGAACATTCGAAATGTCTTGTAAACTGGCTACTTCTCCATCAGTGCCGTTGATCAAGTTCGCTCTAATGACATAGAAGCTAAATAACAATACATATATCTAAGAACCAAAACTTAATAGCTTATCTGAACCGGTTGGTTTAGAATATAAGGCAGTGATAATCCTAATATCTAAAAAACGTTAAAAAAGTTTTCCATCATTCTGAAACTCAATAGGAACTTTATTCTGTTACTGATTGTGTTAAACGTAAACAAAAGATTATTTAGTTTGTCAAAAACTGTTATAATGTAGTATCCGCTTAACAATAAGTAAAGTGAAGTCCGACTTGTATAACGGAAGTCTCATTCAAGCTATTTGAGAAGTTAAAAGTCTTGCATTGCATGCTTCTTGAATGTATATGTCACAGGAACTATCGCGCTACATATTTCTCAAAGATAATCTATGTAGGTATACACATCTCAAGTGGTCCATTTAGATAAAAGAAGCTAATTTAACAATATCCGTACCCTGTTTGGTCGTTTTATTTTTCGTCCTCCTACTTAAAACACATAAATAATGAAGGAGCACATTTTAATGTTTCGTAAACAAGAGATACAGAATAGCGTTTCACACAAAATATAAATATAAACATTTGAGTGTGTGGGACAAAGATTGTGTATGCATCACTTTCTATGTGTAGAATTCGTTGAAGAAATACCCTTGAAAATTAAAAAAATATATTTGCTTTCAGGTAAAAATATAACTCTCCATGACAATGAGTTACCAACAATGTAATTGTTGTTTTTTTTTTTTCGTTTGCTGCTGTTGTTTTTTAACGCCGAACGAGTTCACGTCTTCTCCAGGAAAAAAATATTATCGTCCATTTTGTTGTTTGTCCTCGTATTTCGACTGGTCCCCGTATACAAAACCAGAAGTGAAAGACAAATGGCAGTCTCAGTAAAGTTGAACGTTGACAAAAAACATGTGCGGAACGTTTAAAAATGCGACGGGAGTGTGAATAAATGGGAACAATTGAATCACGTAAACTTGTTTCTTTTGTCTGCTATGTCATTTTTTTATGTGATCACTGGATGGCTCGACTAATGAATAGGGCAAACGTTTATTTTGCTCTTATTTAGCTGAACACATTTTATTATTCACATTATTTCACCTTTTTTTTTTTACCTTTAAGAAGTCATTTCATTAATTCATCGAGGAATATAGAAAAGGCATTTCTAGCTACCTAAGCGAGTATGTTCTTACCATTCATAATTGCGAATTACAAATCTGGCGGCAGATTTAGTATGAATTATAAATCGAACAGTATTTTAGCGATTTTAACTGATATGCAACCGTAACTTTAGTCTGCTTCAGTCGGTTCTGACAAATACAGTGTTCGGGCACTCTTTAACTCTTTTACTTTTGATTTCAAAAAAAAAAAAAAAAACGTTAAACATGAAAAAACAAGAGATTTCCTCAAAATAAATTTTAAAATAAATGATAACACGGTATCTTTATTGAGTGCTACCGTCGAACATAAATTATGTTTTGATTTAACCAGTAGGAATATTATCTTTTGACTTTGCATGAACTTTAAGTGGCATAGAAAAAAGAACACCTGTAATAATGAATATTTTGTAAGTTTTCTTTTTGGGAATATGTTTATTTATGATAAGATAAAAACCGATATTTTTTCGGCCATATTACTCTAGCGGTTTTTGTGTTAACTTCTTCAAAAGCATTTTATGATCGCGTAGGTCTAAAACAAAAAAAAATTGGCATTTGTAGGTACAGTTGTCACTTAAGCGTGGTAAAACACATTTCAGAAAGCTTCTTTAATTGAATCATAATGCCTCGAGT